>JAWRVF010000056.1:0-600000 GCA_036785485.1 Physcomitrellopsis africana | reverse complement strand
TAGGATTCAAGCACGGGTGACAGATTCAAGTCGCCGACAGGTAACTCGATTCCAACACTACATTTGAGCAAATGTTGCTCTGTCATCCGTCCATCCATCATACCCTTTTTCGCCTTCAGTAGTCCGTGCTGCTACGAGAGGATACAGCAAGCTCAACAGAGAATTGGACTTCATCTGTCCAAGCAGTGGTCTCTGTAAGAATGGCCGAAATTGAATCCAATCAAGGTACTATATATGTTGAGTTTGCAATCTGGAACACCAATTGCCCATACAACCAGCCTAACATCGACGCAAACCAAACAAGATTATTAGGTCCTTCATGATCCTTTAACTTCCATACCAAGGATCCTACACCACCAGGACAACGATCGTGAGACAGAAACGAACCCACTCGAAGCCTCCATGATATTGAACTGCAGCTCAAATGGAACTCTCACACCAATTTGCAATTTTCGCAGCGAACAGCTCCCGCCATAATAGTCTGCATCCAAGAATCGCACATGAATTTTCAAGAGGCAACAACGCAACATACTGGCAGAGTTGAAACCAATCCTTGCTGTAAAGGCACTGAAGGATTTCACAGCATCAAGTGCGACATATTATCGCTTGCGGCGTGTTTCTGAACATAAGAATTACCTATGCAATTTGGCTACTGCGAGGAATCTGCCATGATAAGAGGCACTTCATTCTCAGAGCTAACGAAAACCGAAGCAAGTAAAATAAGGAGAGAGTATACTATTTGTAGCGATATTAACAATAACAGTCAGACGAGTGACTGCTACAACTCCTGCAGAAGTGGAAGAATCATGCTCACTACGCCATCTATGCCGCGAGACACAATTCCTAACATCGTCGCCACGTCTCTGTAATCCACACCAATAGCTAGGGCATCAAAACAACAACACCCGTCACACCAATTCTTGTGACTGATTATTTACTTCAAGTCCGACTGTGAGATTGTCAGTTTGAGATCTCCGAGAGTCACGTGTGAGAACCAGGGATAGAAAAGGGCTCTCACAATAAATCTGGGGCAAACAGGATAAGAAGGCACCGACATGGTTTTTCCAAAGGCCTCGCCATCTCGCTACCCACTGCGTTGCTGTCCTAGTTGCAGAAGCCAGCCAGAAACTCCGATTTCACTTCCATGGCAGCTGTATACCCTACTGATCCAGCAAGATCATCATCTTTCAGGTAGCAACAAATTTAACATCTACACTGACTCAATGCGTATTCGAATCGTTATCCCCATTTCCTCGCATTGCCCAGCGACACAATGATCTGCAAATGCATTGAAGCTGGAGCACACCCAGTTGCCGAAGCTTCTGCCTGTATCGAGTTATAGGGTTAAGATGCATCGAAAGAGAGAACTGAAGAGTGTGATTCCTGAGAGAATGTTTTCCCTTCCTTCTTGTGCGATTTTGGGTACTCTGGCTCATTCAGTTTGCTGCTCCTAAAGTGTGCAACAGCTTGAAAAGCATTGATGGATATGATGACGTGGAGTTTCCACGCAAGCGGATTGATGGTCTGGCGAGGGTGAGGTGGCAAAAGGGGCAAGTACACCTTTCAGTGTGTGTGCCGCCTCCAAATCCTTGCAGTGATGTTGGTGTCGTGCAGAGCTATGGAGGTGGAAATGTTGAGTGGGCAATGACCAAACGAGGAGCAGACATTCTCCAAGTTGCAGCGGCGGGGATTTTTGTTCGCCATGGATCGCGTGAACGATGGCAAAAAGATTTCTTGCGCTCCTTGCGATTTGCCGGAGCCTCCACCGACGCTACCCGAGCCCGAATATGATCAGGTTTGTGGTTCGTTCGCTGTGTGCAGGTTTGCATCTTCTCTAGAATGCTGGCAGCGAGAGCTGTGACTTGGATCGACTTCTGCGTCGGTTTCGATAGGTTTCTCTGACGGAGTATTGCAATCAGACTGTTGTACTAAACAACAAGGGCTTGAAAATTGGCGCACATTAACCTCGAGTGCATAGCTATGAAGAATCGAATGGGAAGTAATGTTTCGAGTGTCTGTCGAATATGTTTTGGCGTATATGTTTGACTTATGATGGTTGGAAGTACAGAACCAGAAGTAATTAGAGACCGAAGCCAGCTTTTCCATGCCCAACGACTCCTGTGCATTATGATTGTTACGAATGGGGTTTTGAGGTGAAATGATTGCGCTCATGCGTTGCGAATTGTGGAACTGTAAAAGAGTGGATGAGTTTTGGTGGGTTGCAGGTTGCGGAGTATTCGAGCACCATTGACCCCAGCCACATTATCCATCTCATCCGCCAGCTTTTGCCCATTAAGACTGCGGCGCCCAAAGCCGGCGGAGACCTCTTGGAAGATCCATTGAGTAGTAGACAAAACACCACTGAGCTGGAGTCGAAATGCAGAGCAGTTTCAGGGGAGATCGTCAAAGAAGACGCAGCAGTGGGGGAGAAAGGAGAAACTCTGACACGAAAGGCAACGGACCCTGGAACCGAAGGATTGGTGAATGACCTGAGGGCATCTCATCACAAGGAAAGCGATGTTAAGAATCTCCCGGAAACAGATAATGATGCTCAGGATTTGGGTGGTTCTGATGATTTTGAAGAGAAGGATGGTGGAGTGGCGAGTCTGGAGACTCGTGAAGGAGCCGCCCAGAAATCGGTGGTCAGTGGACCCATTGAGCTGGAAGAGCTTCGAGAAGAAGCTGGTTGTGTGCTTTGGGACCTTGCGGCCAACGAAACACAAGCAGAGTTTCTGGTAAGATCGTCTCACATTGCACAGATTGACCATATTGAAGGTGGCATCCTCGAACAACCTAAACCCTAAACTTTAAAATGTGTCCACAGTCAAGAATCCTAAGAGTTTAAGTCGGTGCGCTGAGAAATGGGATGGATTCGTGTGTTTTCAATACCTAACTTCTCTATTTGGTGATCTGCATCAATTTGTGGGTTCAGTCTTTCTTAGGCCTGGCTTGGATTAACATATACTAAAATTGTCGATGTACATGTACATCAGGTGGACAATCGCATACTCGATGTCTTGCTGGCCATATTGTGCCTCCCACAATCTTATCGGATGCGGGTGTGCCCTTCAAACCTCGTCTGCTCATTTCGTTTGCTCACTTCACTTGTTTAGAGAACTTCTGAATTGGGTTCAAGGCATGCATGGAAGTTGGTGTAGAATTTCATCTATGCTCGTCAGACTGGTTGTCTTTTCATATCCTGACAAAAGTTAACAGGAAATATGTCTAGGAATACTTGGAAATTTGGCTTGCCATACTAAGCCAGAAATGATTATGGTGAATTTTGAGGGCCTAGTACCGACAGTTATCCAGCAACTTCAATTTGAAGATCCACCCAGCCTCTGTGAAACCTGCAGGTCATTATTGTAACGCTTAACTGTCTCCCGATAACGCTTTTGTTTTCCATAGTAGGAACTTGTATATGTTGATAGACGGAATCTTACTTACATTCATTGTTGCCAACTCGGCTTTGTAATTTATTCTACCTTCTTGGTGATACGGTCGCGGGCCTGTTATAGATTGTTGAGTGCAGGTCTACATAGTGATGCAGCAGGGGCTTGGATTAACGCGCTTCAAAAAGAAGAAGTTCTGAAACGTATTATGTGGATTGCAGGCAACACAATGAATTCCCAGCTCCGAGAAAAGGTCTGCCTCTCAAACTGAGTCATCTGATTTCCAGTATTCTTCTCAACCTGTGTCATACCCAGTGGGATTTCATTTCTCTCTTATTGTTGTTGCAGAGTACAGAGTTGCTGCTAGCGATTGTGGACAGCAAGCAAGAAGCATTCTCTGCTCTTCTACCCACTCTTCTGCGCATGGGGCTGCCTGAGCTCTTGACAGATCTCATAGAGGGCGAGGTTACAGCTATCACCGAAGGAACATCCACTTGCGGGTCAGAAAGTTTCTCTGTTCTTATTTTTATTACTTATCCTTTTCTATCCTCTTTTTCTTTAAGTTCGTCGTTTGAGTGCATGCTGACTGGTGTTTGTATTCTTATTTATCCAGGGATGCTGTATTAGATATAGTGTTACAAATTGCAGAGGCTCTTTCTCTGGCTGATGAATTTGCCACCCAACTTGCCTCCAATCAAAAACTGTTCTCTCTGGCTTGTCAGGTCATTCGCCTCTCTCATAAGGACGAGGTAAGGGAGTAACCTAAGCTGCACTTGTAACGTTGCTATGTTCTTGGCTGTAGAGAAGCTTTATATTTGGTTCGAAACTATCAACTCACAAAATCTTGCACATGTATTGATACTTCAGATCTCACTGTAGTCACTATCTTTGTACCTGCCTTAGCTCTTGAATTAAGCTCATTAATCTTTAGTCGTATGGTTGGCGGGCAACTACGCTCATAACCCAAGTCTGACTCTAAATTGTTGATTTTTCCCCTAGCTACTAGATAATGTGAATTTCAAGTTTGTGCTGGTTTTCACTAGCTACGTCCTCTGTCCCTTTTCTCTTGTTTGCATCTGGGAACTGAATGTTGTACAATATGAGCACACATCGCACAATTGCTTTTGGATAAACCCCGAGGCTGGCATTTCATGTTGCAACGTATGCCATGGCGGCAACTGCTTGGATGCTGATGTACTACGGGATATCTCTGTTGCAGGTTGGGCCATCAGGTATTACTGGAACAGTTTTGATTGCTAATTTACTCACAGAGAAAAACAGTCTTATACGAGAATTTTTACAAGGTAACTGAGTTGCTACCAATACTTTAATCAAACATCTTACAATTATATTACCAGCTGAATAGTCTAGTTTTGCACTTCTTGCCCAAGTAGAAATATGATCAGTGATCTGCTGAGGTAATCTAGATGGATGAAGTTGGACACCGAACAAGGTCAATTCAAGAATAAGTGACCGTCGTTACCAATTTTTGTTCAACTTGGTGGGTCATTTATGTCCATGTTTCTACTAGCGCTGCCCAGCTAATGACTTGTTTCTCAATGAAGAATGTTCTCTGAATTTGAGTTTCTGGCCTCCAGATGGAAATATGATCACACACCTAATAGGACTACTGCCACAAGTGACCGAAGACTCGGGAGCGCGAAATGCTTTGTGGAGCATTTTACAAAGAGTGTGCCAACACCTACAGGCCAGTCAGTCTGAGCTCCCATCTGATGAACAAACCAGCTTGATGGCTGCGTTTGCTGAGGGGTCCAACCTGCTCATGGATGATCTTGATGATCATAGGGATGAGGACGAGCATGAAGATGAAGAAAGTGCATCGGGTGTTGCTCCCAGTTGTGGTCGCCAAGCCAAGCTCACCACTGTATCCTCTTTGATTTGAATATGTGCATTATTAGTTATAAATTGGCACTTTTCATAAACTAGTATATAAATTAAAAGTTCTAGTATATTGCCTTGACACAGTTGCTGCAGATTGCAAATATTGTTCACATCCTGGAAGGCTGGTTGGCTTCAGATTCTCAGATAGAAAACCGTGGTGCAGAAGTTGTGCGTGCTGCACAAAATGCTTGCCAACTTCTCGGAAACTATTCAATCTCTCCGGATTCCGTCATGCATGATCAGGTCCTTGGGAGATAGTTTAGCTAGGGTAGAAACATTTTACAACTTTGTTTACAGGTAGTGCATTACAAGAGGAATATGTACACAATGTGAGTATTCTTCATGGACCAAGTTGAATGAACTCTGGCTCACCCTGGACAGGATGGGTTCACCAGAAAAATAGTTTGGGATTTGACCTTATTTTGGGAGACTCTTCAAGAAGTAAGCCACTAGATTTGTTGAGTAGTATCTTTTATTGTAACTCACTTTCAGTGACAGATTAGTACTCGATGTTTTTAGAATATAGCATCATGACAGATTTTGTGGCACCGAGACCAGGCTAATGCTGGAATGTTGGTTTGAGGGCATGAATTTGAAAGGCATGTGGTAGGTTGAAGTCTACCGAATTTGTCCAGCCTACCAAGTGAGATCTTTACTGAAGTGATTGGTTTTTTTTCAAAATAGAGCTATTATCTCTTATTGTTAGTATTCCTCATGTTTAACCGCAACCATTTTAGAAGACCACTCCAATTCTTCCAGCATTTTCCTTCACAGAGCTTAATGTATTGCAAAAGTTTTCTATATTGTTTAAATTATACCACCATGTTCATTTCTAAGAATATTCTCCAATCCACTAAGGTTTTGATATCCCAATAATTATTATTGGAATTTCTTACAATGTATGCAAACAACAAAGTTCATACAAAGATCAAAGTTCATGCTTTTTATAGGAATTGACCAATCCTAGGATGATATGTGATGTGAGATTCTCATTCAATTTGTAATATTTTTGTCATAATTTTTATTCTCACTTTTGTTGCTATTATATTCTTTCAAACTTTTAAATCTAGGTCTTATTAAACTTAAATATCTTCTCATCTTTTTAATTTTCTCTTTAATAGTTTGATATTAAAACATTTACCAATAACACAATGTAAATCCTTCTGAAAATAACCTCTACAATATATTTGTTTCACTTTTCATAGATTTGTGACTTCTAATATCAATAATAAAGTTATGAAATTGCATGATTATAATTATGGATTGAAATATCTTTAAACCTTATTATGTATTAAAAAATCACAATAGAAAGAAACACAAAATATAAGCTAAACTACTAAGATGCATACATAAAAGAATATGTGGAGTCAGATGAAATCTCACTTCCAACATTCATTACTTATAAATACAAAATATGCCTTGATTATCGTTGTAATTGGTGCTCACAATTTTTTATTTAGATAAGGTAATTTCTTTTTGATTGGTCTTTGTAAGATTCTTCATCAATAAGACTATTTCTTTGTAATTGGTCACTACAAGATTCTACATGGATAAGATTATCTTTAATGTAATCTTTATAAATTCTTATCTACCACTTATTTTAATCATCATCTAAATCCTAGTTATCACTTGTCTTTTGACCACAAACAATATATATTATAAAAGCCTCTAAGTCTTGATTAAGTTAGATACTACATTATTTATTATATTACACTATAATCTTCAATACTTATACTTTGTGAGTGATCAAAAAATTACAACCTTAATGTATTTATCAATTTTTGATGCTTTTTTTTTACAAATTTTTTACTAAGTACAAAAGCAATTATAAATTTTGTTACATAATATTTATATTTAGAAATTTACTAGGTGGACATCCTCTTTTTCCTACGTGGACACCTCCATTTATTATGAGGACACCTCCTACATACACATAGTAATATCATTGCTACTTGAATATTTTTTGATAATTATATAATTAGTATTGAAAAGGATCATGGAAACAAATAAAAAAATAAAAAAATAAATTAATATCTTATTTTTGTGATTGAATGATTAATATTACATTTTAAAATTTAGATGTACGTTCTATATCAAAGAAAATAAACTATAAAATTATAAAGTCAACTTGCACAAATGATTGGAAGTGTATATAAATATATATATATATATATATATATATATATGTATATATATGTATATTATATTTATTTAAAAAATCTTAATAAATTAAGAGAACTACATGGGAAAGTATCTACACAATAAAAAGGGAGTGTCCACCTAGTGGTTTCTTATATTTATTACTCTATCTTCACAAATAAATGATGTTTTGGATTCTTTGCAAATGCAATAAACTATTGATTATTGCACATAATTAGAGTTTAATCTATTTACACAAGTTTAATTTTTTCTAAAAGTTGGCATATTCAAACTACCTCCATTATATATTAACTTATTGTCATATACTTTATTTCCATTGTAAATCATACAACTGATGGTTGCATCTTGTGATTCCATAAATAGCTTCTATTCCAATTGAGAACATATATTTTACAATAGATTTTATAATCATTTATATTTTTAGCCTAATTTATATCATTATAATCATGCAAATCAATATTCTCACTATTAAGGCATAATTTGAGGTTCACTATATCTTTTGTGTATCTCATGATCATCTTCATTATTAACTAATGCATGAAACCGATTTTAAATATGTATTGACTCATAACATTCATTATATATCCAAGATCTATTTTTATACCTTTTATTGCAAACATGATTAAACTTAGTGCTATCTTGTATGAAATAACTTCCATTTTATCTTCAACTTGTGTAAATTCTTCTTTTAAAAAATTTATTAACTTTAAATTGGCTTCAAGAAGATGCCAATTTGAAGATTGCCTTAAGATTAGATTTGCATATAATCTATACAATTATAATTTATATTTTGATTATATTAATATATCTATTTTTATACAATATATCTTCATTCTAGTATAAGATCATGTAAGAACCCTTATCTAACTTGATAATTCTTAGAATTATTAGAAAAAATTGGATGAATATAATTCTTTACTTTAATGCACTAATAGATTACTATATAGATTTGAAAATATAAAGAAGACTTTTTAATCTTATATGCACTACTTATTTAGATAGTATGATTTTTTGATGATGCTATAAAAAATTTAATTGTCACAATTATTAAATTGGATATTTTGAAGTAATTATTTACTTTTTAATAGGTAATATTGTTTATAGTTTTTATTAGATTATTTCTTAGATTAATTTATTTTACTTTTATTTTTATTTTTTGCTAATAATTTAAGTTATATCTTATATTTTATTACAAGAAAATGGTATTGTTAGTCATATAAATAATAATTTACCATGTGATTATATTTTTTTTGTAAACATTTTTAGAATTTGAATTAATGACATAGTTAACAAATGAGTGGTATTTTATGATATTTTAAACAAATTGAAGGCATGTTTAAACTTTTGGCTAAGAAAGGTGATTAAATATGTATATATATATATATATACATATATATATGGCCCGCATTGTAATAACATACTATGGATTATGAAAAATTATAAAGAATATGCTATTATCTTATTATAAGTGCTTTAAAAAATCAAAATTTCTTTGTGGTACAATTTATTAACAAAAGGAGTACTATGATTAACACTCATTTTGTTTAGGTTCAAATTACACAAAAAAATATTTTTAAGTATAATATTAAGTTATAATTATATTTAAACAAATTTTTAATGAATTCTAAACTCTAAATCCTAAACAACTTGGCTAAGAGAAGTTGGTAGATAATAAAATCAAATAAAAATAAAGTTTCATTTACATTAGTATTTTTAATAAAAAATGAACATTTAATTACAAATTTTAAAGTTTAAAATTACTTAAAGTAAATTTTTGAAATAAAAAAAAAAAAGATAATTTTATATAGCTAAATAAATTATTTAATATATTAAACATTATAAGTAAAAAATTGTATAAAATAAATGTTTAATACTATTATGAATTAAACAAAAGTTGGCTTCTGTGTACCAAATTAATTTATTTTAAATATTATTTATGCTTTAAAAATATAATTTTTTTTTATTTATATTGAAGTTTATCCTTGATTTTATCTTAAAATTTATTTATGTTGGAAAATAAACAAGTAAATGTATGTAGTCAAAAAAAATTTATATATATATATATATATATATATAATATGTTTGAATTATGAAGTAATATTCTAAGCTCAAAATCCTACATTCATACAAATATGCACTTTTTCAATGCAACAATATATGCAAAATCTTTCACTTTTATAATGATTACATTTTCTAAAAAATATAACTCTAAAATTACTTGTAGTATATTATGATCATTTGTGTGATAAAGCAATAGAATTTGAATAAATTTAAAATATATTTAATTATACATGTTTATAAACATTTATAAAACTATGAAACAGTTTTTTTCCAGAGCTACAGTATAACAATTGAATTGCCAATACAATAAGTATACATACTCTTGATTCATTTGGTGCATTTTAGTCATCCTTCCAGATTAAAATATTGGACATACATACATAAAATATAAATTATATATTTTTCTTTGACTTTTTAAATAGAATATATGCATGAACTAAATATGTGAATTAGATGTTTATATTTTGGTAAGAGGAATATTCTGATAATCGATAAAAAAAAGATTTAAGATCTTGACATGGAAGGATGTATAATTAGGCCTAAATATTTAAATTATCTAAGATTTTAGAGGCTTATTTATTATTTATTGACAGTAAAAAATGAATATAATGTGGGATTACTAAGGTACATTTCATGGAACATAAAAATAATATTTTAAATATTTTGTAAATGATAATTCAATCAAAACTCTTCTCATAATAAAGTTTTTTTTAGTATTTGGACATGTATCTCTTTTTTATATCTAATTTAATAACATTAAAAAAAAATATATATATATATATAGACATATCTATATTTTATTATTTTATATACTTTCCGGATTTAGCAATTTATAAAACGAATGTATAATATGAAGTTATTTATATACTTAAACTTACAATGTTCCTCAAGATTATGCATTTAAATCTAAATTTGAAACTTAACAGCACATATCTTCATTACAAAATTAAAAAATTAATATGTTATTGATTTCAGCTTGTTATTATTGCAACATAACAACAAATAATAATAATAATAATAATCATAGTAATATAACAATTTGATCTCTTTTAATCATTGGATAAAATTTAGGCATCATAGATCTCTTCATATTTACCATGAAATTAATTGCACACTGCACAGATAAAGCACAACTTCAGCACACATCGTATTGTTATCTTGATATAACAATGGTTCAAAATTAGCTTATTTTAGCTTTATAATTCTGTAGAAGCAAAAATCAATTTCAAAATTCATGATCGATAGATGGTAGAGATTGTGCATTCAATCAATGTTTAGTATAGTCCTAGTAAAAGGTAATACAACCATGTCACAATTTATGGCCACCACACGAATTTGGAAAAATTTATCTCCCCTTGTTCTTATACGTTACCGACAATTTGCTGATTTACAGTCAACGCTTGAGTAACAAGGAAGCTTCGCAGAGTGAGATCCAAGTTAGTTTTTGAGCTTCAAGTGTGAACGGGGACATCCCACGACTGACTGACGCAGCCGCGAGGCTGGTGATCGTGGTTAGCAGCCGTGGTAGCCAGAGTTTGCGGTCAGTTCCCTGCGCGTTTGCGCTCCACCAACTCTGAACCCGGCCCGGCCCAGCCCGACCCGCGCCAAGAGTCCGCAGCAAGTAGTGGATCAGCCAATGCGCAGGAAATGACCTCTAGGGAAACACAATTGTCTCGCTTCTCGGTGACCCATCTCTTGCTCCCTTTCTATAATTACTGCTCGTTTCGACACGTAGGCTCGTGATCAAGGACCCTGCTATGCGGTCAGATTCATGTGCATTGTTTAGAATCGTTGCCAATGCTAATTTCAGCAATTTGTTGGGCTTTTGTTGCTACTCCAGCGCTTGAATTGCTGTACTAATTATCTGGGTTGGAGCGGGTTGAGAGCGGTCGATTGGTCTCTTCGGGGTGTCGTTGCTGCCTCGTGGGTCGATCGGATCGATGAGTCTGTGTTTGTCGTTTGCAATGGATTGAAGGACCGGGCATGCTTGGGAGCGATTTCTCGTTTCTTGGTTGACTGAGTGCTGCGAACGAAACACGTGAATTTGGCGAACGTTGGAGGTGAGTGAAGGTTGCTTGCTCTCAGATTGGAGTCCTCATCCTCGAAATTGAGGGTATTTTATGGGTTCACTGCTAGTGCTGGTTTGTGGGGGTTTAGGTTTCGCTGATCATTTAGTGCTGGAAGAGCTGGCGGAGCGGCCGTTCGCAGAAGCTCCTGGGCTTAAATGGGTTCTGGAAGTCGACCAAGCTCACTGAATTTAGTGCATTAGTGTTCATTAGATGAGCATGAAGAGATTGCGTGGGAGTGGATTGCTCTGGTTGTCGAAGCGTTGGCCTTGTAATACCGTCCTCTTGTTTAGGTCACTTTGGAACTCAAGCAGTGATCTCCAGAATATTCTAATTGTTCAAGTGCGGGTTGCAGGGTTGAGAAATCAAGTGAATGGCATGGTAACCTCGGTGCCGTCTAGCTCAACGCTTTTTATCTGCTTATGAGTTTCAATTCTAGGTCTTGGGTAGGATAGGGTGGACGTGTTCCTCTTTGTGTGGCTTCTTGAGCTGGCTGTGTTCGTCTTTGAGAATTAGTAATCACTTTTTGGATTGTGGAATCAATCCACTGATCGTGCTGCGCTGCATCCTCCGGCATTTGAACATTACAGAGAAGCGCTGGGGGCAAGTTAGTCGGGTAGCCACCTTGCGGCGCAGCAGAAGCCCTGGATATTGTGGTTTTTGCAGCGTGCGGATGATTATCCCCAAGTCTTTGGCATGGAGACGCCTCAACGTCTCCTCCCCTCTGCCCGCATGGCCCCATCGGGCGCTGGGGTCTCAACATCATATCAACAAGACCTTCCGTTGAATCATCCTACACCCAATCCTCTGGAAGAACCAGAATATATTTGTAGATACTCAGTTATCAAGCACTCCTGGCGTGGGAAGTACAAGCGCGTATTGTGCATCTCTTCCAGTCAGATCTTAACCCTCGATCCTACCACTCTGACCACCACGAATGAGTATGACATTGCAGCCGATTATGAAGGAGCAGCCCCTGTTGCTGGTGGGCGGGAGGATCCACTCCAGCAGCATGCGCTCGAGTTCACCATCAATGTCCGCAACGAGGGTCGTGGGAAGTTCAAGCCTATGCGATTCTCTTCTAGGTATCAAATCCTTGCCTCCTCACAGTCCTTTCTTGTCATACCGCCCTAAAACAAAACCATGGGGCTTTCTCAAATTTGCACAAGTATGCACACAAACAGTGGGATTAATCTGGATAATATTCACTTTGTTATCCTGAATTATTAATGACGATCTACCTATGGAATCATTTCCCTAGACGGGTGTACTTTTGTTAGGCATCACTTTTCCCGCTTTTTTCTTCAAATTTGATCACTTTTACGAGAACTGCTATCATCAGTGCTGATGTTCGATCACTTTGAATGCAGGTATCGAGCAGCAATTCTAACGGAATTGCACAATCTTAGGTCACTCAGAAGATTCCCTGGGGTACCTTCGTCTGCTGCGGAGAGCTCAGACTTTCCTGTTCTTCATCTGAGACGGCGTGCATCAGACTGGAGCTCTTTCGTACGAACCTCTCTTTTTGTCTTCGTCTTTCCTTGCCATTCTTTGTGTATCTTACAACTGTTTAGTGGAACAGTGTGTTCTGCGCAATATGTCTTCGAAAATGACTTTAATCAGTTATCTTACCATTGATCCGAGACGAGTTGTTTAAGTTCTATGACTGGACTGAGTGGGGCGGTGGTTTCCTCACATAAACACCACCAGCCTACCGGTACAAATGAGTTCTGCACACGACCTGCAGAATCTTGTTTTGAAAACGGGTACTTGCATTTAGTTTATATTGTGTTATGGTAAACCAATGTTCCTTTTATACTTATAAAGTCTTGGATGTTTTTAGGTCATGAGGGTCACATGGATCGGTATTGAAGTGCGGACAACGAGTGGCAGTCGTCATTGGTGTCTAGATTACCGTGATATGGACTCTCCAGCCATCATATTGCTTTCAGATGCCTATGGCAGGCGTGGCCAGGAAGGTGGAGGGTTTGTGTTATGCCCGCTGTTTGGTCGCAAGTGTAAAGCATTTACTGCTGCTATGGGGGTTTCCAATTCCGCTATTTTGACTACCCTGGTAACCTTTTACATTGCTACTTGCTAGCGTCTCACTGGTGCTATGCTCCCATGAATGTTTAGTTGAAGTTCTGCATACTGAGATATGATTCTGGGTTCTCACTAGGCTTCCCATCTTAAAATTTAAACATCTCGTTGTAAATGTGCCGGTTTTGCTGTAGATGGTCTGTGTAGATGATTTGAGGGTGTAGGTGATTAAATCGTTGGATCTTTTTTTAACTTTCTGACAGACAAAAATGGCTAAATCGTGTGTTGGGATTTCACTTAACGTTGACTCAACACAATCAATGAGTGCTCAAGAATTCTTGAAGCAAAGAGGTGAGTGTCTATGTGTATTTTGTGCTCTTAAACACTTGTTTGCATTTGCTTCGATCTTGTACTTGTACTCCAGTATTTAACTCTAAGATAAAAGTCAGCTGTTTGCTTCTGCGCATTGTTTTCATCATTTATTTATATATTTTTTTCTAGAATGATCTAACCATACAGATATACAACAGCGAAGAATGCAGTAGGCGCCGAAGAAACACCCGTGGGAGAGTGGTCAGTAACAAGGATACGTACAGCTGCACATGGCACAGCTCAATCTGGTACTTTGCAGATCCTGTATGGGATCAAAGGTTTGGGTGGAGCCAGTGAATCTGTGTCAAGGCAGCTAGTTCTGACGAAAAGTTCATTGGTTGAAAGACGGAAGAACAATTATGAGGTTAGCAGTAAACATGCACTTTGATGAGGGTCATCTATAATTTCCGGTCAGTTAGTTTCAGCGATCTTTGGACTTATTATAATACATTTTACTTGTCTTTTATATTGCTGTAATTCACAATGTGTAATATAGATAGATGACTGTCTTACAGCACATGGATTATTAGAGTATTCGGTAGAGATTTTCTCTTCTCCAAAAAGAAAAGAAAAAAGAAAAGAAATAAAGAAAGAAAATCAGGTCTTGCATTTCTCTAGAAATTAACAATCTGTTCTGTTTCAGGCGGTCATTGTCCGACCTTTATCTGCGGTGGCTGGTCTTGTTCGGTTTGCTGAGGAACCCCAAATGTTTGCGATTGACTTCAATGATGGCTGCCCTCTTCATGTGTGGTTCTTTTAACTACTCGCCACGTCTTCATGTTCATATATGTTTTATTTTTACACAGTTGCTCTAACAAGACAGTGCCATCTTTTGTTCCTAGGTTTTTACCAAGTGTTTTATTTTAGTATTTAGGCTGAAGTTTACATTTGAGTCTGAAGATCTCGTTGTGTGATAACAAATGGTGTCTCTCATCTGTGTAGGTCTATTCAAGCACATCACGGGATAGTCTCTTGGCAGCCGTTCGGGATACCATACAGACGGAGGTGAGTTTGATAACTGTCGTCGATCATCTTACTTCATGGAAATTCTACATTATAAGTTTCCTTTGGGATCCATTTCTGTAAACAGAAGCATTTATCTTCCTCATGTCACGGATGTGAGTGCGCCATCTTTGTTTTTCAAAGGCTGTTACTCTTCTATAGTCTGTGTATACTTCTGCAACTGCTTCTTCTTGATTCGATCAAAATTTTACGAGAAGTCAAAATCTACGGCTGACCTTGTGCTAGTAATTCTCTTGTAACAGGGTCAACGTCCTATCCCCATGCTGGCTAGAGTAATCATGCCAGGCCACCGACTTGATCCTCCCTGTGGGCGCGTGATGCCACCTTCCTCACCAGTTGCTGTAAGTGGTCCCCATCGTTTGTTTGCTGATGTGGAAGGGGAGGCTCTCCATGTAAAGCATCTCTCAGCAGCTGCGAAGGATGCGGTTGCTGAGAACGGGTCTATTCCAGGATCCAAAGCTCGTCTTTGGAGGCGTGTTCAAGAGTTTAATGCTTGTGTTTCTTACGAAGGTTTACAACCTCAAATGGAAGTCACTGATGTTACTCTTATGACACTGTTGTCGATGTTGCCTGGTCCATTAAACCTACCACCTGATAGCCATCCTCCTCCTCCGCCATCTCCTAAAGCAGCGGGCACACTGGTGGGCTTAATAGCTTGCTTGCGTCGCTTGATGGGATCCTCGTATGCAGCATCATTTGTGGCTTCGCTGCCTGTTGCTGCTAGCCGATTAATGGGCCTGCTTCAGTCGGGATCAGAGGCTGTGGCCATGGAAGCTGCTGGACTTGTGGCGATGCTTATTGGAGGAGGGCCTGGTGAAAATAATCTGTTGGCAATGACAAGGGGCGAGAAACATGCAAGTGTCACCCTTGCGAAGTCAGCAATGATTGGAAGTCAGCTCTATATTATGATTCTTGTCTATCGCTTGAAACCAGCAACTGTGTCTCCATTACTCTCAATGGCAATAGTTGAGGTTCTCGAGGCAATGTTATGTGAACCCCAAAGTGAGACTACAGACCACCCTACATTCGTGGAGATGCTGCGGCAAGTTGCTGGCTTGAAACGTCGGTTGTTTGCTCTGTTTGGGCATCCTGCAGAAGGAGTCCGTGAAACCATAGCTGTCATCATGAGAGCAATTGCAGAGGAAGATGCTGTTGCTGCTGAGTCAATGAGGGATGCTGCGTTGCGGGATGGAGCGTTATTACGGCATCTTGTTCATGCATTTTTCTTACCCGCTGGGGAACGGAGGGAAGTCAGCCGGCAGCTTGTTGCCTTGTGGGCAGATGCACATCAACCGGCACTTGATCTGCTCTCAAGAGTGCTACCTCCTGGGCTTGTGGCATACCTTCAGACACGGCCTACAGATGAAGACGAATTTGATGCCCAAAGTATAGCATCGAGCAATGCCTCAGCCAAGAGAAAGCAACAGAGAATTCTGCAACGGCGGAAGGGCAGATTGCCTCGGAAAAGCCACACAAGCATTTCGTCAAATTCACCTAATCCATTCTTAGCCCCTGCTCTTGATGTTGGGAATGTACAACAACCACAACAGAACGTGAACCAGAATTTTCCAAGCTCTCAAGGACCAACTGCCTTGTCTTCAGAGGAGAGTGTTCTTTCCAGTATAAAAGTCTCTTCTCCAACTGCAATTGGTCCTTCACAAGCTTTACCTGCCTTGGCACAACCTACTACTACAAATCCATACACCATTGGAGACCAGCAATCGGGAAGTGAGATACTCGGTAGCGATGCTCCAAATATCAATGATTCTCAGCCGCCAGTCCCCGCACCTGCCCAGATAATAACCGATAATATGGCTGTTGGTTCTGGTTGTTTGCTTTCCAACTGGCCGGAATTGTGGCGTGAATTTGGCTTTGATCACTCTCGTGCTGACCTGATCTGGAACGAACGGACTCGTCAAGAACTTCGGGAAGCTCTTCAAGCTGAAGTTCATCTTTTAGATGTGGAAAAAGAACGGACTTTGGATGCTAGCATGCTTAGCAGAGTGTCAGTGGCAGGAGATACCTCCTCTATGAAAGAGTCCACGAGTCAACTTTCCTGGAATTACGCAGAATTTGCAGTGCGGTATCCCAGCCTTTCAAAAGAGGTTTGTGTGGGACAATACTACCTCCGACTTCTTTTGGAAAGTGGGAGTGGAGCCGAACGTTTTCCTCTTCGTGATCCTGTGGCGTTTTTCCGGGCTTTGTATCATCGATTCCTGTGCGATGCTGACATTGGACTCACTGTTGAGGGCTCTGCTAGAGATGATCTTGGGGGTGACTGGTGTGACATGTCTGGTTTGGATGGTTTTGGAGGAGGAGGGGGAACTTCAGTTCGTGACTTATGTGCAAGAGCTATGACGATAGTTTATGAGCAACACCATCAAACGATTGGACCCTTTGATGGGACTCCACATATCACTGTGCTACTTGATCGTACTAGTGACAGGACTTTACGACATCGATGCCTCCTCCTGTTAAAGGTACAGCACATACTGCTGATGACTTTTAGTCTGGAAGTTTTCTGAGCTCTAATCGATCTTATGTTATTATGTACTTATCTTGTAATGATAGATCAATATCTAAGTTTATTGTTGGTTTATTTGGGCGACACTTGGCAAACTTAACATTAAAAAGTCTTATTTATGTCACCGATGTCTAAGCATATTCAAGATGTTCTAGTATTTGCGAGTGCCTCAGGATTCTTATAATATTATTTTTAGTCTGATGATTTACTTTTATTATGCGCAGGCTCTTGTGAGGGAACCGGCAAATGCGAAGTTGTCTGTTGCTGTTGGAGGTTGCGTTCTTGTTGTCGATCTCCTTACTACCGCACATGAAGCATCAGAAAGAACTGCAATACCTCTTCAGTCCAATTTAATTGCGGCCAGTGCCTTTGTCGAGCCTCAAAAGGAGTGGCATTATGTTACCAAGGCCGGAGGCCAAGTGGGGCCCGTGGAGAAAGATGTGATTAGGCGTGCTTGGTCGAAACAAGAGATTGATTGGGATTCGAAGTGTTGGGCGCATGGCATGACGGAGTGGAAACGTCTACGGGATATTCGAGAGTTACGGTGGGCGCTTGGAAGTGGGGTGGCATTATTGTCTCCTGTGCAGGTGCGTCGTTGTTGAGTACTAGCCATTACGTAACTTCATAAGATATCTCATACTGTCTAATGGTGGCTACCTCTGGTTGAAATCGTGAGATAGTAATTATGATGTTTTTGCGAACAAACACTCAAAAATTTAAAACAGCTTTGGAGGTTATATTGGTTAAATGTGCGGAGTGGAAACATTAACGAAGCCATTGGGCGGGGTATTTCAATAACTTTATCTTACTTGATGTGCATCTTTTAATTCATATCAAGTTTTTTATTTTTTATTTTTTATTTTATAGCAGAGGATAATTACCTGTCAGAAACAGAAATATCAAACATAGAGTTCATTGAGTTTTGAAGCAGAACCTGCTGGTTTGCAGGTGGGAGAAGTGGCGCTGTCTATCTTGCACAGCATGGTTGCCGTTCATTCAGACTTAGATGACGCTGGAGAGCTTATTACACCAACTCCTCGTGTGAAACGCATCCTTACCAGCCCTCGGTGCTTGAATCACATAGCCCAGGTAAGGTTCCTTCACCTGATTTCGTGTTTTTTTGGTATTGATGGTTTTCTGTTTTAGAGAACGTTGAGAGCCATCTGATACTGTTGATTGGTCCTCTAGGTCTGGTAATGGTCTGGTAATGATCAAAAGTGCAACTAACATTGATGTGCTGATGCACATATTTTGATTTGCAGGCGATGCTAACTGGGGAGCCTGCCCTTGTAGAAAATGCAGCATCATTGCTGAAGGCAATACTAACTAGAAATCCCAAATCAATGGCACGCCTGTACAATACTGGCGCCTATTATTTCGCTCTGGCATACGGTGGCTCAAACTTGGATTCTGTTGCACAGCTTTTTGCCACTACCCATACTTACCAGGCATTTCATGGGGGTGCTGATGCAGCCATGTCGTCCTCACTTCCATTGTCTAAAAGGAGTGTATTAGGGGGCCTTTTACCAGAGAGTCTGTTGTACGTTTTGGAGAGGAGTGGTCCATCTGCATTTGCGGCTGGACTTGTTGCCGATTCTGATACCCCAGAGATCATTTGGACTCATAAGATGCGCGGAGAACGTCTTATCGACCAGGTTTATCTCCCTCTTTCTGTGTGTTTTGTCTTGAAGTTCTGTGGTGTAGAATGTGTTGCTTTTGTGGTGTGATTTTGAAGTTGTGAGATCGAATGGGTGTTTTAGGGTTTCATCCGACGGATGAAGCTTCTGTAGTATGTTATGGTTGATTTTGCTCTTAACATAAAAATTGATTTAGGAAAAGTTTTTCTAGGTTCTGATGAACTACAGCTTTCGTGTTGAACGTAACTCAAATTTCAGGTCTTTAAACATCTTGGAGACTTTCCTCAAAAGCTCCCACAGCATTGTCATGCTCTGTACGAGTATGCACCTATGCCACCTGTAACCTATCCTGAGCTTCAAGATGAGATGTGGTGCCACCGCTATTATCTCCGCAACTTATGTGATCAGATCCGCTTTCCAGATTGGCCGATTGTGGAACATGTTGAGTTCCTCCAATCTCTGCTGGCTATGTGGAGAGAAGAGGTCACCAGGCGTCCTTTAGATCTGTCTGAAGAAGAGGCTTGTTCTATCCTGGAAATTTCTTCGGATGAAGCTGAAACTAGCGGTGAGAATGGTGAGGGTGGAGAGGAGGGTAAGACAAACACTGTTAAGATATTTGGGCGTGTTGATGAGGAGATTCTCAAGCGCCAATACCGGAGGTTGGCCATGAGATATCATCCAGACAAGAATCCACAAGGTAGAGATAAGTTTTTGGCTGTTCAGAAGGCCTACGAGCGATTGCAGGTGAATGCAGAGCCATTGTTTTTATTTCTCAATAACAGTTTATCTTTGGACAAGAGTCGCTTACATTCAAGGGTTGTGCTTTTGATATGCTATTTGAACCTTTTGAAATCATTCATCTCAAGGATCTTTTTGTTAATGAAATTTTTTTAATGACTAAGCAAAAAGTAACACTTTGCATGAATCAGGCCACATTACAGGGTCTGCAAGGTCCTCAGCCATGGCGGCTTCAGCTTTTGTTGAAAGCACAATGCATTCTTTTCAGTAGGTATGGAGCTGTCTTAGAGCCCTTTAAATATGCCGGATATCCACTGCTGCTGAACGTGATTACAATAGATGGCGACGACAACACTTTCCTTTCCCCGGAACGAGCTCCACTTCTAGAAGCAGCTACCGAACTAATTTGGCTTACGTAAGTGTTAGCACTCTTTTTTCTCTTTGTCGATTGTTTTGTACTTCATGATATTTAACGTAGTCTTGTAGTAATATATTTGAATCTATATATAATTTGCGTCTGCAGGTGTTGTTCGTCTGCTTTGAATGGGGAAGAGCTGGTACGCGATGGAGGTATATCTTTGTTGGCCACTTTACTTGCTCGGTGTATGAGTGTTGTGCAAAGGGCAACGCCCTCAACAGATCCAGCTGCTGTTATTGTCAGCAATATTATGCGCACTTTTGCAGGTAAAGTGCTCCCCGTTTTCAGGGCCATTTCATGTTTTTGAAAGCTTAGAAAATGTTTGGGATATTCCTGGTTAAGTTATAGATTAGTCCGAAATTGATATTGAAAAATGTCTTTGACCGCTTTGCAGTATGGTGATCTTGTTCTTAGCCTTTCTCACAGACCCGCGGATTTGTTTTACATCTCCCGAGAGGACCGGCAGTTGTAACTTTACATGTTTTGATTGTGTTCCAGGTTTGAGTACATTCGAAAGTGCTCGTCAAGAGATGCAACAGATTACAGGATTCACAATTGATGTAGTACACTGCTGCGAACTAGAGTTGGCAACAACAGCAGTTGAAGCTGCTTTAAAAACTGCCGCTCATCTAGCAGCTTCATCGAATCTTCAGGATGCACTTTTGAAGGCTGGAATTATGTGGTCAGTCCAGTTGCCGTGTTAATCATGTGCTTTGTTCCATTTTAATTGATATTGTGAAGTATTTGCTAATTGTTTTTTTGCGGTTTCATCAATACTATTGATGCAGTTGCAACTTATCAAATTTTGGCTTATTAATTTTATGAAGTCTAATGCTTTCAATGCTTGTTGGCACAACCAATTTTAGAACTAGAGTTGGTAAAGTATTCTTTTGCGTAATTAATATACCAAGAGTACAGGGTCCTGCTAATTATGAGATGAGCATATTTTAATGTTCATCGCTGTTTGTTGCAGGTACCTGATACCTCTTCTTTTGCAATACGACTCCACAGCGGAGAACAGCTCTGCTACTGGACCTCAGATCGGGAACAGTATTCAAACGTCTAAGAATATACATGCGATCCTTGCGGTTCGTGCATTAGCAAGATTATCTGGTCTGCTGGATGATGAGACCCCTCCCAACGAAATTGCCGCCAAATCATTGCGGAATATGCTAACCCCAAAACTTGCAGCCATGTTGGGTAACGAGTCCCCCAGAGACCTGCTTAGAAACCTCAACTCTAATGTTGAATCTGCACAGGTCCGCTGAATTCTAATACTTTCACCCCTGTGGTTGAGCTCTTCTTTTAAATTTTATAAATTTTTGTCATTACCAGGGAATCTATGCTGCAAGTAAGAACTAGGAAGAGTAGGTCAATATTAGTGAAGGGTCAAAGTGTTATGCTGTTTAATTAGCAATTTTTAGTTTGCATATATATATATATATATATATATATATATATATATATATATATATATTTATTGGAAGCATTCAAGTCTGTAGCTTTGCTTCATCGCATTCCTTGCCTTACTCCACTCGATGTCTATTGCGGGAAGTTCCCAACTGCATAAATCGTGTCCAACAGGACACTATCTACCTGTGTTTTTCTTTTCTTTTCTTTTTCTGAAAAATGGTTGTTATGCAGATTATCTGGAATTCAGCAATGAGGGCTGAACTGTTGAACTTTGTTGAGAATCAGCGTATGTCTCGGCTCTCGGATGGCACATATGAAATGCAAGCAGCGCAGGATTTCAAATACAAAGCCCTTATACATGAATTACATGTTGGTGATGTGTACTTGCGAGTCTACAATGAGCAGCCAGATTCGGAAATCACAAATGAGCAGTACTTTTGTGAGGCTTTAGTAGACTTCATTAGTAAAATTATGGAAGAGAGACGTAAATTACCAGAGGTTGAAGCTCTTCCTGAGTCTGAACCTATTTCTCAAACTCAGTCAGAAGCTGGATCAAGTGAAAACCCGATACCTCCAGTTCCAATCGAGTACCAGTCTGGTGTTGAAGCTCCAACAGAGGAGGGGGAGGAGACAAAAGAAGATGTTTCTTCTGAAGTTTCTCCTGATGTCAGTTCAAGTTCTCTCGAGTCACCTGGAAAGACTCTTGTCAAGAACCTCACCATGGCGCTCAAAGCTTTGCAGGTCTGAATCTGAATTTCAAACTCTTTTAAGCACCGTCTGCATTCTTGTGGTGCTTTGCTTTTATTTTTATTCTTAGTTGTTGCTGCTTGGAGCTTTAGGGGGGTCGTTTTCTGGAATCTAGTGTTTTAAGTAGTATAGCTTCGAGAAATATTACTACATTGAATTCAAGATTTACTGTGTAGACTTGGAACGATTTGAACTAGGATTAGACGATACGGCTTATGATAACGTTTTTGTTTTTGCAGAATGTCCTGAATGCAAACTCGGAGTTGACATCAGTTTTCTCCTCAAAAGAACGATTAGCACCTTTGCTGAGTTGTTTATTGGATACTGGACCCTCCAGTGATCAAGTGCCACAAATATGCCTTAATGTTCTTGCAAAGCTCACCATGCACACATCGTGTGTGGAAGCTTTGGCATCTGATCGTTCTGCATTACTTCTCCTCCTCCAGCTGTTGCACTGCGCTCCTGCTTGCAGGCCAGGCGCATTGAGAGTTCTGTATTCACTTGCAAGTACTTCTGAACTAGCTTGGGCTGCTGCCAAGCATGGGGGAGTGGTATACATTCTTCAGCTGATTCTGCCTGGGCAAGGTTTGTGATAAATCGATCTGAAACCAGGCTATCATTTAATATGCTATTAGAGTCCGTTTACTTTAACGGTATTTAATTAAGTGTGTCTATCAAATACTGGTGCAAAGGAAAATTTTGTGCTGCTCTTGGCCTATGTGTATTACCTAAGTGCACGGACAAGTTTTGATGATACGTAAAGAGCTATTATGTTTTCCTAGTGTAGTCTGTAAAACTGTTAAGTTGCCGGGGTCCTCGTTTTAGATTCTTGCTCAGACTGGGTCTTTTTGTTCCCAATTTGGACCTGGCATTGTCATGTTCCCGACAGCATTATTAAATTTTTAATCAGTTAATTTATTTTTCGCTATTCTTAAATTGCAGAAGAAGTATCTGTTCAGACAAGGATATCGACGGCGTCGTTATTAGGAAAGCTTGTGGGACAACCGATGCATGGACCTCGAGTAGCCATAACTGTGGCACGGTTCCTTCCAGATGGGTTGGTTTCTGCCATACGTGATGGACCAGGGGATGCAGTAGTGGCAGCCTTGGAACAAAGCAGCGAGACTCCAGAGCTTGTATGGAGCCCTGCAATGGCTGCTTCTCTTAGTGCACAGCTGGCAACCATGGCAGCTGATCTGTACAGAGAACAAACCAAGGGAAAAGTGGTTGAGTGGGATCTTCCTGAGAATTCATCTGGGCAGCAAGACGTCAATGATGAACCTCAGGTCTACACATTTTTTTATCGTGCTTTTCTTTATTTAAGAATACCGAAGTTGTCATTTCGTAAACTGTCTTTAATGCTGTAGACTTACTCTTGTGGGTTCATTGTTGGTTGATATAATTCTCTTTTTTCGTATCCTCCATGTTATTTGCTTCATTGTTTTGTGCTTTTTATCCTCAGGTTGGTGGAGTGTATGTCCGCTTGTTCCTGAAAGATCCAAAATTCCCTCTTAGAAATCCAAAGCGGTTCTTAGAAGGGTTGCTAGACCAATATGTGACAGCAGCGGCAGCTACGCATGCAAGGGGCGGGTCTCAAGTGGACACACAACTCCCATTATTACTCTCTGCAGCTCTAGTGTCACTCCTACGTGTTCAGCCCCTTCTTGCTGACCATGTGGCTCATTTAGGTTATGTTCCAAAGCTGGTTTCAGCTATGGCTAACGAGAACCGTATAGTCTCGACAGCTTCCTCTCAGCAAGTTTTAGCTAAAAGTGAGAATCTAGGTGGGGAAACTCTTTGGGGAACTGAGAGTGGAGAAGGCTTGTGGGGGAGTCAAACTCCTCAAGAACAGGTCCGGTTAAGCTGCTTGAGGGTATTGCATCAGTTGGCTGCCTCTACAGCATGTGCAGAGGCTATGGCTACACCTGGAATGGGCTCCCCCCAGATTGTACCACTTTTGATGAAGGCCATAGGATGGCAAGGAGGCAGTGTGCTGGCACTTGAAACTCTCAAGAGAGTAGTTGCCGGAGGCAATCGCGCTCGTGATGCACTTGTAGCTCAAGGACTGAAGTGAGTATCTTCTTACATATCCTGCAATGCTGAATTGCGTAGGTGCTTGTTTAGCAAGTGTGTGGGATTTGATGCAAGTAGATTGAATGAATGTCATCATTAATTAAACCACTTCTTTGGGATGGGTGCTGGGCTTTGAGAATATCCTTTCTTCAAGTTGGGATGGATTGTAAATTTCTTGTTGATGTGCAGGGTTGGTTTGGTGGAGGTTCTGCTTGGTATTTTGGACTGGCGGGCTGGAGGAAGAAATGGTTTATGTTCTCAAATGAAGTGGAATGAAAATGAAGCTTCAATAGGTCGTGTTTTGGCTGTCGAGGTATGTTGAACTGTAACTTCTTTTCTTAACCTTTTACATCTACTCTGGTTGATCTGTATGTGAGATCTAAAAGTACTCCATGCTAGGCTTTTATGTGTGGACGACTGTAATCGAAGTATTTCTTATGTTAATGATTTTATAGGAGCACCTATTTTCTAGAATGCTATGAAACACCAATGTAGCTTTATCTGGAAATGTTGCTGAAATGTATGGTAATAAAATACACTATGTGGAGTGCTGTAGTTATGAGTTACTTGCCATTTACATGTTCTTCTGCAGCGTTAGCTACTTAAGCTTCTCCTACAAGCGTTTTAAAGGGCATTGTAGTGGATGCTCAGCATACTCTAAGAGGCTCTGGATGGGGTTGGTGTTCAGGTTTTGCAGGCCTTTGCTGGGGAGGGTGGGCACTCTGCTAGAGTTCAAACTATTTTATCTTCATCTGATGTACGATCTCTTTCTATCTCTGTCTAGGTTTTGCTAACATTTCGAGCATGAGCACCTTAAGCATTCGAAAATAAAAAGTGTCGTGTTGCTCTGGTTCAGGTGACGCGCTTGTTGTTTTATGATTGTTGGATTGTTGAAACTGTTGACAAATGAGTTGTTTCGGAATTGTCAGGTATGGAGTGCTTACAAGGATCAGAAGCACGATCTCTTCTTACCTTCAAATGCCCAAACTGCCGCAGCTGGTATAGCTGGTCTTATTGAAAACTCCTCTGGAGTTGTAAAATATGCGCTTCCTCAATCTTCTCCTCGGTCGGCAGTGGTTAGGCTTTCCGACTCTCATTCCTGACACCAATGCAGGTAGACAGTAAGCCTTAGCCTCTACCTCTGTTTTCAGCTCCTTATGGGTTCTCTATTTGTGTAGAGTGTTCATTTTGTATACTTAGATCTCTTCTATTTTCATTTGTAATCATTTAGGCTGGTCACCAGTCTGCAAGATTCTACAGGTTTTTCGGTACATCTTAAATTGATGTAGATTTAATAGTGGTGGTATTGAAGTTAGGCTTCATTAATTTGTAATTGGTCTAGCAGGCCGTCTTGAACTCCTCACAAGGTTTCGTTGTTTTGCCACAAATGTAAATAAATGTGCACTGCTGCATTCTCTGAATTAGTGCTGCATCGTTTGGTTCTATTATCGATATAGTTTTGAAGCATTCTTCATTTGAAATACTTTTACTAGGCCTGACAAACCTAATGCGTATTCAAGTGATTTTTGTTTTGTTTTGTTTTGTTTTGTTTTTTTTCTTTTTAAAAGTTTGTTTTTTTATCTTGCTCTTGTGATGGTAATTTAGAAAGGTTTCTTTACTTGTTATATTGAACAATTGCTCCTCTGCAGAGCGGAGAACATGCTGAAGTAGTTCTATCTGTTATTCAGTGCATGAAAGTTCATGTTGATTGGACGAACGGGCTCACATACTATCACTATGCATGTTCCAACGACTCATTCATGTGGAAACTTTTTTTCCTGCATTTCCTTTTGTTATACTGTTGAGTGGAATACATAGCTCTCTGGAATTTGTTCACGGTATATAAGGCTGTCTGCCAATTGTTCATGAAAATTCCTACAGATTATTCTCGTCACTATTTGAAAGTTGTGTCAGATATGTGATTACCCATGCCTTGAATATACAATGCTTCGTTAGCATTGCATATCAGTGACTATTCTCTATTGTTGTCTTTCAGCTGTCCCCTGATGTTGTACATCTGAATATTCCGCCTGTTGTACCTCGTTAAGGTCACCAGATATGCTGATTCTGGCAGGTTGAACTGTTGCAAGAGAAACGGCTGAGTTGCAGTGCGAATAGCTTCAAGCCTAACATTTTGTATGTGACAGCACACGTCATCACTTACTTTTGGCAAGAACTGTCTGTGCTGGGCACGCTGCTTTGCTTGTTATAGTTCACGCGACCACCTCTGTACTTCCTGTGGGAACGAACTTTACATTATGGGCGTTCAAATTGCTTATCTCTTCAATCGAATTTCCTCGTTTGGAGACAATGGAGGAGTGAGGTGTAATCGAAGCTGGATGCCTATGAATGGCGGATCTCATGCATGGGAAGGGATCTTTGACGTTGCAGTGCGCGGCTCTTGAAGGCAGGATGGAGCGATGCGAATTTGTCCAGATTTGCTTTTGAGGTCGAAGCTGACGTTGCGGTGTTTGGTGTGGAAGGCACTCCAGTTTCCTTCATCGAATGTTCTGTTCGTATGCGATGCTCCCATATACTCTGCGCTGTAGTTGGTGACTTGGGACTTCTGGGAAGCGTTGTCTCACGTGTACTGCCATGAATTAATAGGGCATGTTACTCGTCAGAAAACGGTAAGAGTTTTCTTTTCTACTCGTTTGATCTGAGAACCAAAGTATGAAACGGCTCGGGAATTGATTAAAGAGGGAGCTCTCATCATGGTTGTGATTGTAATTACCTTGACAAGGCCCCTTCTTCCATCCTGACCTGCGCTCCTGGTGATGGCAACCCGTTCCTAGGACTCGCCAAAGGCGAGCGGCGAGTTGCATCAATTCGCTGAGTCAGGCGCGACTTGAAATGGACTACTAGGCTGCTGCTACTTGGAGCAGTGCCATCAGCCGGTGCTTCGGTTGCCTGTGCCATAGCGTTCACCTTGAGCCTCTGCTTTGCGTCCTTGTGCCATTGTCGCAGCACTCGCTCCACATGCTTCGAAAGCACAGCTTTCTTGTAACTGGTGCCCATCTGAGTCACCAGGGCGTAGAGCGGCAGCGTGCTGTAGCTGGAGAATAGTAAAATACCAAATCTACGCAACCACATGCAGCCAATCAAGACATGGTTGTTGGTAGCATTCAATCACTAGGGGCATAGAGGACGCTCAGGCATTCTAAGATTGATTCAGATGATTCGAAGGTGAGGTTAAGAATACCATACCCCATTGCAAGGCGGCCGTAGATGTAGCCCTTGTCACTCTCCAGCAGGCAGGTATCGTACCCGAACTGCCACTGCAGCCGAAAATTCGGAGTGAGTACTATCAGCGAGCTGAGTAAAAGCAACCAAGAACTGAATGGTGCAGAATGAATCTGCTGAATCACTGCTCTAGGTAAGACACGAGGAGGAAGAAGGCGAGTAAAAGTTGAGAGGGCTGGGAATGTACCACATGCCAGATAAAGGTGGCGAACTCGAAGGAAATATCGAACAGGACCCAGTGGATGCTGGAGAGCAGTAATTTCGGCCGGTTAAACCAAAAGAGCTGGTCGCGCGGCTGCAGCAAAACGCCCACCAAGGCGGCTGGAACACCTGTATTCTCCAGTGCTAGGGTTGCCACTACATGCTGCAGCTTCGTTCCTATGCAGAGAATTACCTACCGATCCATGACAACAAATTGGTTCACATCTCACCGCTGAACATGACAATCTAATTCTTAAGATGTTTCAATAGATAATATATGGGAGAGGGAAACATTACATATTAAAGTGCAGCTTAGTCAGATGTACTCACCAAAACTGGGATAAGCGACATCCAAAAGTACAACTGGCTCCCTGTGGTCACATTTAATTACCACGACCCTGGTTCAGTTTGTAACCGAGATCAAGCGAGATTCGAATGACAAGGCGAGCGGTATGTTTTAGCAGAGAATTCAAGGGTTATGAGGCGATGAACTCCATTATCCTCACCGTCAATATTGAACACCCATAGGACCACGAAGAATGCCCATAACCAAGAGCTGCAAACAGTGAAGAGATAAAGCCTGTGGGTCAAGATTTCGACCGCAATCAACCAAGTAAGTTCAACTGAATTTTATGATAGCGATAGAAAATGAACAGACATCCGTTACCTTATGCCCACAATGGTTTCAAATTCGTCCTCCATGCTGCGAACCATGTACGCGTGGAAGTCATACAAGTCTTTGAGGTTGTGTGTCTGCAAAACGCCATGACGCACCCTTGAGCAAAGAGAACAGTCGGCAGTATTGAGCACCGAACCCTAATTAGCCATCGACCCAGATCTTTTTTCAGGAACACTTACAGTGATGAAACTGAGGCGAAGGGCCAGGTAGTCTGCGCGAGGAATGTACAGTTGCTGGAAGAAGCAAACCTGGGATTGCGAAAAAGAGTATTCCCGAGAAGATTGTTAGCGATGCTGTGGTAATCAGTTAACACATAAGATCGTCGGTGCCACAGTTTAATGATCTACTTAAATATTAGGAAATCGATGGCGGTTGTAACCTAAATGCGGCAGAAATTCAAAGATGAGAGGTGTTACCATCCACACAATAAATCTTGATCTGCTCCACGGCTTCGACGTGTGGTATCGCACAAATGTCGACTGGCGCGTATACTTAATGCTTTGCATCAGCTCTGAGAACAGTTCACGTGGTTGTCGATCATTTTGAACAAGTCGAAGATATTGTGCTCACATGAACAGGATCACATGAACAGGAAGTGAATTTATCAAATGAAGTGTAAACTGTAGTTGAATGTGCATACCTGCAATTGTTGCTTGTTTTACTGCTTCATGAGCTTCGTTCTCCCACTTTCGCCAGCGGTACACCTGCCATGAAATGAAATGCGAATATGTCAGTTCATAACTTACAGAGACTGCATGAAATTGTGTCGTTGAAATTGGAGCTTGAGATTGGTGAGAGACACTTACTTTGATAAGAGCAAGTAGCATGGTTAAGCACGAGTATGCAACATGGACGAGAGCCAAGACGAGGATGAAAATGTGAAGCTGGTGGAGAGTGGCCGGAGAGACGAATGGCTCGTATCCCTGTTTTTGTGACCGCCCCCACAAGAAAATCATCGGAGGACCACAGAGTCAGTTACGTTGAGAGAATTGCGTTCGACTCTTAGCTACCTAAGCGATGTTGTTTCTCTTGATGGAACTTGTGTCAAGAGTGAATTCTCTTTTACCGCACTGCATGTGGAGCTGGTGGATGATGCCGATGCCAGAAGCCTTCGCCGATGTTCTGATTGTTCATCAGCCGAGACTGGTGCTGGCGGGGTAGTCGTCTGTGCTGTGCTTGGTCGTTTTGAGACTTTGCAAGGAGTCCATTCGTTGTAAGCGGAAACTGGAACGCAAATCTTCGACACCGGATCTTGTAGTATCGTGATCGTCAGGGAAATGAATCCCATCAACATCAGCTCTGCAATCAAACGTGGTCGATCATTAAGTCAACAGAACATTATGTTTTGAGATAGAGCTGAATTCTAGCAATCAGGTAGCTGCGAGACAAAAACAAAAAAAACATGGAAAAGGAAACTTTGTGCGGTCCTAGTTTCATCGAAAAAGACGTGCTTGCTGGTTTAAAGTCCACGAAAGATCAGAGTGATCTTAAAGCGGAAACGCGTGCTGTTGTCCACGTCTATCTCTGTTGTTCATTAGCTTCGCAATCTACTCACGTTTCCAATATGAACCGCCTCTTTACGAACTTTGACCCTGGTGTAGGCGGTGAACTCACCATCTTTCAATCTCTGCAGCGCTGCGAACAGTGGTTTCCGCTTGGTCTCTCGCAGATACTGCAACCCGAAAAAAAAAAAACGTCATTGATCGACTACCTAACTGTGAAGTGGATACTACCCATTCGGTATTTCTTCGATTGCGTAGAATTTCCGACAACCACTTCCTGGGAAGAGAAAGGTCTCGGGAGCATAGGGTCGTGAAAGAGACGTTCGAGATTTACATGACCAAGAGAGTGCAGGGATCGCTCCACTGCCAGGGAGATGATAACGAAGACGGAGGCCACTGTGGCAAGTGCCCATGTCGGCGTGTACTCCAGAGTTCTCGCTGTGCTGCTCTCATCTCCAGCCATGGTAGATCTTCGATTGCAAGGTCAGCAAACTTACTGAACTCCTCCAGTTTCTTCCGCTTACTCAGGCACCTTCGCCCTGCAAACTGATATTACTCACTCGCTGCCCTCCCTTCCTTAGTATTAACAATGGGTAACTCAAACCGACTCGATCAACAGGACTTGCCAGCCACTCCACTCAACATTGTACAATCTACACCGTGTTCCCATCGTCCAGTACAGTGTATCTTTATGCCCCAATCTGAGTTGACTCTGATCGATCCACTCCACAAGCTCGAAGCGCTTCCTCCGAGCTGGACACACAGTACAGCATAAAGTTGACGTCAGGGCTTGCACAATCCGTCTGACTATCGAGCTCCATAGGCCAGCTCACTTATGCAATCTGGAATCGGCATTAGCGTCACCCCAACTTCAAGAACTCTACGATTCTCGCCTAAAGGGTTCTCCTCGCGCAAAAGTATGTGGCCCAAAACGGTGCGTCGGAGACTGAACAAACTCGACGGACCCCAAAGTCCACCCGAGTCGGGTTTGTGCGCGGGAATTAAATGGGGACTGTTAAGTACGAACAGCTGGCCGTGCGCAGCTTGCAGGAGGTGAATCACACGTTGAAACCTGGAGCAATAAAACTGGGCTTCAACGTCGTGGAGAAGCGGAGCCACAGGTGCTTCCGGTGGACGCGAATTGCTAGACAATTCTTGGCGAGAAGTCGTCATCTACCGATAGTCAATCACGCAGTTTGAAGTGCATAGATAGTCAATCAGGCAGTCGGGAGTGCGTAAAGTGCATCGATCAGGACACTAGCTCTTCGATCTAGATCTCTACTCCGCGATTGTCCGATCGCTCTTGCCTGCAGCGACTTCGACGGCGACTGACGGCGTCTGGCTGTTGAGGTGTCTAGGATTTTCTCACTCGGTGGTGGTCACTAGCATTTTTTCTAATGAAGTCGATATTGTTGTCAGAACACCGCGTCGTGTTCTAGTTTCAAGCTTTGAGTGAAAGATCACCTGCTTTTTACTGATGTTGAGGGGCATATATATTACGAGTGTGTATAGATACATATATATATATATATATATATATATTGTTTTAAAAATATACACATGCATTATTATATTATTTTGGAAATGCCAAAATCAAATCCAAGCATTGGTACCTATCATTGTATGACAAAAGGCTTTGCCATTACATCCAGTGAGTCATTTAAGTCTTCGATATTTCTTTTCTTCTTCTTTTTCTCTGTTTTTTTTAATTATTTTTTTACTTCTTCATTTTCATTTTCATTTTTTTTTTTTTTTTTTTTGTTTTTTTGCACTTATATATATTTTCCATGGAGCTGAAGATTGTGAGCAATAGTGATGTAATCTTCCCAGCTTCTAGAACCTGCATACTTGCATGGTACAAGAATTGGAGACAAGACATTGTGGTCTTGGATGAACATGGATGGGTGGGTGGGTGGGTGGATGAATGAAGGATGAATGAATGGGTGGGAGAATAGATGGATGGGTGCATGGAAGAATAGATGGATGGGTGCATGGAAGAATAGATGGATGGGTGCATGGAAGAATAGATGCATAAATGGATGAATGGATGGATGGATAAACATACAGAGATATTAAATAATTTAAACAAAATTTAATAAAATTTAATACACTCAACTCTACTGCATTTAAAACAGTGTTTTAGTTTTGAAATTTTAAACATATTAATATTGAATCAAAATAATGATAACCTTTGAAATTTTAGTCTAACTTTGATATTGTGCATTATAAAGTTTAAAGGTGCTTTTTGTAGAAATTTACAGTTCAGCACACCTTTTAAGATATTCTATGTAGTTTTGAAAAAGGAAAAATTGATTTGAAATGTTGTAAAGCAAATGAACAAGTCAAAATATATGAACATGCTCAAAAAACATATTCTTTTATAATAAAAAATTGTGCAAGAAAACTTTATCATAAGAAAACAATAAAAACACTTGCATTGAATAATAGTAATTACATATGTGGCCATAGAATGCACATTGAAATGGTTGCTACGATTTTTGTAAGTGTCAAATATCAAGCTGTATAAACAAAAAAATTGTGCTTGCTTTGATTGTTACCAAACACTAATATTATTTCAATTGTAGTGTATTAAAAAAATAATAATATATATATATATATATATATATATATAGGGTGTTGTTAATATCACCACAATTTTTGATTCTACCACCACAACTTATTCTTATTAATTTTTTAATTATTTTTATACTATCACAATATGCAAAGAAAATAATGTAAATGTATAACAATTGTGGTCTGAACAACTTTTGAAATGAATCCTCTGATTGCTAAAATTCTATTCCAACACAACCTAGACTTTGAAAATAAAAGTTATAACATATTTTTAAAAATATTTTGCAATATAAATTAGTCAAATTAACATGATTATGAAGATGAGGAAAATTAAATTTGAAATCACAAAGTACATTTTTCATCATTTTAAAGTTGTTTCATTCCTTGTTTTTCATACTTGGTTTACATGAGTATCATTAGTAATTCTAGCTTTTAGTTTTAATGTATTTATGATGTTTATAAATATCCCTTTTAGTAGTTTTTTCCATCAAGAAATGCTAATAATATTCAATATATAATTATTTTAAAATTTTAAAATAAAAGAGTTTTATTTCACACAATGGTTTTATTTAACAAGATTAATTAGGAATGTATAGTTAATTTTTGTTTTTAAAAATAAATGACTATTGACATGTGAAAAATAAGTTTTTTATTCACTTGTTAATTTATTTAGTAATTTATACTTTATAATAAACAAAGCTTCACTCTGGAATTGATTCGACACTATTTATTCCTAATTTATAAATCCTTATTTTTTTAAAATAATACATTCCAGCTTAGTACATCATATTAGTCTCTTGTAAAAGCATTATCATTTGTATATGCAACTTTGACAATTGAAGTTCCAAAACTAATACAGAATATTTTTTATTTTTTATTTATGTAAATTATTTATGTTTTTTATTGTAAATTGTGTCTATTGATTGAAAGCACTGTTAGTGTGTCATAAAAACCTAATTCGCACTAAAAATTTGCTCAATTATTTTAAGTTAGTTAATAGTTTACTGAAATTTTAATTCAATTTATAACTAATGAATTAGTGATACAAGATGTAAAGCATAATGATGGTACAGAATAGTTATTATTTTATATTAAAATACTAATTGAACTATAAAATATACAAAAAAATATTAATTTAAAAATGTGATCCCAGTAAAAATACCAAAAACCAAGAAATAATAATTAAAAATGATGATGATGATGATATATATATATATATATATATATATAAGAAAATTTTAGTATTTTAGGATTTAAATAATAGTAATAATGTTATTTAGTGTAGATAATTTTACAGAAAATCATAAATACAATGTATTTGTAAAAGTATTTGTGGGCACATAAGATGCTATTTGAGAAATTATGGAAACATGTCCATACTACTATGAATTTTTCATTGTTTTGTATTCTGTGTTTACATATTTTTAAAGAAGATTAACATCAGAAAGATGTATTTCTGCTGCATCTGTTATAATTTTTTTCCAAATAAAATATCAATAAACAAACAGAATTGTGCTATGACTTCTTCAATGTCTTTTTTTTTAAAACTTCCATTAGCAAATTCATATTTGAGCAGATAATGAACAAACAACATTGACAACTACTCACAAATACATCAATCTCACAACAATCTCATCAAAGTATGTCATTAGTCAAAGATTCTGGATATCAATATATTTCATTTAATTACCCACAACTTTAATAACTATTAATACAAAACCATGGTTTGACATGAACACCGCCTTTGAACGTGTTGCAATGGCATCCATATCCAAATCCCGTACCATTCTTTGATATGTGGTTGCAATACATAACATTATACATTACGTGAATTTCATAACTTCCTCATAAAATCTCCAAAGGGTGGTATGTCAACAATCTATAACTTGACCTATGTTGGATATTGTACCTTTGTGAATGTAACTAATATAATATTATATCTTGGCATGATTTTTATTTTTATTTTTATTTTAAAGAGTCTATTAACTTTGTAGAAAAGCAATAAACTTGTGAAGGTTTGACTTTTGTCTTGTATCACTTACTTTTGAAGGATACATGAAAGGGAACATGGGGAGTTTCATGCCAAGTGGCACTATAACATGGGATGTGAGATTGGGAGCTTGGCTTTGATGTCAAATGAACATTTTGAAAGTCTTGTGCACTTCACTAGCATCATTGATCATGGGAACAAATGATAACATATAATTAAAATAAAATTAAGAAATCTGTATGCACCTTTCAAATTGCAACCAATGTGTCAGACAAACCCATCTTAAATATTTGAAAGAAAATGTACTGTAAAACTTTTGAACAGTGATTTATTTTGCAAGCTAAATAAAGTGTAAATATTAAAAATAATGCCATTTAAATTCAAAGACACATGTCCTGTAAGGATTTTTATTTTAATATACTTGATATCCCACTAGGCACCACAAAATCATCTTTTTGACTAAAACTTTCAGTCTAAAATCTCACCTTTTACATTTCGCCAAACAATTTTTATCTGTTTTTACCATCACATTTGTGAATGTTCATAAAATGAATTTTCTCAGAAATTCCTAACCTCACATTTATTTTTTGCATGCAATAATTGGAGGTAACGACTTTCACAAAGCAGCGAATCTGATTCCCACTACATGTCAATATTAATTTCTGAAAATAAAAACAAAAATAAATCGAATAATTATTTTTTTTACCACACCCTCTCTTTTTTTCAAACTCTCGAAAGACACAATCTCTAACTTCAAGAGCAGTAAAAACATTCCGAAAAGTCACTCGCATATTTTTACTGTTGAGAGTAAGAAATAAAATACTCAAAAAGTAATACTCCACACTGACTTGAAGCTCACCACATGTAGTCTTTACGAATCACTACTCATCTCCTTAGTGGATTCTATGTTGAAACACATATTCTATTATGCGAATATATATATATATATATATATAAATGTGAGTTTGTGTGCTATTTTTTGAGTCTACTTGGGAGCAGAGAATGAGAGGAGGAACGGTAAGAAAAGTGAGGAGGAATACGGCCACATGGGTGCATCAAAATACAGTGGCTAGAATGGAAGATCAACAGGATTTCCAACAGCTGGGATTCCACATCACAGTGAATCATCACAACAGTGAGTCCACACCTCCAGTCTTGTTGCGGTTGTTGCTGTTACAGCTCTGCGAACAATTCATTATTCTCCGACAAAGCTGATGGTCCTCGCAGTTTTGTGCTCTTTCCCTTGACACACTGTGATCAAGTTTGCAAGCTTTCAAACCGCTTTAAACAATGCGAAGCCCCTTTTCTGCGCCTTTTTCCTCTCTCCTTGATCTCGTGGTCCTCACAATCGGATTCTCTGTCAGGCCGGACACCGGAAGGCACAAATCTAGACGCAAAGCGACAATTGTCCCTACTGCCCACCTTAATCTCGGTTGTTGTTGATGTTGTTGTTTCATGTACCATATCTAGCTCTTTCGGGAGCCATCTAGAAGCACCGCGCGGACCCCGAGGTGTCAGGTTCAAATGCAGCAATGAGGTGAACTGCCTCGAGAAGACAAGCAAGTAAGTTAGCAATCAAGGAAGCAAGCTAATGGGTTGGTACCATTCTCCCTGGGGACTTGCCACACTCTGTAGCTCAGTGTTTCCAGAAGCCCCGGATCTGGCAGAGTGTGCCAAAACCCTCAAAGCGGGATTGCAAAAAGGGTTCTAAAGCAGACGACCCCGCCTCCACTCAGGCCTTCAACGCTTTTTTTCTTCCTCTGTTGGTTGCACTATCATGGAGGTGTTTTGATACAGTGGATATGTGGTACTGCTATATTGGGGTCAAAAAGGCCCTTGCTCTCCTTTGGCACCCAACTTGCGGTGGTTGAAGGCTTTTGATGCTTGCGGGGCTGCCCGAGCACGCTGGTGTTGCGATGCCGTTCCGGAGCGGCATCTGGTGTGCCTGTGATCTGTGCCTGTTATTAGTGCTCCGCAAACCTTGATCGATTAGTTTTGTAGTCTCTTTGATGGTCCACCATGGGCAAGTTTGTTTGAGTGAGTGATGGAGATGGCAGGAAGAACCACCAACTTTGAAACAAAAAATCATTGTAACACTGTTTTTTTTTCAAGTCAAATTAGCGTACCATGCTTTTATCATCCGAAGCATACACGGATAACACCTTTGTGCATGTAGTAATACAATAGTCATTCTCTTTGATTTAATGGTCAGTATTTAATTAGATTTAGAATAGAGAATTCGGGACAGAAATGAAAATCGCCATTGAAGTGAAGATTTTCATGCCCAGAAATGGGTCATACCCACCTTTTTTGGAGTCAATACTTTCCTCGACCTTTTCCCGAGTGACAGGGGAAAGTAGTGGTCTTCATTCTCACGTGAGTAAGAGTGGATAAAATATTCCAAAAATGCAAAAAACTGAAGCTGATGGTTATGGCCAGCCGTAACAGTGCAGGAAGTACTGATTCCCACAAACTCATTCAAACTACCATGAGATTGATCATGTGCAAAGGGTTTCTCTACCTACTCAGAATGTTCGTAAACAACTTCACACTCAACATTCATACCAAATTCTCACCTCCAGCCTTATTCTTTGCACGGTTTTTGAAGTGCTGATGTATGAAGGAACAAACCAACCACTGGTTCATGAATTGACACAATACACCGTCTTTAAAAACACAATTCCGGTTCATCTGTATATTTGAAACTCTGAAAATGCACTTGCATGTTTGGCCGGGTAGTTCTACATGTGATTTTAACACCGGAGAGAAATGTTGTGTAACCGGGATCATGCGGCATTCCAGATCCAGCTTGAGAGTATAATTATACTAGCTGGAAGCTTAAAGAATCGGATTGATCGGATGCTAGTTTATATGTTATAGGATAACTCAACAGACGAGACGCCAATCTAGTATTACGTCTATGATGTGTGGCTTCGCTGTGTTTGTTTCATCGTGATGGGGATCTCGTCAGTGTCCCGAGGTTGGGAGGGAGGAGTGCGGGGAGTCAAGCCTGGTCTCCGACTGAGAGATAATTTCTTTCTAAACTCTGCGAAGGAGACGGGAGGCTTCAGGAGGTTAATGTGTTCGGTCTCCGCTTCTCTCTCATCTTCATTATTCACAGCTTTCGCATCAGTTACCTGGACATAATGCGATTCGTGTCTCGTATTTGATGGAGTCTTGGGCGGCAAGCTGCCTACATTCGATGAAGATGGTCTGCAATAGATTGAATCCACAAAGCATATGTTAGCTTTTGCCAATATCCTGTGTGAAATGAAGGATGGAAAGTTTACATGATTGCACAGGAATGGTGGTTGTGTGGATATACCTCAAAGGATAAGACGGTCCTTCTTCCATTCTCAAGGCCATTGGCGTGTTTATAGAAGCTGCACCACTGTCGTTTAAGAATTGCGAATTTCCCAGCTGTACATCTAAAGGAGTGAGTGGCGACTTGCCCATCCCTCTCTTACGCTTGTAGTTCTCTATGACCTTGACTTTTAGTCGAAACTTGGCATCATTGTGCCATTTCCGAAGAGACTGGTCGATGTGTTTGGGAAGGAAGGCCTTCTTTGGTGTGGTGCTCATCTGGGAGACTAGGGCGTAGAGCGGCAATGTCGTGAAGCAACAGAGTATTTGCGTCGCAATGCTGCACTTGCAAAAGACATCACTTCAAGGTTCAATTCACAGCACTTAAAGGGCTGAACATTGGGGAGAGTGTTTGAATGAGCTTGAATTTAAAAGAGGTTACGAGTAGGCCAAGCCAAGTTGCGTAACCATACCTGATGCCACAACGGACGTACAAGTAAGTCCTTTTGTCCTCCCACAAACACGAGTCTGATTTTACCTGCCACTGCAATTCATTGCACACATTACACTAAAGGGTTCAGCTCAAATCAAACAGAAGAAAATAAATAAATAAATAATAGTCTTTCTAAGCAGCAGCAGCAGCAGAAATAACAAGCCCTGATGATACTAATTGTAACGACCGGGGACTCTCGCTCAAATCAATCTGTTCCTAATTTTGATGCACATAACACACATCTGCAGCCAGATTTGTCTTAATGGGTGCTTTCGAGACTTACCACATACCAAATGAAGATCGCCAACTCAAACGCAGACTGCAATCAGTTCAAATGAATGGATCAGCGCATTGTGAGTAGCACTTATTGCTTCGCACACAAGTTTGGATCATCAGAGATGGCTAACATGTCTTAAAGTTGGTATTTTACCACGTAGAAAAGCAGCAACAAGTAATTCTGACTTTTCAACTCGTCTCTCAAGTTGAGCCTAAAATTTAGAGCGTGTAGGCGGTTCCAAAATAAAGTTACACTAGTGTGCTTGGCCACTACTGCTCGAAGCAAGGATTCATTCAAATCTCACCTGGAAGAGAACGAAGTGGATGGCATATAGTAGAAACTTGGGACGGTTGAACCAGAACAGCTGGTCGCGGGGTTTCAACAACACTCCTACTAATGGCCCATTTACACCCTTGTGCTCCAGTGCTAGTGTTGCCATGATGTGCTGCAGCTTTGTTCCGAGAAGTAAAATGATCTGTTGAGCATACAGTCGTGGTTAACAAGATTGCCGTAGTAATGGACATTCTTGGGGACCAGAATTTAGTTTCAAGTGATTTTTGCAGGCTTATGGGTTTAAGATGCAACAGCACAGAATTGAGTTTATCGAAACAGTAAGATTGTTCAAAGTCTGTTCCCAACAAACTCAGAATTAGGGTTTAAAATTTCAATGGAATACTACACATACCACAACGGGAATGGATGAGGTCCAGATCTGGATAATTGTTTCTGCATGCCATCCAAAATATCATTAGGTCTTAAGATTCTGCAAGTGGATTGTGTGAGATCTTGTGCTTGCTGCAGTAATTGAGCCAGGAAAAAAATGATACAATAAGTATAGAAGCTTGGTAATGCATTTTTCGTAGATTCACCATCTTTGTCCAAAAATGGAAGCATGGGTTCAGAGGTAATTATTTGCGAAGGGTTTAAGGATGAGAAATGCATGACTAACCTCCCATTCTGAATAAGAGAAACAATACGACGCATGCCCATAACCAGATGCTGTAACACAACAAAAAAGAAAACAACATCCAGTTGGTCTCTAGATAAGTGGACATAGCCAACCCCCGAAATCATTCCACTAGAAGTCTGAATAGAATCACAGAAATATGATTTGGTTCGTGCGTATAGCATCCATTCGTCGAACCTGATTCCTACTAATGTCTCAAATTCGTCCTCCATGCACCGAATCATGTACGAATGAAAGTCGTAGTTGTCCCTCAAGTTATGAGTCTGCAACCACAGACAAACGTTCTCCTCCGTCGGTTTTCTCAGTAGAATTGTCATTACAGGAATTTCATTTATTTCTTTGTTTTGATTTCTTTTCTTTCATCAAGTTCACGACATAAACGAAACACCAAGAACATAAACTTGATCGGTAGAATGCACTTACTGTGACAAAGGCCAAGCGCAGGGTGAGGTAGTCCACTCTTGGGACATAAAATTGCTTGAAAAAGCAACTCTGTAGTTGCGAGACAGTACGTATTGTAAACAAGTTAGCACAATTGGTAATCATGGGAAATTCTAAGAGACGATCTAGAGATGTTCATGCAGCTCGGGCTCACAAATTGATTTCTTAAGCCAGTTCGTCCTGACATCCAGATCAATACTGACTGTTGAGTTTCAATTCAGATTACGAAGGAAGTTCGCCTGTTTCGTCGTCAGTCATCTTTAACAGTTGAGATATTGTCTGAAAGACTCACCACCCACACTAGTATTTGCATGCCCAGAGGTTTCTTTCCATGATACTGCACAAAAGTTGATTGTCGTGCTATGCTGATACTGCGCGTAAACTCTGCATGTAAGCCAGTTAGATGGAGGTAATATCTAACTTCAGTAATGACCAACCGATAAATGCAGTCACAGCTGACACTGATCACTGGAAGTAGAAATCACCCATAATTACAACCAATGCAGGAAGCATGATCACCTTGCGAGTTTTCTTGAGCTACCGCCTCGTGAGCTTCCTTTTCCCATTTCCCCCAGGAATAAACCTAAAATCAACCATTTCACCACTGTTGGATCTCCACCGCGCTACCTCAAAAACTACGCTAACCTTAGTGCTCAAGCAAAAGAAGGTGATATCAATCTGCGTTGAAAATAGTGAAAATGTACCTTAATAAGAGCAAGCACCATGGCGAGGCAAGAATAGACTGCGTGAGCCGCAGCCAAGACGAAGATGAAAATGTGCAGCTGATGGAGGGTATTGTACGACACGAATGGCTCGTAGCCCTGCAAGTATGATATCAGTTACAGGTTACAAAAAGTCGTACCACAATCAAATCAGTATCCAAATTTGGAAAGATTGTGGTAAAAATTTGTGGCTGTCGGTGAAGTTGCACGTCGTTGTTCTACGTGAATGTGGCACCAGCATCTGCAGATTCAGTGACAATCGGCAACGGGATATGCAGCAGTAGCTCCATTGAAGAAGTCAGAAATCTGCTGGCTACGTGGAAAATAGGATCCATCTCCCCCGCACAAACACCCACTATACTTAAAGCACGATTACAGAGTTTGAAAGTACCTCAGCACAGTAAGAATTGCCCGCAGCAGCAAGTAGTTTGCGACGCCCTGCCTCGGGAGGAGGGTACGTGGAATATTCGGCAGTCGTATTAAGCATCGAGTCACCGGGACAGGGATTCCATTCAGATTTGTCATATACAGTAGATTTAATACAGATCTTGGAAATAGGAGTTGTGAATAGAGCGATTGCCAAGGAGATAAATCCCACCAACATTAGCTCTGCATTGCCATTCACATGATTCCCATCATCAGTCTACCGCATACAGTGCACTAATTTACCCCCAAGGTTTTGCATCTACCCCCAAGGTTTTGCAATTAAACTAGCCAACCAACCCTATTAGGGTCACTGCATGTAAAGCTTATAAATTAGTCTCCATTCATGAGCTGAGAACATGCAGAAATATCGAGAAATCTCTTCAAAACATTAGAAGGTTTTACTGTAGGGTTAAAATATCTTATGATTTCACAGATCTAGCAACAAATTTTCAGAAATTACTCACCATCTTTCATTCTGTTTAAAGCCAGTAGCAGTGGCTTTTTCTCAGTCCGATGTAGATACTGCAACCAGGCAACTCAAGATGAATGTCAAATGCAGTTCAACATTAGGACTGCGGGGAAGAAGTTTAGAATTGAATTGAACATCAACTCGTTAAAATTTCTCAGATAATAAGTTCCATGAGTTTCTCCTCAACAAATACAATTCTTCAGATTACCATCGCATGACGCAAGTTCAGGAATAGATCACTAGACTTTTCAACCGTAGGCACTGACAAAATCTTGGGAAACGTGAACAAAATGGCAATATGACAAAGCTTTTCGTTTGTAACTCGAATTTCCTGCCGAAACATACTGTTAGTGTACAAGTGCAATCCTCTGAAGTCATTCTACAGTTAGGTTTTACGAAACAACGTACATGGCCCAGAGCGTGCAGACCGCGCTCCACAATTACGGAGACAACGATGAAGACGGCGCTCACTGTCGCCAAAGCCCAAGTGGGCGTGTATTCGAGGGTCCTCTCACTGGGGTCCCCCATCGCCATTTTCTTGGCGTACTACTCACCAGCAGTCTGCAAAGGACTCGCTTAAGTGATGAACCTGTAAACGTCTGGAGCCAAATCTAATGGTCACAACTTCGAGAAAACCGCTGCAGGAGTGGAATAACCTGCAAAACTTGGCGGTGCTGAACACCTTGACTACATCGTCACTCCGTCACCTTGCCAACCAGTTTCGGACCAGATACCTGTACGAAAACTTTCAGGCAACCGATCGGTCCTCGATCATTAATTGACCACTAGACTATCCTGCATCACTTCGAGCTCAACGACAAAAAGAAGATTATGCAAGTAGTTCGCAGTATCCGCAGATGCGAAACTGCTCTCGCCTCAAGGAAAACTAAATTTCACTGGGACAATTCCGGGACGACGAACCGATATGGCTGCGAATAATTTGTTCATCACCGTGGCTCAGATCCAAACATTATAAAGCCCTCAAACGGCGCAAAGCCAAAGCAAGGTCATCTCCTTCGAAATCCTGACTTGACCTTCACTGCATCCAGTAGAGGTTCCTCTGCCCTAATACTGCAGCGTCTTAGTAGACTTCTAAGGCATGTTCTGTCTTCTCCAACCAACTCGGATTAAGACTAAGAGCAGAACGCTGCAATCTATTCTCCTAAAGTTGAAATTTGGCACCAGGGGATGTCCTCTCGGGGCCCGCTGTAACAGAAGTTCAAAGCCGTCCTAGGATCCAGATTGCAGTGGTGCATATCGTCAACATCATATCCACGAAAACTCACCCAGCTGAGGAAGTTGAATTTTTTGGTTACTAATCTGAAGTGGAATCAAGCTGGGAATAGTTAGTCAGGAGCTTAGTGGTGCAGATATTATGCTAAGCACACCATCTCGAAGTAATGACCACCAATGCTTCGGAGGTAGCGCCGGAGTCACTTTTGATCTTCAATCCTTTTTCGGCTAAGCTGAAGTGGAATTAAGTTGGGAATAGCTAGTCAGGAGCTTGGTGGTGCAGATACCAAAGAAGCTTGACCACAGAAGCTTCAGTGGTAGCGCCGGAAACACTTTTGATCTTCAACCCTTTTTCGGCTACGCTGAAGTGGAATCTAGTTGGGAATAGTTAGTCAGGAGCTTAGTGGTGCAGATATCATGCTGAGCACACCATCCCGAAGTAATGACCACCGAAACTTCGGTTGTAGCGCCGGAATCACTTTTGAACTTCAACCCTTTTTCAGCTACATCTTCTGTACTTAAACCAACTGAACGGAACTTCGGAAGCACTGAGCGAGCTCTCGCCAGGAATATCCACCCAACAGGAATCCACCCAATTGCTTTTCACCCGCTCGTGAAGCTTACAGTGACTTTGTTTGCTGCTCGTGGCAATTATTAAGCAATACAGTAACCAAGTGCTCAAACAGAAAGCTCTGCTAGTGTTAGAAGCATGCATTCCTGTCAACTACATTCGTCGCCAAAATGTATCGTCAAGCATGTGAAGATCATGCTTTGCGATAGGACACGGAGCCGTATCCAGCGTAGGTATCATTGACTGACAGTGTTCTACCTCACAGCAGTGCCGTGATGGAAATAACAGTCGCTAGAAGGATAATGCTGCCATCAAATCCTCTGCGTCGCATTGAGATTAGTCCTTAACATCGTGCGATTTCGATGTCGTCGCTGCTTACACATGGCTTTGGTCTCAAGCTCGCTCGTCGAGCCTTAATGACTTCAGTTCTAGTACTGCGGCCTTTTCTCCATTGTGGCTGTTGGGCTGTCGCTGCTGATGGAATGGAACGCACAATGGGAACGCCCTCAGGGAACGCATAATGGGAACTTTGTCCTCAGGGAACGCATAATGGGATCCATGCCTCCATCAAGTTCTGTAAACGGATGAGGTTCGTGGTTGCTGTCGCCACGGGGTTGACGTTTCTCATGCAGAGCCGCGGAAGGCATCGAGAATGATGGATGGAAAGGAAAAGGAAAATGTCGGTAAAAGGTTGTGGAAGAAAAAGGAAGGGGAGGACGATCGTGGATCTCATTGTGTGCTTGCACATACCTTCATCCAGATGGATGGATGGATGGATGGATGGATGGATGGATTTGATTTCTTGAGCAAACTTTGAGCACCATTGATGATCTAATTGTTAAATTTTGCTAAATATTTTGTTACTAAATATTTAAATATCTAAATACTTTGGACCTTGTTTATTTTTTATTTTTCATGTGTGTTTTTATATGGTGTTGTTGATAACATCATAGAATAGGTCAAAGAATGTTATTTTGACAATTGTTTGGTTTGATGGTTATTTATAGCCACCATCAACCACCAAACAATTATTACACTAGTGATTGAAGAGTATTTTATGTGGCTCCAACATCATAAACAATGTAAAAAGTTGAAAACTTTTAAATATCAACAATGAACAAGAAGAGTAGACAAACATTGCCAAAACAAAGGTTGCCAACTGTTACAAAAGCAGAATATAAGAACAATTGATTGCCAAGAGAATAATTAATTAATTAATTTTAAAAATAATTTTTTGACATTTCACATTTAACCAAAAGGATTGCATCCTAGAACATTTTTATTTTTATTTTTTCAAAAAGCATCTTCAAAGAAAATGCACAAGCTACATATTATTACACATATTATTTGCATGTGATATTCTTTAACCAGAATCAAATGGAAGAAAAAAAATTATCAACTTCAATAAAAAGTAAAAGTAACGTAAATAAAAAGGGGCTGTTCTGTATGCCAATAATTATCCGACACCTGTCGCAAGTCAAAGCCAGCGTGGCATAAAACCTTTGGTGACACCAAGAAGCCATCCTAATGAACACAGTCAACACGCCAATTGATCAGGAGAGTTGCCACGCGGGCATCACCTTTGCCGACGGCGTGTCTGCCACCTGGCATTGTCGCGTTCGTGTAGACACCCTGATTCGAGCCTTTACGCCAGGGATTCATTGATGACTGATTCCTGGCCCACGGGCTTGGACGCCTCGCCACGTATGCAACCCCCATAGCCGTGAGGGAATGAAAACGTTGTAGTATATCTCCATCTGTCCATCCATTCAAGTTTGATATAACCAAGTTGTAAGTATAGTATTCAGATAAAAGGGATTGAATTTAAGAAGAAAAATTCAAATAAATACCTTTGGGGTCGGTAGAAAGGTTCTGTTTAACCCTGATATATCAAATATTACTCTCCAAGCACTATAAGTTTAAAGTATGAGCACTCTCCTGTTGTGCAACTCAAATACATGATTATCAACACATTAAATAGTAAATATGAATTATATAACTTATTTCAAATAATATTGGGCATTAAAAAAGTTCGAAATTAAAAATTTTAAATTTGATTGAGAACTTAAAATAATGCTAAATTTGATGTTTAAGAATAAAAATAAAATTTTAATATATATATATATATTAAAAATTGATTTATTTCTTTTAGCAGATGTATCTTTTAAATTAATCTTCTGTAGTTTTTTAAAGATGGTTTTTTCTTAATTTAATTTTTCCCAAGATTTCATTTATCCCCTTGTATACATTCTTATATACTTAAGTTATTATTAGATGTGTCAACTTCAAACATGTATATATTGGAAAAATTGTGTATTATAATACTGATACACTTAGGTATTTCAAGTTGCTCTTATATGATTTTTTAATTTTTTTGAGAAAGTTGTTTAATTATTTTCATTATATACTTTATTTAGTTTTGAATAAATTCATTGAGATTTAGCATTATTTATTAATTAATGCACATAGATAACAAAATAAGTAGAATAGAATAATATTCAGTTGTTTTTTGTCAAGATTTCAAATTTTATTCGGTGTTATGGTTGATGATAATATTCATCTTTATTTTTGTAAAGAGTGAAACCAATGAATAAGTTTAGTCATAATGTTGATTTTTGTAGTTTGGTCTGTGTACTAAAATAAAATTTGTTAAGTAATCATTCCATTAAAAACATATTATTGCAACATTGTGTTTGCACATGCATATCTGTATACGTTGTAGCCAACTTTTGATGACTTTGTATATTCATTTGTATATGTACGTGCACATAAAGATTCAATTTATTTTGAAATGTTTAATCAACATCATTCAAACACACATGTTAAAAATAAGTTGACTTGAAAACTTAATTATCAATCACCGACAAATTCACCCAATTGCATTCCAAGTTCAGACCGTAACATATGCAAAAAAATTTGAATACCATTTCCCAATATTCAAACAAAGTTTTGGATCTTATTCTCAAACTATAGCAGATTTTTTAAAAATATATATATATATATATATATATAGAAAAGAAAGAATGAAACTTAATATGGGTCACCAGAAATGAAAAAAGCTTTATACATGCTAAATTATGCATTACAAGAATACACATATCTAGAATTCTGTGATTAGGGTTTTTGAAGAATGAGATCGAAAGAGCCTTAAGGTTAAATTTCACGACAAGCTCGTGCACGGATGGAATGTCCAATAACGAAATACACCGACGGAATGTCCGTTAGCGAGGTCGACGGACGTGAAGCTCGGTGACCTAAGATGACGGACGTAGACCTCGTTGACAGGAGACGACGGACGAGGACTTCAGTGACTGAAGGACTGGTAGGAAGCGGCAGGGTGGTTGCTAGATCAGTCCCTAAGGAATCGAGCAACACAGTGGCGATCTGGTCAGCTTCTGTCAGTCCACGCTCACGATGGCTGTATGCCGGCTGGCCCGCCTCCGGGCAGACGCCGTCCCGTCTCGACCCACTGTGCCGAATCGCGACGCGCGAGCGTGAGAATTTGCATCGATCGTCACGTGGTCCGCGACACACGCTAGTTGCATTGACTGCCGCAGCTCGGGAGGTGTCATGGAGAAGACTAGCTTCATCAACAGTCGAATCAGATACAAAGCCTCTAGCTGAGTGTGTGTTGTGGTGTTCGATTGCACTGTGGGACCTCGGGATGCGGAACTGGCACTGCGGTGTTCTGACTTGAGACTTGCACTGGAGTGTCAGCTGGTGACGAAACGGCGAAGGAAGTGCCGAGAAAGGATCTTTTGAGATTGTGATCGTAGTTGGCGAGACACTGGTGTTTAGGGCATGGTCGCAACGACGAGACAGTGCAACCTGCAGTCTTGGTTCACTGATTCTGTTGCTGTAGTTAGTGGTTCCTTCAGCTGGTCACCTGAGTACGAGAGTGTGTAGGTTGGATTGAGGAGCTGGAGAGGTGGTCTGAGGTGACAAGAGGAATTTCCTAGGCTGAAAATTCAACATGGCCGGTGACGCTGTGGATAAAGACCATAGATCACTGGAGTTCACGCCCACATGGGCTCTGGCTGTCGTTAGCAGCATGTTCGTCGTCATCGGCTTCGTCGTCGAACGTACGTTGCACCAATTTGGTCATGTAAGTCTCACACACTGTCTTGTGGGTAGAAGTCATTTTGCATGAACTCATGGTGAACACAGCATGCTGGAACCATGCCCTAATTTTCAATTGCGGAGCCTGTAAGATTCTAGCTGTCATGCTTCTCACCACGCACCAAGCATGCACAGGCATATTTGGTCCCGCTTTCTTGTGAACACCATGCCGTGTAGTTGTCGGACTAAGAAACATGGGTGATTATTTTCGTTGCAGTACTTGCACAAAACCAAGCGGAAGTCACTGTTTGAAGCACTGCAAAAGATTAAAGATGGTAAGTTAGGATGGATCTCTTCAGCATTGATAATTTGGGTTTAAAGTATCAGTATTTACCTCGACCAGCTGGTCTCCTCTTTCTTTTCATCGTCTACACAGTATCATCGATACGTGATGGATCTGTAGCAACTGACGATAGTCTGCAATGCCGGAATTGATCTTTGGCCATCGCAGAGCTTATGCTGGTGGGATTCATTTCCTTGACCCTGACCGTCTTGGAAGACCCCGTTTCAAAAATTTGCATCCGGTCTGCCCTGTTCAACAAATGGACTCCTTGCAAGATTTCAACGGATAGCCATGATAAACATGAGGGGTCCAAAAAATTCGTTCAATGGCCTAAGCCGTCAGATTTCGCGTCCTCCGCATTAGGACACCATGGCCACGGGAGAAGGCTCTTGGCCTCCGAAGCAAGTGATAGCTTTGTCTGTCCTGCGGTACGCAGTACGCTACACCTCTCTGTCTCAATAGCAGTACAATGCTCTGAAAGCATCATCTCTTGAATGGGCTGCATCTCGTAGTCGATCAATCTTAACTGGTGTCTGTCCCAGGACTTCGAGCCATTCGTCTCCAAACATGGGCTTCATCAACTTCATATCTTCATCTTTGTTCTCGCGGGAGTTCATGTCGTTTATTCATGTCTTACCATGGCTCTTGCTCTTTCCAAGGTAACAACGAGGCCAACATACCTTGTACTTGCATCATGCGCCATTGTCGATGATCCTTAGCCTCGCGCATCATCTAACTTTTACTCACAAATAAGAATTTTCCTGAATTTTAATACTTTCAGGTTCACAGCTGGAAAAAATGGGAAAAGCAAGCTCAGGAGTCAACGTCTCCCGAAGACATCGCAGGTGCGGATCATGATACTCCGAACCCACATTGCAGAGTAAACAAAACTACTGCACTGATTTCCCATGTTTTCGTTTTGTAGACTGCGATACAACAAGCGATACTTAAATTTCATGATCCTGAATGCAGAAATTGTTTCAGACAACGTTAGTTACACTCGACAGTCAACATTTATCAAGTATCACACATCCAAGCCATGGAGTAAATCCAGATTAATTGTATGGGTGGTCTGCTTTTTCCAACAATTTCACATTCCTCGCGCAGACTACCTCACGCTCCGCTTAAGCTTCATCAATGTGAGTAAACTGCACTTGTTTAATCTTAAAATGGAATTTTTGTGAGCGACACTGTTAATTTCAAAGCTGAATACTCCTTCTCAATGATATTGATATTTGCCTTGGTGATGCGCATTCACAGGCACATAACCTGCCATACAAGTACAATTTTCATGGTTACATGATTCGGAGCATGGAGGACGAGTTTGAAACTATTGTGGGAATAAGGTAAAGTTCTTCCTTACTCTGTACTTTTTGTGCACGACAAAATGTGTTGCAAATAGGTTCGCTTCAATTGAGAGCTCATCTTTCACAAAAAAGGATTGTAGATTAATAAGGACAACTGTATCTTGGTCTAATATTGGTCTGGCTTGCTTGGTTTTGGCTGCAGTGCTTGGCTGTGGGCGTTTGTTATTGCTTTCTTGCTTTTCAACGTTGAAGGTACCACACAAAACCATATGCTTCAACTACTTGAAACCTATTCCTGCGGCTGCAAGTCACCCTAGAATGATTTATATGTGTCTGGGATAGTAAATAGTAGCTAAATTCCACCTTATGTGTCCTTTGTTCGCAGGCGTAAACCTATATTTCTGGTCATCGTTCGTTCCTGTTGTGGTGAGTGAGAAGTTCTTATTTATCTTTGCTGTAAAATTTTCTTAGACAAATTTTTTTTTGCTTTCCTGTGAGGCTCTCTTAATAGCTTTATAGACTGAATTTAAAACTGTGTGATGGGCAGGTGGTTCTGGCTATAGGCATGAAGCTGCAACACATCGTTGCAACTCTAGCGTTGGAAAGTTTCCCTAATGGGGCTGTACCAGAGCATTTTGTTGGTGCATTGCTCAAACCTCGTGATCAACTATTTTGGTTCAATCGACCGAAGCTCCTTCTCCATGTCATCCACCTGGTTCTCTTTCAAGTACGTCTACACTTTGAGGAACCAGTTGCACATCATCATTAGCGAATGCACATTCTAGATTCGCATTATTAGGTTTCCCCATCACGTCCCTTAACTCTCAATCGCCTGTGTCTTGCAGAATGCTTTTGAGTTGGCAACATTCATCTGGCATGTGGTACGTTCCCTAAACTAATTCCAACAATTGTACACCTAATTCTTGCATCTAGGAACCTCTCTACGTTTCACAAGCATCTCACAAAGAAGAATATATTGAGAAAGTTTCTAAAGTATTTATTTCCTCGTTTGATACTTGCAGACGCAATTCGGTTTCCACTCTTGTCTTTTGGAGCAGAACAAGGTGTTCGTGTATGTGCGCCTTGCAGTCGGGTAGGCATTCATCAATGTACACTTTTAGACATTAGTTGCTCTTCTATGTAAAACCCAGTAGAGTCCAAAAGAATATTAACTAAATTTCAACGATCTTAACAAGACATACGGTGGTTTGCTTTCAATACTGATGCTGCCTATTGCTGTGCAGGTTGATTGTGCAGCTTTCTTGTAGCTTCAGCACATTGCCACTGTATGCTCTTGTGTCTCAGGTTAGCCACCCAACCCTAAGCCCTAAAACCTGGCCTGAATTCATGAGAGCTAGGAATTTCTCTTATCATTTCGCTAGTGACTGCGACGACCTAATCTTTCCCTAGAAGCGTTAATTGCTCCCCATGACCTCTGCTTATTTGAGTCTCGTGGAAACTGAGCAGATGGGTACCCATTTTAAGAAGGCTGTGATACCAATTCGAGTGAACCGAGTCCTCCACGTCTGGCACAAGGACGCCAAAAAAAGACTCAAACTGGGCTCTTATGGGGTTTCCAGCGACGGATCCGAAAGGTCCAACACCAGTTCTGGCAGCCGGAGTCGCGGCAAGATTACCGTTGTAGAAGAACGGCTTCGAAGCATCCGCGAGGACTCGCTACCTGGTGGATCTGGCGGGGACTTATCCTCACCGATGTCGGTGATCATGGAAGAAGGCTCATTAAGCCCTGTAGATAGAACAGCAACCGGTTCACTTTCATGGAGGATCGGCGTGGCATCCTCCTCCCAACCAGAGATCAGCTCACCACCCTCGACGACGATCCAAAACGTGTGGGACCGCCGGATGCAACGAAAGTCGAGCTCGGGGAGACGGAAGTCGGCCAGAGTCGATGCTCCAGGGCTGCAGATCGACAACTCCAAAGAGAACCAGCAGGGAGTCACACCCTCCACTCCTGGCTCCGAGCTCCGGCGTCGAGTGGCTCTCAACGATGCAGTTGCTGCTGCAGATGTACCTCCTCGGCAAGTCCACACCACCACCCCCAAAACACAAAGCTCTCCAAGACAACCATGAGGTACCATATCACTCCAAAGCTGCAGCTTGTCCATGCTCCAGCACACTCTGCAACTCCCTGAGCCTGGATCAGTCCAGCCCATGAACACATCTCTGCTTCTTCTGATCAATCCATCAGCCAGTTACTAGCGAAACTTGTTGAATATTACTGATCAGATTTCTCGTCATTCTCGTGATTTGAGCTTTGCTCTGGTGCAGTTAGCGGATCGATATCTTGTAGAAAGATCGGACCCAGTATATCATGTTTTTTCAGATCTTTGTTGTTACGGCGGCTGCTTCTGTATGCATATGAAGCGGTGATGCTTCGATCAGGTCGAATGATCTCGTTTGAATCGTGGCAGCTAAGTTGTGAGGTTTCGGTATTTGGGGATTCAACTGTGTTGCCGGAGACCCAATTTTGCCAGCTCTGGTGGCAGTTGATCGTTTCGCCTGGTGTAATATAATTCCATCTTGTAACAAAATTGTGCACTTTCATTAACGAGTGGAAAAGATTTAAATAGAGCAATAAATATATATATATGTAGAGAGAGAGAAGGGATTAACTGCACTGAATTCTTTGATCAGAAGCCTATATCTATAAACTATAGTTTAAAAGTATCATCTTGATTTCTTACTTTATTTACTTGTTTAATTTCCTTATTTTTGAAGCCCAAATTTGAATACAGATGAAATAATGCTACAAATACTATAAAAATAATTGATGTTGAAATGTTTTATTTTACATGTTGCAGTTGTATGGTTGAATCTGTGCATTGTTATCTAACTATTTAAATCATCCAAGCCGTCTTAAAAAATAAAATTAATACCTTTCATATTGATCAAGGAAAGATTTATAAATATATTAGTGTGTAGATATATATATATATATATATATACACATAGAATAGCAACATCTTTGCACACATAAAAATTTGTATTATAAAATAACCTCTTCAATAATGTTATAAAGTAATTATTGTTCATCTATGCTTTAAAAAACTATCAAAGGTTTTATCAAATGAATAAAGATCTTTGTAAATTTGATACTTAATATTAATAAATACAATTGATTTTTCATATAATATACTTCAATAAAAGAAAAAATGATTAAATAAAATAAAAAATTGTGAAATTTTATATTTTTAAAGTCTTTAGATAGGTTCAAAGAAAAAAAATATAACATATATATATATATATATATATATAATAATTATTATCAAGTTTTTTAATCTTAAGATTTTATTCTTTTAGTTTTGGAGATTATTTTATATATTATTTTATCATTTCAAAAAATCAATTTTTTATTTTTATTCAATAAGTTATTTTAAATAATTTTTTTAATAAATATCATTTTAAAATTATAAAATAACTTTATACAATAAATATTTGAGATGAATATGGATATGTATATATATATATATATACCAAATAATTTACAACTAAATATTAGATAAATCAATGAAGTAATAATAGTTAAATAGATTGAATTGTGAATCTATAGTTTTAAATTAGTTTTCATAAATAACTAGATAAATAGATGATATTTCTATGATAAATTAATTCTTATTTTTATTAATATTTCTTAAATTAAATAAATTAAATAAATTAAATAAATAAGATAAAAAATTAGACATCATTAAAAGATTTAGTTTGTAAAAAAATTATATAGATTCAAATTATTATTTTATTATATTAATTATTATAATTATTATAATTATATTATAATAATTAATAAAATAATTCAATTATAATAAATTTATTATATCTTTATAATGTTCATAATTATTAATAATTAATAATTAATATAATTGATATAATTAATTATAATATAATTATATCTTCATTTAATTTAATTATTATATTATTAAGATCATAAATAATAATATAATAACTTATATCTTTGTTTCAATAATTGTAAAAAATATTTTTAAATGATTATTTATTTTTTTAATGATTATTTTTTATATCTTTTATATAACTTCTTAAATTTTTGTAAAGACAATCGCTTATGAGTCTTTTTATTTAAAAGAGAAGGTAAGAAAGCAACAACTTTTAAATCCTTTGATTAATTAAAATTTGAGAAGCACCATTTAGTTGCTTTATACCAAAAAAATCAACCTAAAGGCCTTAAAAGAAAAAAATAAAATAATATTGTTGTATAGTAACTCAGCCATTAGATAAAAGAAGAAATGAATGATTATAATATATAAGAGCTCAAATGAAAATATTTTAGCAAGTAATATTATAATTAAAAAAAATAGACAAGAAAGTAGTAAAAATAAAAAAGTACTAATACTGCCTTTTTATAGAAGAGGCTTCTACTTCTTTTGTATAGCCATAAATAAGATAAAACAAAATATATTAGAAAAATAAATAATATATGCATCTTTAGGGATGAGTTAAGAATAGGTTTTAGCAAATTTCACCTCAAAACTCTCAGAGTTGATACTCAGAGAGGATTAGTTGTGATCCTAGGTTGAAATCAAACCTTGAGGTACAAAATCACCTGCTTATAATGGATCGAGGGTTCTTTGGCAGATCAAACAATTGGATTAGATGTTAAACTTGAGAAGGTATGTTTAAATGTTGATTTAGAGCGATTTGGATAGAAATTAGCTTTGTAAGAGCTTTACAAAATCAAGGTTGTATTGGGTGATTCTAGATTTCATGAAGTAAAGAGAGGTTTACAAATTTGAGCATTCCATGAGTTTGATTAAAGATCTATAAGTGAAAATTTGAGGACTTGTGATTGTAGTTGTGATTAATATATATTATTAGTTTGAGCTTGATCAAATAGTTTAATTGGGAGTTATTGAAGTTCAAGTAGATTGAGGTCTCAAAAGTTGGGGTTTGAGGGTTAGCAAGGGTTTCTTAGATATTTAGCAATCTACTAATTGGATTAAGATGAGAATTTTTTGTGTGGATAGTAAACTAGATTTTCTAATTATATATAAATTTTGAGAGCAATTAAATGGTGCAAAAGAAAGATATTTGTGCTAGGAGTTTGGCATCAAGGTTAGAGAAGGAGTGTGGCCTACACCTGTGTAGAAATTCAAGCTTAACTTCTATTTGGTAAGTTGGATCTCTTTCAATTTTTTTGTGTATGTTTTCAACTTAATTATTAAAAAATATGGAAAATTTTGACTAAGATCAATAATTAGATCATCAGCCATTGTGGTTTCAATCTACTATATGGTTGTTAGGATTTATTAGGGTTTGGTTAGGATTTGTTAGGGTTATTAGAGTTTGGTTAGGATTTGTTAAGGTTTGGTTAGAGTTTGTTAGGATTTAGTTAGGAATTGTTAGGATTTGATTAAGATTTGACTAGGATTTATTAGGATTTGACTAGGATTTGAATAGGATTTGATTAAAGTTTGATTAGAGTTTGTTAGGATTTGATTAGGATTTGAATAGGATTGATTAGGATTTGGTTAGAATTTGAATACAGTTTGACTAGGATTTGATTATAGTTTAATTAGAATTTAATTAGGATTTGATTAAGATTTAATTAGAATTTGATTGAAATTTGATTAGGATTTGATTAGGATTTAATTAAAATTTGATTAATATTTGAATAGGATTTGAATAGGATTTGATTAGGATTTGAATAAGATTTGACTAAGATTTTATTAAGATTTTATTAGGATTTAATTAGGATTTAATTAGGATCTGGTTAAGATTTGATTATGATTTGAATAGAATTTGATTAGAATTTGATTAGGATTTGATTAGGATTTGATTAAGATTTGAATAAGATTTGACTAAGATTTTATTAAGATTTTATTAGGATTTAACTAGGATTTTGTTAAGATTTGATTAGGATTTGAATAGAATTTGGCTAGAATTTGATTAGGATTTGACTAGAATTTGATTAGGATTTGATTAAGATTTGATTAGAGTTTGACTAGAGTTTGAATAGAATTTGATTAAGATTTGATTAAGATTTGAGTAGGATTTGAATAGGATTTGATTAAAGTTTGATTATAATTTCTATTTTTGTGTTCTTTTATAATTAATTAAAAATCTAATTAAATTTTTAATGATTGGATATACTTATTAATCTTTAATTGCAAATTTTACATAATTCTATTAGAAGTGTTAGGACTTGTTGTTGTTATTTTCCTTTTATCTTCTACATCCAAGTACCCAATGCATTCTCAAGCAAGACTTCATGACATATGTCAATGTGGAATGCATTTTTTTTCCTATATGGCATGAATTGTGATTTCTCCTAAAATTTGTAGGTCCACCTCAAGAAGTGGATTTTATAAAAAAAAGAAAAGTTATATAAAAAAATATTTAAAATAATTATTAAAAAATATTTGTCATAATTGTTAAAATGAAGATATGAGTTAATATATTTAGGATTATAATAAATATATGATTTGGTCTATTTTATGGCTTTTTCTCACTTCATATCCTATCCAAAAGCAAATGCTTCCAAAAGAGAGATTTTCTTCACCAAGTAGAAGATCTTTGTAAGGCTTTTGTACCATGACTTTTCAAAATGGGCTTGTAGGTGTAAAAACCTTTGAGATAGACCTACCACAAATTCTAGGAGACAACACTATTCATGCTATGTAGAAAAAAGTGCATTTTATCTCATCATTTTCTCTTAGGGCTTTTGGATTGATTCTCCTAAGAATAAAACCAACTAAGTGAAACTACTCAATTTCAGCTAATCACAAGACTTAAAAGTTGTGACCTTTGATCTTCTCTCTAAAATATAAAGACCATCTAAGATGTGTTGAATTTAAAAACATTAAAATGAAAGATCTAAGAACACAATTTTTCAAAATTGATAACAATTTGGTAGCAAAACTAAAATAGAGTTTGTTAGAAATAATTTCTAAATACCTGAATTAATAAAGTTGAAAACTTTGATAATGCATTTTTAATACATAAATATTAATTAACTTATTACAAAATTAGTATTTTTTCCACACTTTAAATTCTTCAATATTCATTAATTTCAGTCACTTAAATCCAAACCTAAACATAGTTATTAGCTGCACATAATTTTTGATTATATATATATATATATATATATAACAAAAGAATAAAAGCAGAAAAACAACAAGCTAACAAAATGTTATGCCATGGAATGTTGCAAGTTTTGAGGCCCACTGTAGGAACTTTACAACACTGACAAATATTTTCACTGCTAGTACATAAAGAGTCCTTTTCATATTACCTTTTTATTCACAAACATTGCAACAATAATAAACTTCTGAACAGTCATCGAGTAACCCACAAGTTCAAATGCTGGCTACAGTTTATAGTTGATAGCTGATCATGAAGTAGATATTACACCTGAAGCCACTTCCAACCTTACAAGCGAAAGCCTTAAGCTACGAAGAAATGATGATGTACTTCATTTAAGCCGTTCCATGGAACTTCTTGCCAGCTTCTACAGCACCCCTGCAAGCATGAAAATGTATTGTGTTTAAGAGGTGGAAACTATTCAGCAGACTATAGCTAATGACCGAATGAGGAATCAGCTACTGATAACGAGAAGGAACTGATTTTTACAGCAAGCCCAGCAACAAATAGCTCCGCAACGAAAGCTAGGGGTGTAAAGAAGTAACAGTAAATTATTGATAACCCTCATAAAAAGAACTTGTAAAGATGGACATCATGAAATAATACCAGAAAACAAGGAGTGCATTCAACAAACGAGGATATGCATGTGTACACTGACTGTCACCTTCACCGCATAGAAATCTAAAATCTACATTATCAAACCATGTAAAAAGGTTGAGTGAAACAAATCAAATAAGTGAAAGGACTGTTGTTGGAAACCACAGCATAAAAGTAACAGGTATTTTCCGACATTGCAAGTGCATATTTGTAAGAGCTGTGAAGAAAGAAAGAAGGAAAAAACAAAAACAAAACAAAAACAAAACAAAAACTGTGATCGACAAGTTTAAAAGCGAACCTGAATTAGTAGCAACGCAGATCCTTCACGAAAGCAAGGTTTGGACCACTCTAGGTCCAAAGCTCTAGCTGCTTTGGCATCATCCAAAGCCTGTTCGGGCTGCCCTAAACGAATCCAACACACGCTACGATTCGACAAAAATACGGCATTTGTTGGATCGAAGTCGCTTGCCTGCGTCATGTCATAAACTTTCCCCATGACATTGAGGAAACCACTGTCTAGTGATAATTCAACAGTCGAAACGTACATAACTACACTTGAAAATATGTTATCAAGCAGGAAGCAAGAATTAAAAAGACATTAAAAGCTGTGAAACAGACTTGAGTGTACGCATCAACAGCAAGCATGAAATCCTGCTTCTTGAAAGCTTCATCACCTCGAGCTTTTGCTTCTGCAGCTTGCTTCTTCATCTCAGCTGAGACCTGTGTAAGATAAATACATTCAATAAAGAAGCAAGCCATTGGCTAATTAAAAGCGACTAGCTGAAGAATCCGAAACTGTGAAAATGGCACATAAATGACCACATGAACCTATTCGGGTCCAAGATTGGTTGGTATCTCACAACACTCACAACCAAGGAACAATAACATGAAGTATACTTACAAAAGGATTCTAATGATAGCATCAGGTCGGTATTCAGCCTGATGTTATACAAATGCAAGAGATGTAAGAGTTCAGTGTTTGCGGTTCAAACATCCGCAACCATAGGCAAAATCGTACCTCAATTTTCATACGTCCATTAGCCTGGGCGGTTTTGGTTTTTTTATCAGCCTCTTTTAATCTTCGGTATTCAGCCTGATGAAAGAAGTTAAAAACGCCAACATCGAGTAAGAATGTAAGCGGATTTGCATAGTGAAGAATCCATATTTGGACTTCTGGGCTGCAATGCCGGGTTCTTGAAACCTGAAAAAAGACATGTTTATCCAGGGCAGTGTCGTACCTCTTTCTCCGCAGCTAGTTTCTGTGCATGAGACAGAACACCGTCAACAGTCCAATCCTTGATGGCGGGATCAGGCGTTGTAATAGGCAATAATTTTTCCACTATGGATCGAGACTCTGTTGCAGCGTGTATGGGCTTTGCCTTTTCCTGCATCAAAACCTCTCCCACTCTATTCAATGTGCAACCGGTAAGCTTAACATGTATCAAGTCAAATACCCATCGATAGTTCATAGAGCATAAAAATTCACCAATCTTATCAGGTTCTTAAGGAAGAAGGCAATACAGGGAGCGAAAATACAAGATGAGGAACATGTTTGTAGATTTTTGTTTTAAAAATTGAAGCCAGTGTTACACACATCATCGACTGCATCGGGATTCGCTCCAGCAGCAAGAAGACAATCCACCATTCGCTCGTCACCGTGGTCTGCGGCAATATGAAGTGGGGTAACTCCTCCCATAGCACTTGCATTAACATTTGCTCCATTCTGCAGAATATGAACATTCGCGTAGATGCCATACGATTCATCTGAGTATTAGAATAATTATTATACCGTACCCGCAGTATTACAGTATCACCCAGTGAACAGTTCCTCTCTCAAGACTAGTATGGTGCTATTGTTGCAAGGACAAAGTGGAGGCTTTTAACGTGAATAAATTCAAATACCTTTAGCAAGATATAAATTCACACTCTCAGTACTTCCCGCGGCAGCTGCTGTCACCAGAGCGGTCACATCATCATCTGTAGCTGCATTAGGCTTCAAATTGAACAATAAAATCATGTCATTTTCAATAGAACAACGTGAACCAGATCATTAGTGTGAAAACAAGTAGGCACTTCGACAAACACTAACCCCACATTTTGCAATATCTAAGCTATGGCATAATAAGCAGCAATAACAAACTCTCTGGTTCAGTGAAGTTTTGTGCGATTTAAAGCACAGAAATCAAACTTGACAATTAAATGAAGATTATAGCTGAAACTGTGAGGACCCTTATTAAAGATTCAAAATTGACACATCACTTGTGACCTCAAGAGCTTTACATTAACACCACTTTCAAGGAGGAATTTGACTGCTTTAGGATGATCATGGCCTGCGGCCCAGATGAGGGGAGAACCGGCGTCACTTGGGGAATCGACATCAACTCCTTTTGCAACCAGGGTCTTGATCAATTTCAAAGAACCTGCAAAACATAGTGACACGATAAACAAGTTTATGGATATGCAACGTGGATGAACCAGAGAAATTCTACAAAAGCAAGCTCTTTTGCCAGAAAAGAAAATGAACACAGTATTTTCTTTTTCTCTAGAACATACTGCAAGGGCAGAAATAGACCTGTGCCAGCAGCATGATGTAGTACGCTTGGCTGGTTTTCACTAGGAGTGGCGCAAGCGTCTGCACCATGTTCAAGCAAATACAAAGAAGTGGAGGTATGACCCTGTCTGGCTGCGTGTATAAGAGGAGTATCACCTGCATCACTATTCACAATAAATCACGCGATGTTAACCACATTTACAACTATATGTTACGTGTACCTTCACACTCGTCACCCTTTGGATAAAGCATTCAAGTAGTTCATGTACTTAGTAGAACATAATAACGCTTCAAATGCACGTCTCAGACTGAGGTTATCTTAAATAGAATTTTACTGCCGCCATATTCACTGGGAGTAATATCAATGAGCAAAGAATCCACTCAGCATCATAACTATTTTCTTAAATTGAGCATTACTGTGGATATACTGTGAATTCGGCACGAGTACATACGCTAACATTAACACTGCATTCTTCATAACATAAGTGCACCATTTCAAAACTTACATTCGAGTGCATTGAACGGACTATCGCGGTCAAGTACTTCTCATCAATAATACAAACGTCACTAATAACAGGTAAAGAATAGGTACTATCATTATCTCTGGCGTCGACGGAAAGATTCAGCTCATCAACCATGTATTTACAAAGCTCCTCACATCCACCATGGCCAGCGAAGTGCAAAGGGCCACGTCCATTTCCGTCCTTCACAGCAGACAACGCTTGACGCAATCCGCTTCCATCATCCAGCGTTCGAGCCACACCTGTGAAGTAATAGATTCCATAATTATATTTAAGGCTAAATGTAAATCTAGTAATCAGTTTCACAAGCAATCAGCTTAACTACGTTGCAAAGCGATCCAAATTGCAAGGAACGATTCTGTTAGAAAAGTTGCACAGAATTTGCAGGAGATAACTTAGGCAAAAGAATCAAGATGAAAGATGTAACTTCATTCATGTTTATACATACCTTTGAATGGTTGTACATTTCCATCACGTGTAGCACTCAACAGCTTTGATACACTCTCACGAGCTGTGAAATCACACAATTGCACTTTTGTTAAGTCACAACAACGGGAACAACTCTCATGGCAAGCTGAAACTTCAGCGCGACACAAGATAGACCAGGCAAGAACTAACCAGCTAGTGGAAAAAGACAAAGACTACAATCTTACCAAAGGTATATACAAGTGCTTGATACTAAAACTCGCAAAAAGCGTAGAAGACAAAAATATTCTAACTGTCACATTTATGAAGAAGTCTGGTCCCGAATTCTCCCTTTCATGACAGGGTATGCAAACCTGTTCGTAAAAGTGAAAAGATCTCAACAACGGCTCTCACAGGTACGTCAACGCCTGAGATGCTGAACGGGGACTAAAAAGGCCCGCTCTACATGACATCCAGAGGTCTTTGCTTAAGAAACTTGAAGAGGAATAAAACGAACTCAGTTAAGAAAATAAAATCCCTCAGTTAAAAAAAGATTCTCACGCTCTTTGAATGCATCTCGAAACTTCTAGCTCTAAGTGTATATTGGCAGAGAAAGTATTCGTAATACTACTGAGAAGACATCTACTCGATTACCTCAAAATGATTCCTCTACTTTTCATTGCAAGTTTAAGACACTGGTTGCTTTACAACTATGAATTGTTCAAATTTCCCATCTTACATGCACAGAGTTGTACTCTTCTCGAATAGATTGCACACCAAGCGCCACTAAGCTGAACAATGACAAACCAGTTTCCCACTGCAACACACTGTGACAGAATTCACGTTGCATTCCTCCGCAGGACGTCATGTAATCCTCATGATCAAACAACTCCTCGAGATATCATGAACATAGTGGCACTTCAACTTGCTTGAGCTCAATCAATGCACACATTCGTTTACAAACGCGTAGCGCAACACATTTAAGAATCAGGGGGAAACACTATGCACCGCATTGTCCTCGTTTCTAAAATCAACCTCCTACTGCGACACTCAACAAACCGACACATAACATGAATCCAAGAAAACAGCGCAAGGCCGCACAACAAGAGCTGCAGAGCAACTCGCATCCCTCCTAGACAGAAATGGTCTCCGAAGAACATGAACCCGCTTCTCTCCGTCTCACTTAAACGTCAACACGCACAACAGGCCCATGACATTCCTACCTGCTACTCTCCTGGCTCGATGAGCGCTCACGCAACACGGCATTCGTCGCAAAATCGAAGATGAAAGGCTGGACACAACTCACCCCAAGGAAGCTGAGAAGATCGCCACCTTGTCGTGAAGAAACTGCAATCGAAGCAGAGAGGACTGAAAAACCTTGGTTCGCCGCAAGAAGCCCCGGCCGCGTCTACGTGCGGCGCTAAGAGCGACCGCGCGTCTGTCGGCGTCTTCTCCTTGTATTGAAGCTCTGGCGCTACTTGCGTCAACCCACTCGAGTGCTATGGGGCGCATTCCCATTGCCCCATCCCATTCCTAACACTCGCCCTCGTGACATTTCTCAAAGTTCTTCCTAAATACAAATAATAATAATGTCTCAAAAATAATAAATTCCCCTTTTTCACAGTAAGGGTTCTAATTATTCATTTTCTATTAATATTTTTGTAAATTTTACTTTTGATCTTGCTTTCAATCCTATAATTAATAAATATTATGTTTTTTTTTTAAATATTAATTGAATTTAAGACGATGAATAGTAAAAGAAATCACTGATTATTGAATATAAACTCATTACCAAATTTTATGTAAACATCTATATTAAAATTGTAAAAGTATTTTTTAAAGTATATTGATAATGTTTGATAAAGGGCACAAATATTTTGGTACCTACCCCATTGGCTATTTTGGTGCATCTCGTGATCAAATTAATGACCTCAACAAAATATTTTGTCTTCACCAATTGTCTTGTCTTCTACTCATTACAGAAACATTTATCCATTTAGATAAAACAAAGTATGATATTTTTTCGTATTCATGATTTTTTATGTATACTTTTTATTATTGATAAAAGACACATGACTTAAATAAACTAGTTAACATAATTTGAATGAAAATCATCATTAAGGCTAAGATCATTATGAACGTGTTTATCATAAACACCCCGCTCCATGTTTACAACAAACTTTATTATAGAATATTTTAATAAATGCCCCCGCACCGCGAGCCGAGCCCATCAAATGCGCACTCGCACGCATGGCCGGACGGTAAGGGGTGGCCCGCCAAGGGAGATCCTGGACGCACCCTTCACCGTGGGCATGCACTACGCCCTACTCACGCTGTGTTGGCATTAGGTGTACTCGACAGCTACTATTCCACTCCTTAAGTGATACACAGACATGGTCACCCACGATCGGGGTTTGACAGGAGTGGTTGCCTTTTGTCACAAAGTAATTGGGGCGGGCACAGTGCGCGCAGACACACCAATCTAACCCTCAGCTATCAGAATGTCCTAAAGAATCCGGGCGAAGTCACTCTTGGCCCGCATTTATTAGCATCGCCGGCCACGGACCTATCAAGCCATATGGGTTAATTTCAAGTACCATCGTGACTTCCGTTCATGTGCCCCTTCGCGTGTGTCGTCCAGGTCTCGCAGCAACCGGATAACACTGAACTTATTAGTGTTGAAAGGCATTCTTCTTATATTTCATTTTATTTATTGGTTTAGTTTTTCAATGATTAAGTTTTGATAGGGTCTTTTTTTTTTCTTTTTTTTTTCTTTTTTTGTATTCATACCTTTTTAATTTCTTCTTTTGAATTATTTTCCAACATTTTTTAATAAAGTTTTAACAGTTTTGTAAAAACTTTTAAACAAATTAGGATAGCCTATGAAAATTGAAAATTTTAAAGATAGGAGTTGCTTATAGAATAAGAGTAGGTATTAAAGATGGAGATTACACAGTATCTTTTTGAAAAAATAAAAAAAGACTAAGTCATTCATATTATTCTTGTCTTTGCCAACATAATAACAATAATTTGTGTTTTCTATTAGATCTTTGAATTATACATTGATTGGCAATATTTGCAATATCAAAGAATAAAACGTAATTGGTTACACACATACACGTTTAAAATTTAAATTGATAGTATATAACTCACAGGTGTCTTTTGTTTCCAAGCAATTTTTCTAATAATTATGTCAAGAAAAACCTTTGATGTATTCTTTTTTATTCAATGCATTCCATGCTTTGGTCTTTATAAATTTAATCTTTTTAATGTCAAACATAAGTAACATATTATATCTAAGTCATTCAATTTGATTTTGTCTCTAAATTTCCTTGGATTACTAAACTACTTAAAATTAGTTTGATGTTAATTACTTAAAATTAGTTCAATACAAAATGTGACATTAATATTGTTGAGATAAATCTCAATGATTGAAAATTGGGTGTTCTATGGATTTTGTAATTACAAGATTGATTATATGTATACCTATATATATATATATATATATATATATGCATAGTTTATTCATCTATTATACACTTATCAATTCTACAATCCTTTCATTATTTTTATCTGATTTTTTTAATCAATATTTTAACCACTTTTGTCCTATTTTGATTTCAATATATAGTCAATTGTAAACCATCTATATGTTTTTCTAGAAGACCACCTACGAAAATAATATATATGTATATATATGTATATATATCATTTTTCTTGAGTGAATTTTCTTTCCTGTCAGATAGAAACAAAATAATAATAATACATAATTTAGTATATACTTCAATAACAACACACTTTTATTTTATCTAAAAATATCAGCTATAGTTTCAATGAAACATATCTTTAAAAAAATCTGTGGTACAATAGGTGAAGAAAAGAAGTAATAGCTTAAATTTTAAAAAAAGGAAAAATCTTATCAAACATGATAGAATTCATTTTTATTGTTCCAACGTCTCACAAAATGGGCCATCACCGTCATTGAGAACGTCGTACACCTCAGTGGGAACGAAATGGAATTTATACCGAATATTCCTCGAGCATGGTTGGCCGGGTTGGCCGCGCCAGAGTGCGCCCGGTAGGGACTCAGACCCGACCCGACCCGACCCGTCCCGTCTCGTCGTTGTCGTGGGGCCTTGGAGTGTTTTTGCCTGCACGCTGTGACCGTGGCCTTGCTTGGGCTGTGCCACTCGCCCGTGCCCAGCTCATGCTTTGCTTCAATCGCTCACGTTAGGGTCTGCATGGCCCATCTCCGCTTGCATTTCGCTCCTCCCCTTCCCCTGTTCTTGTGTGAGGTCTTCCAACCCCGGATTTGATCCCTTATTCCTGTTCTTAGGGTCGATTTTCTGTCCGCAATGTTGTTGGACTCGGGAGTTTCTCTGGACGGAGTTGTTTCGGATTGATTTCATAAATTACTGCTGTTTGTGATCGCCAGCTTGCACAAGCTTGCAGTAGGATTCAGGCGATTAGGTTTTCGAGACGATTTTTGCTTTTTTTGAGGGCAATTGGATTGCAGTGAAGAGGGTTCGGGTCTGCGTTCGACGAAAATGGTAGCCATGGATCTGTTCCGGTCGGAGGAGATGTCCCTCGTGCAGCTCATCATTCCGGCGGAATCGGCTCATGATACTGTCACCTACTTGGGAGAGCTTGGATTGCTCCAGTTTAAAGATGTGAGTATGCTTGAACCTTGGTGTGTCTATTCTCTTCGGGTGTCCCTCCAGCAGCAGCCGGCCGGTTAAACGGCTTTTCAGCTACGTTTCGTTAGTGAGAGTAGGTCATCGGCAAGCCCAGTTGGTGCTCTCGGTCTAGATTTTTATACAATTTCGCTGCGGTCTATGATTTTGCATAGTAATTCGAATGGTGAACAATTAGGAACTTGTATTCGTAGATGACGTGTGGCTTCAGATGAATGGGAGCGTGAATTTTTTAACTTGCTGATGCTACTGCTGTCTGTCTATGTGATTACGGTGTTTGGATATGAGGAAGTAGTTTGCACAGCCAAATGCAGTTACGTCGGCAATAGTAGTCACTTGCGTCTAGAATTTCTGTGAACCTAGCGTATGCTGTGCATTCAATAAAATAGTATCTTTTCTTTCTAGGAAGTCTCATAACTTGATTATGTCAACTAGATACTGCAGGATGTCAGGTTGCATATGCAATTCATGTGATGCTAGGTCTAGGATTTTGAATAGGACGTCAATACTGTAAGGCCAAGACATGGTGACTATTTTTTTGTGTTCCTCACTTTTGACGCCTTCGCTCTGTCGTTGGAGCCGGAATCTGAGCATGAGTCGTTAGGGATGGCAATTCTGGCATGACTTGCAGCGAATGGTGAATGCAGCCAGATTTTATGCTTTGCTAGAAGTAATTACACTTAGGGGTGATACTTTACTTTTTGTGGTCCCGTTGTAGCCATTCCCGTTTGCTATCACCACATCTTTATGTAAAAAATATTGTAGGTGATGCATTCTAGATCCTTGATAGGTTAATTCAAGTTCGAGTGAATAAGTAATTAGTAGTTTAAATTATGTCCAAGGAATTGGAGAAGCTTGGTGCTAAATTGTGCTTTGAACGACAATGAGTCAAAATTCGAGTGCTTTCTCTGTGGTGCTCCAATCATAAACTTCAAATGTGCATCTTCTATTATTTTATGGAGGAGTATACCTTGATTTCTTCTCACCCGTGTCTGGTGTTTCTGATGGCAGTTGAATCCTGACAAAAGCCCATTTCAGCGAACTTATGCTAATCAGGTGAGGATTCTCAACACCTATGAAAATGTTTGGTAGTAATTTGTTGATTCCCCTTTCCTTCGTACACTTTCCTTTGGGCTGCATTTCCGCACCCTTGGCACCTTTTGCATGTTAGTTTATTAACCTCAACATGTGTGTTTTTAGGTTAAGCGATGTGGAGAGATGGCAAGAAAGCTACGATATTTTCAGGATCAAATTGCTAAAGCTGGTCAAACACCTGCACAAAGACCCATGGTCGACAAAACTATTGATTTAGATGAACTAGAAATAAAACTTACGGAACTTGAGGCTGAGTTGTTAGAGATAAATGCCAACACGGATAAACTTCAACGCACTCATAGTGAACTCGTGGAGCTTCAGTTGGTGCTGCACAAGGTAAGAAACCTGAACTTAAGAACTAGTATGATTTCACATTAGAAAAGTAAAAATAAGTGCCAAATCTTAGAATTTTCACTTTTCTATTGGCTGGTGCTTCACTGACTGGTCGGATGTGATGATGAAGACTAGGCTGGATTTCTTTTTTTGTGATGTCTTATCAAATACGATCCCTTGGGTCGTGTGGAAATACAAGAGTTTTTTTCTTTTTTTTCTTTTTGTCTTTTTAATTCTTGTTTAGGATTTGTATGTGTCCAATTCACCATTTCGTTTAGATGGTTTTATCCATGAAAGCTGAACTGTTCACCTTTTTCTGTGTGGGTAGGCTGGTGCCTTCTTCAGTTCCGCGAGGAATACAGCAAATACTGTGCAACGGCAAAGAGTAGATGCTGAGAATGAGTCTTCAATAGAAGAAGCCATTGATCGACCACTTCTACAGGAACAGGTGCAGTGCTATTCGTTCATTACATGTATTCTTGTGTTGGTATGGGTATTAAAATATATTTTTTTCTATTATAAACCTTTGTTACGCTGTTGGTCTTTCATTTTATCATCTTTTGTTGCAACTTTATCTAAGGAGAGTGAGTGATTCTCACAGGAGATGCAGACTGAGCCTTCGAAAGCAGCCAGATTGGGCTTTATCTCAGGTGTGGTTCCTAAGACCAAAGCAGCTTCTTTTGAGCGCATTCTTTTCCGAGCTACCCGAGGGAATATGTTTCTGAAACAAGCCCCAATCGAAGACGCTACTATAGATCCAGCCACTGGTGAGAAGGTCAGTGGTGGTTGATAATTGTCACTTAGAGCTGGAAATGTGAAAAGCATCATTGTTTGCTGTGATCAGAAATTTCAATAAAATCCTTGTGTGTTTCACATTTTTATGTTTTGTAATAAGTTAATTATAGTAGTAGGCTTTTATATGAAGATCAAAGATGATGTCTTTTCTATCTGACTTGTGGAACTGGCCAAATACAGATAGAGAAAACGGTATTTGTTGTGTTCTTTGCTGGAGAGCGTGCCAAATCGAAGGTTGTCAAAATCTGTGAGGCTTTTGGGGCCAATCGCTATCCCTTCCCTGAGGACCCTAACAGGCAGTGGCAGATGAAGGCTGAGGTACTAAATTTATAAGCCATGAATTTGTGCTTTTTTGATAATCCAATTAAGGATTTCTCGTGAAATACCAAATCGTGCAGTGGTTCATCTGTTTTCCCTGTTTTAGGAAAGTGTGATTTGAATGTCGTAGTGCTACAGCTCATAATATGATTTTCCTTTTATCATCACTCCAACCTCTCGGAGCTTTTTACATTTTGTGAATGCAAAGGCTTACTTGAAACCTGAGTACAGGCGCGGTTGTGACGCAAACTGTGTCCCGTTGTTTTGCTACTGGCATATGTGAGCTCAATATTTGATTTAGTGTTTATATTGTTGCAGCTCTTGGTAATTGCTCAAATGAATTCCGAATGTTTGAGATTTATACTTTTGCAGGTTGAAACAAGGTTGAGTGAGCTACGAAACACGCTTGATGCTGGTAATCACCACAGAGACAATGTTTTTAACAACATCGGATTCAACCTTGAACGGTGGACCATTATGGTGAGCTACAGGGTTGAATTCGTTCATAACCCTGCAGGAGTAATTATCAGATATTGGAATGCCTTGGATTTTAGGTTTCAGTTCTAAAGACGTAATTTAAAAGATACATATCTACTGTGGATTTCTTTTATGTCAGTTATTCTCTTATCTTATCCCGACTTAATGTTATTTTATTTTTATTCTTAGGTGAGACGAGAAAAGGCTGTCTATCACACGCTCAATATGTTGAGCATTGATGTTACACGTAAGTGCCTGGTTGCTGAGGGCTGGTGCCCTATCTCTGCGAAGCCCAAGGTGAAATCATCTTTCTTTAGTATAAGTGTACTGATTTTTTTACCACGAGTGCCATGTGGCAACCTATATATAATTTACTTCAACGGAGTTCGTGTTTGGTTGTCTTGGCTGTTGGATTAATTTTGGTTTGGTGGGTGCAGATACAAGATGCTCTCCAAAGAGCTGCATATGACAGTAATTCTCAAGTCAATACGATTTTTCAAGTTCTTCGTACTAAGGAGTCTCCGCCCAGCTACTTTGAAACTAACAAGTTCACCAATGCATTTCAAGAGATTGTGGAAGCTTATGGGTTAGTGTTCACACACCAATGTTAGTCTGACATGTAAATGCTGCCTCATCTATGATGGTTATATCTAACTGGTAAGGAATCGTAGCATTGGATGATTTTTTTCTCCACACACAACTGACAAGGTGCAATTCTACATGTGCAGTGTAGGACGATATCAGGAAGCAAACCCTGGATGTTTTACTATCATAACATTCCCCTTCCTGTTTGCGGTAATGTTTGGTGATTGGGGTCATGGTATTTGTCTATTATTGGGAGCGCTTTATCTCGTGCTGAATGAAAAGAAGCTTGGAAAACAGGTAAATTTTTGTTATGTGGAGTCTTTTACAGTCAGTAGATGCTTATATTTTTGTTCATGTTCAAGTTATAGGTGAAATTTGAGATTCGTTAAAATTTACATGCTAAAAATTAAATTTTATGATATTATTGCAGAAACTTGACGACATCATGGAGATGGCGTATGGAGGCCGTTATGTAATTCTTTTGATGGCTATTTTCTCTATCTACACTGGTTTTATATATAACGAGTTCTTCTCAGTTCCGTTCGGTTTTTTTGGGGGATCTGCCTATCGGTGTCCCGACCCACAATTTTCTATTGAAAATTGCCCGTAAGCTTCCTTCTTCATATTGACTTCTTTTTAGCGGTTGAGTTACTTTGAGAAGCAAGCTTAATACATGTGTACATGACGAATACTTGTACGCCCTTCTTAAAGTCCTCTTATGCTTGTTATCAACATAATGTGCTTCTTAGATACATTCATGACATTTAACTATACTTACTAAGTTGTTATGTCTTGTTTGATTTTAGGTCGGCTACTACTTCTGGAGTGGAGAAATGGTCATACGAGCCTTACGCATTTGGGGTGGATCCTATCTGGCATGGGTCCCGTTCAGAGCTTCCTTTTACCAACTCATTGAAGATGAAGATGTCAATTCTGTTGGGGATTTCTCAGATGAACTTGGGCATTCTATTAAGTTACTTCAATGCCAAATACTTTCGCAGTGCTCTTGATGTTTGGTAAGTTTATGTAACCACTTTCCTAGCATCTCTTTGTTTCTTTTTTTTGGATTCAAGGGCCTTCAAACAATACCAGTGAGGGTAACGTAGGTTAACAATATCGATGCATGTAGATATTAATGCCTAGCTGTTAACATGAGTTCTGTTTAATGAAATGTACGCAGGTATCAGTTTATTCCGCAGCTGCTGTTCCTCAATTCTCTCTTTGGGTATCTTTCATTTCTTATCGTCCTGAAGTGGTGCCAAGGGAGCAAGCCCGATCTTTACCACGTCATGATTTACATGTTCCTCAGTCCCGCTGAGGATCTTGGAGAGAACCAGCTCTTCTCAGGTCAAACTTATGTTCAGGTACGAAAGTTGAACTTGTGGTAATTTTTATTGAGTTTATGATATCAACTTGTCAACTAACTTCATCGATCATATTGATAATGATCTTAAACTTCCAGATTTGTAGGTCATATCCATAGATGTGTTCTTCATATGTGTTGCTGACTGTAATTGCCCTTGTCGCAGATTATCCTGCTATTAATTGCCTTGGTTGCTGTTCCCTGGATGCTGTTCCCGAAACCCTTGATTTTACGAAACCAGCATATCCAGGTGCAACCTACTACCTCTCGGTTTTTCTTTCACAGAAGGTCCCGCTAATGTAGCAGTCGTGTATGCGTTTATGTCTGAAGTTTGGCCGTAAAGCAGTTGATCAAAAGATAATTATCCTGTGCTTAGATTATAACCAACTTTTGGAATACTTGAGCATTCATGGAGAGTGAAACATGTTAGCGAGTATCATCTGGTCTATCCCTATTGATCATGTCATAAGAGACTGTCTATCAGTCGGATTAAGATGCTTAATGATATGCTGGGTGTAATTAACAGAAAATGAGGGGTGCAACTTATGGAGCTTTGAGGCGGTCCGATTCGTCTGCATCTGAGGCAGAGGTAGATGGTGATCATGATGAAGAAGAGTTTGAGTTTAGTGAAGTACTTGTGCACCAAATGATTCACACCATTGAGTTTGTGTTGGGTGCTGTGTCCAACACTGCATCCTATTTGCGACTCTGGGCACTCAGGTACTGAGCACAGCTTATGTGTGGACTGAGAAACGGGGACCACATGATTACAGCTTCAGTTGTTATGAATAATATAATCCTTAATTCTCCGGCTGACTTTGAAACTGATCACTAGCAAAGAATTTCACATAATTTATCAACTTATCTGTTCTTGGTCTTTGTGCTTGCAGCCTTGCTCATGCACAACTTTCTGCGGTGTTCTATGACCGAGTCCTCATGTTTGCCTGGGGGTAAGCTCCTCAACCATACATTGGATTATCTCATTTCCTTGAGTACAAAATGATCGCAACTTATCATATGATTCATGATAAAATGAAGCTATTACTGGGCAAAAGATTATTCTTAACATCTAGAAACGCTTGATTTGGTGCTTTTATGAATATCAGAGAATTAAAACGTTATTTGAATATTGCAGGTACTCAAACCCAGTTATCAGGCTTATTGGTCTGATTGTATTTGCATTTGTAACTTTTGGTGTATTGCTCCTCATGGAAACACTCAGTGCCTTCCTTCATGCTCTGCGTCTTCACTGGGTGGAGTTTCAGAATAAGTTTTACCAAGGCGATGGCTACAAATTTAAGCCATTTGCGTTCAATAGTGTTTCAGAGGAGGATGATATGTAGTGTGCAGCCTACAGACAACCAGATTTTTGTCAACTAGTTGAATTTGAAGGTATTCTATAAATCTTGTGTTTCTCAAAAATTCGGTACATTAAATTCCAATTGTTTGCATATTTTAGTTCCAAAAGTTCACATGATACATGTGTGTTTAGCCATGTAATAGTTTCATATACATTGGAGGTAAGATAATTTCACAGCGAACTTTAGTAGAATTGTTTGACTCCATCGTGAACAAGTCATTGTGGATGATTATTGAAGGAATTAAACGCTTGCACGATGTACAGTGTTCTTACTGCAGCAAGTTTTTAACGTCTATTTCAAATTGAAAAGATTTAAAAGGAAATGTGAAAGTAAATTAAAGTGAATAATATTAGAAGCATGTTATATTTTGTAAAAGAAATTAGTTATTATGTAATAAACTGGCTTGGGTCGGTGTTGAAATTATTTGTTGTTAGGCATATTTAGAGGCGGTTTGCATATTCAACTAGAGTATTGGGGCATGAGAAGTAATAATGGCGAATTAGCATATTTGAAGACTAGGTCATATTTTGTAATTGTGTACTGTATAATTGTTGATAGTATAATTATATATATTTATATATAAATTTAGAAACGTATCGGTCAGTAGTATATTAATATTAGTAAGTGGTAGTAGGAATATTTTATAAATATAGAAGATTTGAATGGACGAGTAGTGATGATATTTATAAGTTGTTGAAATATATTCTCAAGCCTGAAATACTTCAACAATGTGTTTTTATCCAAATACGACATGCTATTTCACCATCATAATGACTTGTAAGCAATGAAGAGTCCCCACTTCTGTTCATCGTTCGAACAGCGCTTCAGCTTACTCTCCCATCCACTCACAATGTAGTTATAATCCTCCTGCATGAGCGCACATTGCACGAGTGTGATATGGTAAGAGTAATATTGCAAAATGGAATATCAGTTCCAAATTCACATATTCAGATAAAATGACGACCTCTAAATCAAAAGAGCAGAGTCATTACCTCGGAGAAATCGTTAATGAACTGGTCACGACCTGCCTCAGTGGTGGCGAGCTCTCTCTTTAATACTTCAATAAACTGCAATGCAACAATTCAGGGATTTAGAAAAAACTATAACATTTCCATATTGTATGTCTGTTTTCAGTAAAATTCCCAATCGCATACCTGATCCGTACGGTCCTCTGCGACCACGTCCACAAAACCGGCATCTTCCAGCATCTGCGTTATAAGGATGATTTCGTCAGTAAATGTTTCCAAGATCTGAAAGATGCAGAGACTGCAGGAAAATCACAGTACTAATAGCTTTAGCTGCCGATTATTACCTCTCCGTACTTCTGAACGCTATGGAGATCATAACCCCTCTGCTGAATGTATGCAGCGAACTCCGACGACGGAGTTTGTGGAGCTCTGCAGTAGTCACTGATAAGCACCCGACCGCCAGGCTTCAACCATTTATGAAAACGTTCAAAAAGCGCAGGTTTGTCCTGTAATCGACGATCATGTTAATTTGCGGGGACTTGACAATGACCACGGTAATGTGCTCAAAACCGACGGAATACACTGAACATCTGCAGACAAGTTAATGGGCAGAATTTTACTTGAATGTGGAGAATAGTATCACGACTGTAGATGACATCAAAAGATGCGCCAGGGTAATTAATCTTAGTGCAATCCCCAACTTCAAACTCCACTGCACACTTTCTGCCGATCGATCGCTCCAGAGCAAACGAAACCATATTTAGGGACAGGTCAATGCCAACAACTTCAGCATCATATTCTTCGGCCATGTAGAAATCACCACCTCCGATCCCACATCCAACGTCAAGGACACGCTGTCCTGGCTTCAAGTCCAGCATACTTACAAAGGCCTTCGTGGTTTCTGAAACAGAAATATCCATAACAGCAATAAGCTAACAATGTCTATAGGGGTTTAAGAGCAGGACATCTTGGCACATCTCAGAGAAAAATAGAAATGTAGATTTCAACACTCACCGATGCCACCCGTACTAACAAATCCTTCTCCAAAAATACGCTCGTAACGCAGGATTCCAGTTAACGTGTACTGTTGGGTGTCCAAAAACTTCTGGAAACTCTCGCTCTCGGGTCCATCCGACTGAACTTTCCTCCACAACCAGCACACCTGGTTTTGATTTCTCTTATTGCGCACGTATGTGCCGACACATTTACATCCGACCAATTCAAACCTGAAATAGGACCCGTCCTCTTCGATATAGGTCTGCTGAAAGATCTGCAATACATATCATGTACAAAATCAAAATTTTGAATAGAGAAAGCAGCTATCACAAAGATAATTCCTAAAAGAGACACAGACGAACTTCCTTGAGATGGTAATTCAACTTACGTTGGTGTACTCGTTGGGTTGACGGTAGTGAGTAGGATTGTTCTTTCGCTTGTGATCTCCTGACTGATGGAAGCAGGACTCTCTGAAGAAAATGTATCCTCCAGGCCTGAGCCACTCCATAATGCGTGAGGCTAAGCCTTTCACCTCTTCGTCAGACAAGTACATGAGAAGCCAATTTGAAAACACAAGATCTGCAGAACCTGCTGCAATGTCCAGGTCTGGAGAGGTCACATCCGCACATTTGAAATCGACGTTGTTGTAGTGACCGTTCACATCCTCGTTCTGAATGAGAAATATCAACTAGTAAGTTAAAGGAGACTAAACCTGGTCGTGAAAAACTACAATTATCAGACCTGTTAATTTCAGGAACTAGATAAACACTAACGCAACGTAGAATCTGCACTGAATCTCAGAATCCATAAGCGTTTTCATTACCTTCTTGATAAGATTCTCCATGAAATCCATGGCTAGCACGTGACCTGCATGCTTTGCAAGCTCCCCAGTAAACCGACCAATGCCTGCTCCAAGCTCGATAACATCCTTGTTTTCATATGGTGGCAGCAGCGAGAGGATCTGCAAGGATCAGACCAACAAGTCAAATTCGAATTACGGGCTTGGGCGAGCAAGGGCAGTAGCACAATCAAAATCAAAAGTACAAGTCCCTCTCCAGCTCTACCTTATTCACAGGATTGAACACTCGGTCTGAGTTTAAGATAAACACGCACAAGCTTCAGACAAGTTCTGAGATAGATGATGACCCGTAAGTACCTCAGGTCGCTCTTCTTTATCGAGTTTGGAGGCCTGTGAATCAAGCATCATAGCCTCAACGCTGGGCTCCACAGAGTGCTCCTTCCAGTAGGTTGATTGAAGAGCACGCTCGGCTGCATGAAAAGCCATCGAAATGAGATGTCTAATACAGATCTAACATTGAACATAATTAGAGTGATAGAGAAACTATTTGCAGTGGTAGTCATTTCCAAGAACTGACTCCAGCAATGTCTTCAAATTGATGGATGCTTGTAAGCAAATTTTCGGAAATGAAACATGCAACACTACTACTATTTCCATAAGGGCACGGCATAAGAACGATAACAACTCAATGTCATGTAGGTACTGTAACTCATGCCCATTGTCACAAATAGCCTATGCGAGCTTGAATGCCAAGACTATAGCAAGAAACAACAATTGCAGCATCATTCCCACAGCTTCATCTCCTCTCAACACAAAGAACTACTTCGTAGCACCTACCGAGAACAAACGGAAATCACAGATCAGCTAGGTCCAATCCCTCAATTAAGACAATCAAAGCTACTTCAACCATCCAAAGATCTGCAACCAAACAACGACGCCTCAACTATCACAGGAGAGTCGAATTGCAAGGCCGAAGACTTACTGTTGACGGCCATGATTGCGACAGAGGAAAGAACGATCCCAGGGGTGAAACCAGGCACAAAAAGAGCGCGCAACTCGTGACTGCTTCTGGCGAGCGCCTTCTTGTCACGGCAAGGCAACTGGAGCCAACCTCCCGAACTCCCAACCACCACAGATCAGAATCTTCCGAACACTCCCGGAGCCAGGATCAATGGCCTTCAATGGCGATGCGGGTGCGAGAAAACGTCCGGGAGCGTCGGTTAATGGACTTGCCCTTTTGATGCATTGGCTTCAAAAGGATCGAGACGAACCGCGCGAGAACGAGAACACGAAGAGAGACACCGATCACAACACACAGATCGCTCTGAAGCTTCACAACCACAATGCGATTGGAGGAGAAGCTCCAGGCCCTTTAAGAGCAGCGGAGCCAGGCCTGATGGCAACGGGGATCCAGGGGACGCAGGCGATGCCTGGAGCATTCACGTTGCCACCAAACCCGGCCCGGCACGTCCCTGTCGACCCTTGTGGCCACCCGGCGTTGCATCTAGGCGCTAAATTCGTCAAACCTGGGAAGATCCAGCAGGGGCCACCGGGAGAAATGGCGGGTGAGGGGGATCCCTGCTACCCTCCATCCGGCGGCATCCCAAGACCCACCCTCATTTTGTCCCATCCCACGGTGGTGGGTCCCGATTCCTTGTCCGCGGGTGAACACGGCAGATTCTGACTAGTGGCCGTGCTTTACCCTAGATCCCGTCTACGTGGCAAGTTGGTGCATGCAGTGAAACCGCATAAACTCATTTTCTCATGTGGATTCTCCTCTGCCAATAAAGCCAATGGTTCATTTCTCTTTGGTGATTCCAACTCATACTTTTTCAATTATGAATTGTAGGTTATTATTTCTTGATCCAATTGTTCTATTCTTTGTTTTTTTTTTGTTTTTGTTTTTTTTGTTTTTGTGAGTTTCTGGAGGTCAATTTGTCCCGTTATTGGTCATGATGAATACCATGTTTGTAATTTCATCCTGGATGTATTCTACTAAGAAGTAAGTTCAATATTTTATTAAATACATGTTCATAGATTTTTTTCTAAATATTATTATTAAATTAGTAATTAAAAATCTAAAGATATTATAGTATTTGGAATTGTTCTTCTTTTGAAAAAACATAAAATTATTAGATTTTTATTTAAATACTAAATTATTGCTTATATAGACCATATTGTAAAATTTTATTTTTATGCACATAATTTTTTTAAATAATTTAGTTATTTATCTTATTGATATAAATTCATCTATAATATGCTAAATAAATATATTATAGAAATAATTTTTTTTAAAAAAATAGAAATATAAAAATAAAATAAAAAAACTTTAAAATTATTTTTTATTAAAAATCAAGCTTCTTTTAAAGAGCCAATCATATCACATTTGTATGGATTACAAATTCTAAAGGTGCAATTGTATCTCTTTTGATAGCCTATTTGTCCCAAATATTCATTTAGGAAAGATTCTAAAAGATTTTAGAAGGTTCTTGAGATTGCTTTATATTGAAGCAACAAAGAAGCTATTAAAGAAGCATCCTAAGATGACTTGAGGGCAAAGCCTTTTACAAGAAGCTACTTAAAAGCTTTCTCATTCTTAGTATATATAAGATCTTTTAGTCTTGTTTTTATTTTTGTATTGTCTTGCCTTGTAATAAGACTCATATATTTTATTATTTTATTATAGCCTTGCATAATTTATTGACCTTGTCTGTGATAGTTTGTTGGAACTAATATATTATAATATTGGATCTTAATCTTTTTGGATAGAGAACGGATTATCCCTCTTCTTGGAAGTACTATAGCATTCTAAAGGTTACAGATTATCCTCTTTTAAATTAGTATTATTTTTTATTTTAATTTATTTATTTATTTTGATTACAAATTAATTATTTTTATTTCTTTTTATTTCATTTTTATTATAAGAAGTGAAGAATTCAATATAATAGATTCCAAAAAAGCCAAATTGGATTCAATTATAAGTGCTTTCAAAGCATTGAAAGTCAAGATAGAGACCTTGTTTAAGCAAAATGAAGAATTTTATATGATTATGCATAATGGTCAAAAAACAGAACTATCTCAACTACTATCATAAGTCATCTTAAGAACTCCATCACCAAGGTCTACTTCACTAGAAGATATATATATTCAAGACGGCAATTTAATATCAACAACAAAAGAACCAAAGCTTGGTGGCTTTGTAAATAAAGTATAACTTATTATTTTTCTCTAATATCAACAATATTTCACAGAAACATCTTATGTTGGTCTAGTTGGAACCTTGTTCTCAAATTAAGCTTTATCTTGGTTTGTTCTATTGTTTGGAAATAGTTCTTCTATATTACATAACTTTAAAATATTTTTGGCGATATTTACAAAAGTATTTGAAAAACATGATAAGATTTATTCTACCACAATTGAAATTTGAGCACTTTGATAAGGAACATATTTTACATCTATGATATCAATTAAGATAAAGATGTGTTGATAAGTCAATTTCATTGGAGATTACAAGATGATGTAAAGGATCAATTATTTTTTATATTTAATTTTTAAATTCTTAATGAAGCAATCAATCAAATTATAAGGTATAACAATTGATTATTTCAATGTCAATAAAATAAATACTCTTTAGATATACCACAACTATACACCAATTACTTAGTAGCTTCTACATCATCTAATTTTAATCATCATTTGGAGATAGAAGACATACAAATTGATGCAGTTTATTTTAAATATCTTTTTCAATAAAAAAAAAAATTACAAAGGAACCAAGGTTTGTATTAATATTGTAGAAAGATTGGCCACAAGATTGATAATTATCCTAAAAAATACTAATGTATACTAAAAGTGTAGCTATATCAATAAATACATTGCTAAAAATTAAAAAAAATATCTAATTACAATAGGGACTGTTGTTATGTTAGGTGAAAATACAAAAAAAGGACCTATATTATAAAAGAACTTAATTGAAGACTTAGAAAAAAATCCTTTAAAAATCATATGTAAAAAATAGGATGAAATGAAAAAGTAATATCTAAATTGCCATTTTTATTTAAAGAACTTCTACTTACTTTGTAGGACCTAAAACAATATAAAATAAGGTAGATTAGCAAAAATAATACTATATACACCTTAAGATAAAAGTCAAGGATAGTTTTAAGTAAAAATTATCTAAAAAAACCTTAGATTGATATTTGAGGAGGATTAGTTGTGAATCAAGGTTGAAACCACAAAAGGCACAAAACTAGGCACCTAGAATATATGCAAGGTTCTTTGGCCAATCAAAAAAGGAATTAAAAAGCATACTTCTAATGGATTTTATATGCATTAGTTTTAAGCAGTTTGAATTTGTAATGATTTTATAAGAGCAATGCAAAATTAGAATTGGATTTAGATGATTTTATTTTGGAGAAATAAAATAGGACTTATATTTTAAAAAATTATGTACGTTTTATAACAAATCTATAAATGAAATTTTGAAGATTTGTGTATGTATTTTTTTAGAATTGTGACATAAATTTAAACATGATTGGTTGGTTAGATTCAAAATAATTAGAATTCAAGTAGATTAGGATATCAAAAATTATTAGTTTAAGGATTAGTGAGGATTTTTAAAATTTAAAGCAATTTGTTAGATGGATTCATGTGTTTTTTAGTGAGCTAATAGTTGACTTAAATTCCAATATCTATGCAAATTTTGGAAGTAAGTTAATAGTGCAATAAGAAGATATAGATGCTTGGACCTCAATATCCCCTTAACATTTAAACAAATTATATGTTTTTTTTTTTTTCAATTTGTTGTCATTAACATAAGATTTATTCCAACAATTATCTTATTAATATGGATAGATAAAAATAGATAGAAGTAGATTAATTTAATAATATCTTAGAAAGTAGCTTCTTAGAAGCTTCATAGACGCGGTTTCACCTTTATACATGGCTATAGGTGATTGATAGACTAGAAATTTAGCCAATAAGTTAGCCATGTGTTGCACATGTTGGTAGCTTGTGGAACAAACTAAGTACGTGGTACATATATAAGAAACTTGTCTTGCAAGTTTGACATGTGTCTTATAAATTGGACAGGTATTAGAGGTCCTATAGAATACTACCACGTAACTCTTATATAGATAGTATATATAAAGACAAGAATGAAGCCTTCTTCACTCTTGTCAACGCCTTTCTTATTTTTAGTCTTGTTTCAAGAGTCTCTAGTCTTCATGTCTTTGGCAATAGCCATTCTAGTTTTAATATTATTCCATCTTTGAGAGATTTTCTATTCTTTTGTAATAAAATTAAACTAGTATAATTATAATAAATTATTTGAATAGAAAAATATTTATTTAACAAGAATAATTATTTTAAAAATTATATTATTTGTAACCATCTCTTTGGATTCTTTTAGACATTTATTTTTTTATTGGCATTGCATTTATTTGATTTCAATCATTCTTTTAGAAGAATTCCAAAAACTATTTGAAATTTTAATATAGAAGTTTATTTACTTAATATTATGATTTTAAGGATATTTTTGAAAAAAAAGACTCTATATTGATTTAAAAAATAAAATAGTAATAAAAACCTTATCATAGTATAAATGAACTTCAAAAAAATAAAATAAAATAAAATAAAATTCTAATACATAAGTTTTATTTGGACTTTCCCACAAAACTTTGCTATCAAAATTAAGAAAGCTACATCAAAAAGTCAATTTAAATTCAACAAAAATAATCATCTAACATCTTAAGTTTGTTGCAAGAATACCTATATAATATACTAAGAAAAAAGATGGAATATTACATATCATATGTTTTAATTGCAAAAATAAAAGATGATTAATTAAAATAAGTTATTCATTTATTTTTATTTTTGAGATACTAAAGCAACTTCAGCAAGAAATATTCTTTACTAACTTTTAATTAACTAATTATCTATAAATTTATAGAAATTATAGAAATAAACTAATAAAATACAAAAACAAATTATACAACATATACAAGATTTAAAACTAGTTTTTTTTAAACTTAAAAAATACACATATATTCTCCTAAATTATTTTTTAAAATTTATTAATTATAAATTTACTTTGTAGTGCATTACGTAAAGAATAGAATCATCATATATTATCATATTGAATTTGTATAGAGCTTGATAAAAGTCTAGGTATTATGATCTATAGAAGTATTTAGAATTATTCAGCTATTTTAATATTATCTTTTATTTATGTTTTAGTTTGTAAACGAGTTCTAGTATAGTAATATCTTTACATTTTTTCAAACTTTCTAATTTATTTTGTAAATGTGTGAATTAAAATAAATTCAAATTGTATGATTTTAAGCAGTTGGGATTTTTTTAAAATAATATTTTATAATACATTACAAATATATATATATATATATATATATAGATTATAATGTGAATATCAATTGATATTAGTTTATTGTTAGAAATTATTTTTAATATAGGATTTATATATTTCTTTATTAATATAGTGTTTATTTAGTTGATTATGTAACAAATAAAATTAATAATTTTTACAATCTTAATAAACACAAATACTATATTTGTACTTTAAGAAGGATGAAAAGTTAACTTCTTACTCAAAAATTCTTAAATCAACTATTCAAAAGTAATAATTAAACTATGTATATGGTTGCAATTCAAATAGATGATAAATAATAATTTTATGGTTAATAAAGAATATTTAAAATTCTAATAAAAAATCAAATAAAAAGAAAATAACACTAAAAAAAATTGTTAAATCTAAAGAATGAAACATATGGCTAAACTTTTTTATAATATAAAAATAAAAAGTTGATATAATATCAAAATCTCAGGGTTTTCAAATCATTATATATTTTCTAGTAAAATTGCAACAAAATATTGTATTAAGATTCAACATCTATTTTAGGTATTTAGACAATCTTTTCACATTTTTTATTTATTTTACTTCTAAAATATTTCATATCGAAATTTCATTTGAATAAATATAATTATTATTATTTTAAATTTTTTTGTCTTGTATATTATTCTTATTATCTCAAAAATCCCCTATGTTGTTTATAATACAGTAAAATATTATAGCTTATATACATCTATAGTTAATAGTATAATATATTTCATACAAAATTCACAATAATGCTTTCACCATAAAGTATAGATTCTTTAAAAAATTTAAACTTCATATTCTAAAGTTCTTACATTAATGCTGACTTGAAACTTACTTTTTACAAATAAAATATTTTTTGAAAGGGCTCACTTTGACAATTGCTTCTACCTTCTTATTGGAAATAAAAACATATTGAGCTTTTATTCTTTCAAGTATATATAAATAACAGTAATAAAAGTATCTTCATACCACAACAATTGATTAATTTTTCTTTATGATGATTTTGTATAGTTCCTTAACCACCTAATTGATTCATTTTAATAAACCTTAATATTATTGTTTGTTTCTCGATTTATACAAAAGATGTCACAATCATACCAATTAAACATCTATTCTATCAAAGTTATTCTTATAAAATTGATCCAAGAAATTTAAAAAAAAATAGCACATGAATATTTAACAATTTTTTCTTAAAAAAATTAAAAATTAAAAACTTAAAATTATCCACTGATTTTTAAACACATCCTCCATACATTATAAGTAAAACATTCAAAACAATTTATAAGATTAATACATTCTAATATATCATGATTGTAACTGACAAAACCTGTAAAATTAAGAACATAATAAATTCTACAAAATTCCAAAAAGATCCGACAAATCTATAAATCAACAATCAATAAAATTTTAAGGTGTTGAAATTATGATAAAATGCATTACAATAGAAAAATAGTATTTGAAAATCTTACTATAAGCTGTAAAAGTTTTTACAGGGAAAACATTATATTACATAAAAAATCTAATTGTATAATTTTAAATACATATTTAAAAAATTATTATTATTTATTTATAAATCAAAATATATGATACATATATATATATATATATATATATATTTATTTGTCCTTTTTAGCTTTTAATTATATAATGCTTATTAAAAACAAAAACATAGTTGTAAATCAAATCAAATGCAACAATATAAAATTTTAAGGATACTGATTTTTTTTTTTAAATGAAAAAGAAGAAGATATAATATATATATATATATATATATATATATATGTATATTAATAATTGCTTCTTGCTCTTAAATTACATTATTTAGAATAAATTTTACACAAAAATGTTTTATTATGAAATTCTAATCTTTTATGTGTAACAAGTAAATTTATAAGGATTCATATCAGAATTCGCTCTTTAGATATGTTTAACCATTGACATTAAAATGAATTTAAATGGTATAGCACGGTATTTTTTGGTCAATCTTTATAACCTATAATGATACAAAATATTATAAGTGAATAAATATAGAGGAAACAAATGTTGTGGTTAAATTGCAAAACTTCAGTTGTATAGATCATAATATCTAATCAAATGATAACCAATTTAAAACCATAAAACTTGAATTAAAAAAAAATTAACTAATTTATTGCAAATCATCTTATCTTATTGTTTATGCTAAAAGGAATAATATTAATTCCTACTCATACAAATTATAAAAGTTGTCATAGAATACACATATTACCAAAGTTGTTGTAGTGTGTTTGTGCCATTAAAAATATAAAAAATAGATATAATTTTTCTATAACCTTCAAAAGTCGCAACAAAGAAGAAAAAGAAAAAAGAAGACAAAAACAAAAATTGAATGCTTTGAATGTTTTTACCAAAAGTAACAATAATATAAATAATATAAAATTTGTAAATTTTGTTAAGTAGCTAGTGCTATCTATACAGCATTCTTTTAATGAATTAGAATGTTTTAGATATTTAAAAACGTTGTATAGTAAAATCTGATACCGAAGAATCTTATTAATCAAAGATTAATAATTTTTTCATAGACAGTTTTCACATAAAACTCAATTCGAAATTTTAAATATTAAAAATATGTGGATTTTTTTCTTTAGAAACATGTTCCTATTGTAATTTTAATTTTGTGATGATTTAAGTATTTATTAAACAAAAATAACAATTTTTTTTTTAATAAAATCTTGAATATGCATAATATGACTTTTATTTTTCTAAAAAACTTTTTTCTTAGTATTTGGGAATCAAATGATTTTAAAGCATATATATATATATATATATATATATATGCTTTAAAGATTTTTATACACTGATAAAACATTAAGAAGTACAACATTTTAATTGTAATTGTAGTTTCTAAAATATAATATTATAGTGTAAAATATTTAATTTTAATTATGAACTATATATATATTTTTTAAAAACCTATTAAACTTGTGAAACATTCTTTGCAACATCAATTATTTTGTTTAGTGCTTACAACCAAGATCAACAAATCATTATTTTGAAATATTCAGAGGTAATAATTTATAAGGAATAAAATATTTTGTCTTTTTTTTTTATAATAATTCGCTTGTAAATGAATATCAACTCTAAAATAATAATTGTTATTATTGAATTTGGTCTTTAAACTACAATAAAACATGTACATTTAATTAATTGATGTTTTTTACTTTAATTAAATTATTTAAGTTAAAATTATTTTATTTAACTGATGTGTAATATATTATATATTATTATATATTATATTATTAAAATAATTATACTTAGTAATTTTTAATTTAAATAGTTTTTAGTAATTATTATTAATTTTAAATAGAAAATTCTTAAATTATTATAAATATTAAAAAAATACATTGTAGCATAGATATAGATAAATATCAAAACTTTGGTTTATTAAATAAAAAATATATAGTATATATATATATATATATATATATATATATATGTGTATGTGTGTGTGTGTATATATATCTATCTATATATATATATATATATATATATCTTTAATAAATTAAAATTCATCAAGCATTAATTAATTTGTTTCCATTAATTCAATTGATATTTCAATTTTTCAAAATTAAAAAATTTAATTTAAAATTATTTTGTTATGAGAAAGTGTAATTAATATTAAATATTTTAATATTACTCACTTTTTGACAAATTTGATTTTTTCAAAATCTACAATCTTGAATAAAACCTAGCCAAAAATATGAATTTTTAAAAAATTACTTCTACTATTACATCTAATATAATAATCTAAAAAGTTGCTCAATTTTTTTGAAAAATATATATTTTATGAATTAAATTTCATTATTTAAATTATTTGATATATTAAGAAAGAATATGAAATCAACAAAAAAAAACAGAAAACAAAAAACAAAAGAAAACAAACATAGAGACCAACATCCAACTTATCAAATATATTAAGAAAATGTATTATAAGTTTCATTAATTATATATTAATATATTAAAATTAGTATATTTATAAAAAAATGAAATGATATGTGATACAAATGATTTTAGAAATAGTAGTTTCACTTAAAAAATTGATGAAATAGACGTTACTATTAAAAAATGTGCTTGTAAAAAAAATAATAAGTTGAATAGCATTTTTTTTTTTTTTTTCATTATTATTTTCCTTCTTCTTCAAGTTAAAGTTCTTCAGTTATATGTCTACAACTTCTTTAAGTTGAATTATACAATCTTCATGGAGTCTCAAGACTCAATAATAGTTTTTGGTTGAATAAATCTATTTATATTGTAGATTATAATTTTTATTTGTTATAGAAATTTGTCAAGATATCTTAGGTTTTTTTGGATTGTTAAGAAATAAATCTTTTAAGTTCTTTGAAAATTTTGTTGCTAAATAATGATGTAATGTCATAAACATACAACTTATTGTAGTCTTTAAGCACCTTCTTTTACAAACTTGTAATCTTTTATAGTCATCTAGAATCTTTAATAATCTTTTAGAACATTTGATAGAAGATTCTTTGAACTACTAAAAAATTATTTGTTTTTAAAAACATGCCATAGATACTTCTAAATGATCTACTTGTTCCAATATAAATAAAAATGCAAAACAATATTCATGTCACTCTTGCTAGTAAAGATTTTGAAGCATTTTAATAGTTATTTTGTCTATACTATTATTTCCAATCAAGATTATTTATTTTATATTTATTGATAGTTTTGTTCTTTGTTCTTCTATTCATAACAATATTCATATAAAATAAAAATCAATTAATTTTTGTTTCTTTTTTTCAGTACTTCCAAAAGTTTATTCAATTCATTAAAATCAACAAATATTACATATAAAATAAAATGCACTTGATATAATTAAAAAGGCTAAATAATATGTATATCTAACATAATGCTTTGTTTGTATATTAACATAAGATGTATGCAACTGTATACAATAAATACATAAATAAATAAATAAATATACACAAGTATTTTCTTAGAAAGGAAACCATTATCAATTTGCCTAAAAATCAATGTGGCAAAACCATTTTTTCTAAATTTACATGACTGTTTTAGAACCCAACATGCAGAATGTTGTCTAAATCATGTAATAATATAATCAAATAATAAAATTCATTATGGCATAACTACATGAAACAAAATGATGAAAGAGGTAATTATCTGTATGTAGTCTAAACTCTATCATTCTAATAATAATAATAATAAAGTCTTTATATACATATGAAAAAAGGAAAAGTCAAATCATTAACCATCATGGAATGTACCCAAATATTTAAAAATATATAAATACATACCAAGAATGAGCACATGCACAATCAAATAAAGAAGCAATTCTACACATTTGATAATGAAAGTCAATATACTTCAACAGTTTTTTGTTACTTAATTTGATAATACTTAATGTATATGGAACCAAAAGAAAGATTAAATACACGTATATGTATATGTATTTCATAAAGATTGTTAAAAGATAAAAATAAATAAAAATAAATAAAAACTATGATTTAAACTGATAATGGTTGTATTTGTAATACAGGAAAAGAAAGAAAGTTCTGCTCAAGTGCTTGTATAATAATAGAACACTCCACTTGTGACAAAGCAAGTCCAGAGAACTCCAAATTTTAATGCTAAAAATAAGTGCAAATGCACTGCCTGTGGCAGACCCATGTGGCACCCATGCCTATTCAAATGGCCACGTGGCGGAACTACGTGGCGTGCTGGTCGAGTGGATAAGCCTCTCATTCATGCTCGTCCTCTGTCAATGCCCTAAATCCGGGCCTGTGCACGGTCAACTGACCCGATCTGTCCCCAGGACACCGCCCTGTCCCCGTTCCAACCCCCTCCTTTGATACCCGGAATCCGCTGGTTTATTGCATACTGATACTCTGTAGCGTTTATTGTATAAAATTCTAACGCATTTTTTCATTTCAATGATTTTCTAAAACTAAGTAGAAAATACAATAACTGTTAAAATATTATATTAGTGTTAAATATCATACTCAAATAAAAATATATATATATATATTTTTAATTTAATGAATAAAATTCCTAAAGCCAATAAAAAAAACCCATTCCATTCTAAAATGAATGGTAGCGGTAATTTAAGGAATGAATTTTGATTCTTATTTTATTATTGTTCACAGATGTGCAATCATCTAAAAATAGCACCGAAACAAATCACTGTTGAAACGAAGAGAACTCATCATTCGAATTGCTTTTGAGTTCAAACTTTTAATACTATAAACATTGCATGCACCAATACATACTTTATGTATCTTTGAGAATTGAGTATACTTGTTTTATAAATAAAAAACTGTTTGAATTTTGGCAATCTGTTTTTAGAATGTTACACCACTGTACCTTTTAGCAGGTAAAAATGACACAAAAATGTCCATGTCTATAACGACTATGACTATTCTTATTTGTTTGTTATGATATATTAATAAATATTTTAAAAGCAATAATCAAGATTTTTTTTGAAATATTCTATATTTATAATAAATTAAAAAATTATATATATATATATATATATATATATGTGAAACTCTCTATATATCTATCTATGTGATGGAAAATATAAACAGCCCTGTGTAGTGTGGTACAGTATCAATTATCAAGATGGGCTTCGTAGGTGAGGACAGAGAATGACGGTAAACGAATACGTATTCTGTTCATGACGTTGATGGATGAGGATTTGCGACCTACTTAGGTGCCGAACTGATGTGGAGAGTACCGGCCTTGCCGGTGCAGCGGGACAGAGAGAGAGCGGGAGGGAGAGGAGGGTGGGAGAGAAGTGGAGAAGAGGAGGCTCTTGCTACGAGCGGTTGGGGTCCTACCCGTCTTCTCACACAGCATCTTCCCTACATTTGCATCGATGATCGCTGCGTGTTGCTGAGAGCTTCGATTTCGTGATCTTGTATGCCTGGATTGTAAACGTCATAGTGATTTTAGGGGATGCCGCGCCGGTTCAGATGGTTGAGCATGGCGGCGGAACAGTGAGGTGGAATTAGAGGGGGACGGAGACAAGAGGCGAGAGGGAGAGGAACTAGTTTGGCAAATGACGGCTTTGGTGCCATCTCTGGAGAGCCTGTTGCTGGTGGTGGCGACGTTCGGGCGCCCGCTTGGAGTGGCTGCTTGTGTCAGAACATGTGTGAGGTAGGGGATCGGATTTCAGGAAGTGGAGTGGTGAGAGAATGATGTTGAACGATGAACGAACGGGTTTTGGGAAGATGGTGCGAGGTGCGGATAGTTTGAGGATTGGAGGAGAACGACGTGGTGGTGGTGAATGAGGAGGAAGGTGAGGAGGGAAATTTGGGAGGGAAATTTGGGAGGGAAATTTTGTGAAAATATTGCGAGGTAGCCTCTCGGACGTCTGCGTCGTGGCTTTAGATTGTGGCCTTGGTTGATTGCAGTGCGGAACTTGATGTTATTCCATCATGTATTCCGTAGAGTGGGTTCACTTTCTATGATCGGAAACTTCCTTTTTGTTAGTTATCGAAAGTTGAATGACGGTTCAAGCCGGCACGGTACGGTATTATTGCTATCGGGTGGGCCTAGGCTGCATCGTTTGCAGTTGTACCAGGAAAGAACAAAAATTCGATGGATTTGTTGTCGCGGAGGAGCTGAACACTGGACAGTCATGGTCCTCATTAAATGATTCCCAGACATTTCTTCCAGTTTTGATGTAACTCCCTTGTTTCTCCCGAGGAAGTGGAGGCTGTTTGGTGCTTAATGAGACAGTTGAGTGTTTTACAGGATATCGCCCTTGGTACACGCTTCTTGATTATTTCAAGTAGAGGCATAGTGTTCATACGTGGATGTTTGAAGGAACTCTACATCAGCGTCCTAGACGACTGTTTGGTCACGTTTTTGTAAAGAGTGTACAGGCTCAACATTGGAGTCTTTATGCATTGCTGCAGTGGAGGCCATGAAGTTTTCACACAGTCGTCCGCGATCAGATAAGAAATGATGACTCTTCGATCGTTACATTTCTGTATATGGCGGCTTTTGTTGTAAAGCGATGCTGTTCAGTTCCGGAGGCAGTGACGAGACTTCAAGTGGTTCAAAAACGAGAATAGTATTCTGCGCAACTTTTGTCAGATAATTCTCACAATTGGATTTCCGGAAAATTCCACTGCAGTCGGGACCGTACGTACTCAGCAGGGCAGGGTTGAGATACTTTGTGCTGTTATGATCTTTGAGTGTCTTCGGTGGAATTGACTGCCTCAGAGCTTTAGACGGTGCTGCAGCCTCGACAAAGCAGGCTCTTAGATCGGTGAAACTTTTTGGCATTAGGACTCTGTGGGAGGTGAACTGTTTGTTGGGTCATAGTCTCAACGGTTGTAGAGTGGGGAGATACCGGGGCTTATTATCTTGTATATTGTTGAATATTGTACATTTATATTGAGAGGGAAGCGAGGGTTTGTAAATGATTGCAAAAACTTAGTATCCTGGACCGTTGTTTAGTGTTTTCATAGGTTTTTACAGACCGTCCCTGCCATATTTCCTCATCTTTCGCTGGTCTATTTCCTGTTCGTTAGATTGTAAGTTTTGTAGCTCAAGTGCAGTTCCTGAGGTATTTTCGCAATACCTTTGGATACTAGAGTTCTCGAAGGCAGTTCCTTGCTTTTGCTCAAGTAGAAAGGTTTTCCTACTTTTGGTGGTTGGCATCAACAATCAGTTCGAGAACTTTCGGAAAAGCAGCGCGATGATTCTTCTAGGAATGGGCCAGGGGAAGTCCTACAAGGAATCTCTCAAGTCCTTGGAGGCTGACATTCAACATGCTAATACTCTGTAAGCTCGATTTCCTCCTTCCGGCGCATACATTTTCTTACTTATCTTCTCGTGTCATTTGCCTTTCTGGCGTAGTAGGAATAGATATGTGGATTTCTTCTAGAAAAAACGCTTAATTCGAATGTATGTCGTTTCCACTTTGGGGTAGCCCTCGGCATTGCCCTTTCTTTGTGCTCCTGTGTCGTGGCGCACTCCTGCATGTTTTATTCGTTCCTGATTATTTGTTAGGTTTTTGATCCGTCTTGGGCAAGTGATTGGCTCTGCCGCTACAGTTGAATGTGCTAAAAATTATGGCGGATTTCCTATCGAAGGCGAGCTTTTCACAAGAGTTGGAAGCATATATGTCAGAGCTGCAGACTTGAACTTCATCTTATTATTTGGTCTAGGGTGTTCATGTATGAGATATGACTTCTAGGTTACTGTAGCAAAGAGTTTCACGTTACAACATAGCGTTGATTTTTTTGATGAGATCTCAGACATGCCAAATAAGGTGTGTATATTCGTTTGTTTTTGTCGTTAAGCCTTGCGATGTCGGTAAGGTGTCATTAGTTCATCAGCGGCTTTTCCTTGTGTACGTAGAGAGATAATAAGTCCCACTGCACACTCAGCAACCGAATCGGTACCAGTGTCGGATGAAAAGTCATGACACGAAACTAGAGTTTTTCTTGCAGGGCATCAGAGTTTCCAAGAGATTATGACGGAGCGTGTCTTCAAATGAGACTGGCATACAGTCCTGCTGCTCATTTCCTGCTTTTTTTGGTTCGATGGACCAACTGCAGTCTGGCTGGTGCTCTTGGGCTTCTAAGAATTCTCATATACAAGGTGCTTCGTTCTCATAATCTAACCAACATTCTCTATCCCATGGCTTATTTTAGGAAGTTCCGGTCGTATTTATTAACGAATTTTCTCATCATGCAAGAAGTGAAGTGGAGTTGTTAAGGTAATGATAAGGAACTGGAGTTGGTAAAATTACGAAGTTTTTAATTGTTCGTAGGATGTTTCGCTTTTGGCTTTCCGAGTCTCTGTTTTTGCGCGCGCGAGGGCTTGACCAGTACCTGGATGGGTGGTCGTTATGTGGACCAATCTTTCATCTTAGCGTGTAGAAAATTTTCCTAGGCCTTTCCATCTCCTTAAATGGAGTAGTCTAGACAGTGAAGCATGCTTCCAGATTCCGTCCCAACGCTGGTAATGACCACTGCTTTTGGATGAGAGAAAGTGGAACCCATTGTCTGCATTGACTTGGGATTATCATTTATCAAGTAGTAACTGAATTTTTCTTTGATTGTAGACTTACTCGACGAGTTCGTAATTGCAGTTCAACCGATTTGACGAATTGGGGCAGTCTCCAGGAATGCAGTTTCTTATTAATAGCCCTACATTGTATGGGCTGATTTGTAATTTGAGACGTCAATGTTAGTTCATTGGTGCGTATTTTTAAGATTCTGACAAGTATCTGAGATTTTTGTTTGGATGCAGGTGTACCTCGATGGGACCACAACAATGTCAACACATGAGAGAAAAGCTAGTCTTCGTGAGTTTTATTGTATGTTTACTTCCCCTCAGCATTATTCTGCAGCGTTCTTTGTGTTTTACGCATGAAGTCCTACTTAAACGTCGTTCCACTTTATGAGCGGAGGGTAAACGAGAGCCTGAAGATTGAACGACGTACGTGAAAGTTCATAGCTGTGTTATTTCCATCATTCCTAGTAACAATTTTCTTGCTCACACAATACCTTATAACACCATGTCTGAATTTTCCCTGCAGCCTATATATATCCTGCACTGCAGCAGCTGCAAGGTGGTATTACAGAGATGGAAGATATGAAGCAAAAGGCTGTGTGTCAAGAGCGGTACAAGAAAAAAGTGGACGAAGAGCGCGGTCTCATGTCAGAGCTTGACCTAGAACGTGAGCAAGAGTGTGGCATCTGCATGGAGACCAATACCAAGATTGCGCTTCCTGATTGCAACCATGCCATGTGCCTTAAATGCTACCGTGAATGGTATATTCCTACACTTATCCAGCAGCTACTCCTAAAGGATGGTGCTCGACTTAACAGGGAATACTTGTTGCTCTAGCTTTTATTGTACCCCAGTTCCTACAATTTCTTACAATTTCTAGCTTTCTGTATGTACCACATTATGTCATTGAGTACCTTGTTCTTAAGGACACACGGAGGTACACGACAAACAGTCCGTACGGTTGACGATAACACAAATAAATCCCTCCACATATTTAGTTGGAATGCGAGGTTTGCCCTTCAACACTGACGGTAGTGTATGTTGCGATCGATTGGTTTCTAGCTTTGATTGCAGGCTCGCTAGTTACTGTTCATCTTTGTCTAGGATCTGTTTAACATGAGTATCACGAATGTAGTGTCTTTATCATGGTTTGATGATGCATATTTTGGGGAGCTTTTTCGTGACTAGTGCTTCAGAATAGCACAACTTCAAGTCGATTCAGAGTTGGAATCGTCTTCTTTTACGCCTTGATTTCAAGCACTCTTGTGGATTGTACCCCGAGTAGTTATCGTTGTTACTCTAGCATTTTTGAGCTTTTGTAAATTCACTTCCATTGTAACTGTCGTCTGGGTTGGTGGACACGCTTGCTTTTTCCATTGACAGTTGGACGGTGTGTGCAGGCATGCTCGTTCTCAATCATGTCCATTCTGTCGTGACAGTTTGAAGCGAGTGAATTCTCGAGATTTGTGGATATTTACAGATTCTGGCGAAATCCAAGACATGGTTTCTATTGCTCGTGACAACTTGCATAGACTTTTCATGTACATCGACAAGCTTCCCCTCTTAGTCTCTGAAAGCATCTTTGCAATCTATGACGCCCACACCAAATGAATGTCCTTCCTTGTTTTTGCCTTCCTCCATTCCTGGCGATGCTCCTTCTGAGACTGAAATTTCCAGAGCCTTCGTACACAGACTCTGGCTGGTACGATGAGCTCTTCAGCTCCATGTGTTCAACACATTAATCCACAAAGGAGCGGGACTATTTCGACCTCAGGCAATGAGTTGTCTCGGCTGTAATGCATCTCAGCTTCAGTCTACTTTAGTAGACTACAAGTCGGATCATCTGTCATTTTGAAGACATCAACGTATTTGTTCCAAGCCTTCCGAGCAGCGATGATTCACGCTAGCTCTCGATTACAACGTATGTATTTACATGTATTTATGTACTGGGTTCAATCATTCCAGTGTCAAGTTTTGTGCCAGGTATTCGTGAACTAGTCTCCAAGCTCGCATGTTCTCTTTCAGACTGCAACAAGTCCGAGAGGCTTGTGAAAGGACTGTATATATTCACATATTTCTGGATTAATGCAAACCAGCCACTTTGAAATGACACTTCATAATGGAAGTGGCATTACCCAGGTGCCAAGGCCTAGTTTGATCTGGACGTCTCTGGAGCTTTATCATTTTAGCTTGCCATAATCGTTCATTCTTTTATCAGCTGTTTGGATGTGATACTTTTTTTTTGTTTTTTTGTATTTTTGTTGTGTTGCCGTGTTCAACGTGGTCACTGTTTTGTATATTTCCATCAGATCATTGTCATCATAGGTCCCTATAAACTAGAGTATCTTATCTTTAAAATTAAATTAAGCATAGATCCACACGGCTTTTTACACACACGAATCCAGTCGACAGGATTGATGATAACATGTTTTATTACTTAAAGACTTCTCTTCCCAGACACTCTATTACACTCACGCCTTTACCTAGTGTATGAATTTGGAAACTGCCGCATCTCGAAATGAAGCAATCCACCCAAACTACAGAACTTTCTGCACTCGAGCTGAGCAAACATGTGAATGAGAAGGGTTTCGGAGCGCATTCGTTCATATATCGCAAGCTTTCTGTCGGCACAATATCAGTGCGCGCAGTACCAAATTTAGGATTAGGCATTTTGGCCTTTCTTTGTTGACCTGCACTTATCAACCATACGATGCAGGCGTGGTGCCACTGCCAAGTGGTATGAATCTCACGAATGCTCGCCGATTTTGTTCCGGAGCTTCGTGTTAGTGTGTTTGTGTGTGTTCGGATGTAGACGAATTCTCCGATTTAGGGTTGGCGCTGGCGGAGGTCGTATTGTGGTAGAGGAGGAGGTTTGAATTCTGTGTGGATATGGTAACAATGTCGACCGTGTCGCGCGCGGGGCCGCTGTTCGTAGTTCCTCTGTCGTCTTTCTGTGCGCGGCACGCCGTGAGGTCACGTCCGAGGCATGGGCTACTGAAACCGCAGCTCTGTCTGGATTCTGCCGCGGTAGCTCATGGCTCGAGGGCATTGTGCTCCTCACCTGGAAGTTCGTGCAGCGTTTCGGGTTTCAACTGTGCGCTGGAGACGCCGCGAAATCGGATGCGGAAGGAGTCGCTGCGGTGGAAGGACCATCATAATTGGACGCGCACATACGCGGTTCGGAATTTGGGGTGGGATGCAGATCAATCACCTTACGAAACTTTAGGTGAGTGACGCGGTGTCTGTATGTTGCAAGTAGTTGGCGTAGTGAAGAGTTGAGTGGCTGACGACTGGAAAGCTCATATGCATTAACTGAACGGAATACAATTTCAGTAAGAATAATTAGAGTTCTTGGCAAATTGGTACTTAAAAACTGTGAAAGGGCAAAAGTTCGAGCTCATATGTTGTAGCATTGGAATTGAGAGTAGTAATTATGCAGATATTGTAGGAGTTTCTCTCTTTAACTTCATGTTTTGGACTTCGTTACTGAATGGAGACTTGGTGTGTCTATTCGGGGTATGTGTTTCGAGAGGATAGGAGTTGAAAGGGACGCAGACGAGAATACGATTAAAGGAGCATACCGTCGAATGGCCAAGCAGTTCCACCCCGATGGTGAGTCGTGGTTTCTGGTATTCTTCTCTGTAGTGAGTAAACAAGGATTTCACGATTCTGCCAAGCTTCTCTGGTGTTTTGAGATTTTTTTGGAAAGATTAGTTCCTCAACTTGTGTCCTTGTGTAATCCTACTCGGTTATATGCTATATCTGCAGTGTACAACGAAAGGAGTGGTGAGCTCAAAAAAGGAGAGACTCCGGAATCTTACTTTATCCAGATCCAGGCGGCATATGAACTGCTTATGGACCGTGACCAGCGTCGACAATATGATATCGACCATCGAATGAACCCCTTGAAGGTGAATTCACTGCACCATACGTGGTTTATTTATTTATTTATTTGGATTGAACCGTTCGTTATGAATCCGTTTGAAAATTTTCTATGCCTTTTGAATTATCCGGTGTGAAAGAAGGACACTGGTTATGTACTAAATCGTCATATCTGGACATGTTTATTAAATGTTGGCAAATGCCTCTTCTAGGAGTAATGACAGTAAATGTTTTCTCCGTCCTTTGGAAGGGCATTATGAGAGTCGAAAACTGATCAGATTTGCTTATTTATGTGTTCGTCGTTGGTGTACTTGCGCATTTATAATCTGTGGGTGTGTACAGGCGTCGTCTGCTTGGATGGATTGGGTGATTAAGAAGAGGAAGAGTTTTGAACAACGAGGGGAAATGGCGGCATCTGCATGGGCTGAGCAACAGATGCGTGAGTTGAATCTGAAAGCTCGTCGTGCCGCCCGAGACAAGGTACCGCGGCATAGTCATACTGTGTATCTCACAATGAGGAATCGTGCTAATTAACAGGGTTTGGTCTACGTTTTATCTCATCCCTAGGCATAAAAGCTGGCGAACAAACACTTGTATATTGTTATGTGCCATTTCTGTCGAGCTTTTTAAGATTCTCATAGTTGTTTTCCTTGCTTTGAGAAGCTAAAGAAAGCATTTCGTACCAGAAGCGTATGAACTAGTAATTGTGGCATCTTATCAGTTGTACTTGTATTATAAGACTTGATTAAGAGTGGATGAGTAATGCAGGTGGATCCGGAAGAAGAGCGTCGCATCCTTGCTCGTGAGAAGGCTGCATCTGTAGCGAACTTCGAGAATACTATCAGGCGACAAGCACTCGTATTGAAGAAGCGGGACATAATGAATAGGAAGGCACGAGAAGAAGCCCAAAAGAAGCTGGTGCAGCAACTTTTGGAAGCCGAAGGGCTTGAGCTTGATGACGAGCGCTCGTAGGCACAATCCAATTCTATGGTTTGTGGGTTTGTAATGTATATTATTCCACCTGTTTAGAATATCCTCATTCACTTTATTGCTACAATACACAGCTTGTATTTTACTATTTAGCTTATCTGTTCTGTAGCCATTGAACTGGCACATTGTTCAAGTATGATACATGAAAATGAAGCGCGACCAAGAAGTTTGCAGCAGTTGACTAATTACAGCGTGACAATAATTCAGTGCCTTGTTCAATAATCCTGGTAAAACTGTGCACCTACCTGAACAAGTTGAAAGGAAAAAAATGGTTGAATCTTTTGAACAGGAGTGTATTCGGTGAAAACTGAAGAGTAGTGAGAATTTACATGAAATTTCACATGACAAGACTAATTGTTCTGTTTGATTAATTTTTTTGGAATGCTCTTGAAAGTGTAACCAAAGAAAGTGTTTGTGTTTGAAACAGAACTTGGGTTTGATCTTATGCTGACTCATTATCCATCTTTTGTTCCGAGTACAATGAGCTTCAAGAGCTGTTGCACGCTTTAGACATTCATTACATGACAATCATTTAAGTTATACTTTTGATTTCTGAAAAGACATAACAATTTATATTCATACTTATCCAATATTCACATAAACATGATTGATTCATCTATGTTCAAAGAGTAGATCTCAAAATAAATTTTAATACAAATAAAAGATTGAATAAAAAAACTGTGTTATTATTTATAACTAGTAAAAGAATGAAGAACAAACTTTTAGGTCTGTTTTGTTTGAGGATAATATTATTTAAACTTATATCCTCTCATTGATAAGACATCAGACAAAAAGTTGGGACTGATTTCATTCAAAGGTTTGAGATTTCTTTGTCAGATTGCTATGTACAAAAGATATTATTTATTTGTTGTAATACAGTAGTAATAAAACTTGTGCAAGACTTGTTAGCAAAGAATAGAACATTAATTTAGATGCCGTGTAGAATATTTTGGTGTAATCTGCTATTGTTTGTTTGTTTTAGATCAATCCATGCATGAAATTTTTTGAATAACCAATATATTATGATAAAGTTCCTATAGATATACTTTTACATATAAATTAATTTGTGATATTATGACAAACAGGTTAAACTTGTGACACTACTTTTGTGTTATATTTCTATTACATTGCACAACCGAATGACGCATGAGAGGAAGCGATGAAGTAAAGAACCAGAAAAACTTTATAAAATTTCGCAATCATGTTCTGAGAGTCTGTATTTGAGGTATAAATTGAACGTATTATTCACAAAAAAAATTGAGTTAATGTACATGACTTTGCAGATGTCAAATAGTCTAGTTCTAGGTTCAAAAATATTCGTCTGAATCGGCGGAGAGCCAATTTTCTGGATCTAAGTAACCAAGTTGGAGCCGATTCCTCGACCTTCCTTTCCTGCGATTTCTCTCTATCCTGGGAAGTGATCTTCCCCTATCACCTGCCAAATATGTTTCAGTGCTACTTCTACTCCTGCCCTTGTTTTTCTCCCCATGCAACATGTTTGCTTGGGGCTGATGTTCCTCCAGTTGTTCGATCCGGCTAGCTAAGTTGTGAATAATATCATTCTGCTGCTTCCCCCAGTGTAACACTTGTCCAACGACATCCTTAAGTTTTCGATTCTCCTCGAGCAGTTGTTGCAGCAGCACACGGTTTGACAAAGCATTACAATTCTCAGCAGTTGGAGACCGAGGCTGACCTACTTCCAAACTCTCAGCGCATTGCGATTCCAGACAAGTAGTTCTCGAAGGACTAGCTGAAATCATCCATCTTACACCTAGATCCGGCAGTCCTGCATCACCCTCTCTCCCTTCCAGACGTATGAGAGAATCAGGACAAAGACCATCCACGGAAGAGTTTGGTGCAGTATTGAGCTCTGGCTTTTCAACTTCATTCATTCGTCTCTCTGCTTCACTCCTCGTAGTGTGATCCAACTCATTACTGCGATCATTCTCGACAGGAACCGTTGCCTCATCCTTGACTGCGAGTGAATCTTCAGTAGAATCTTTACAGGGAGCGCTTGCCACTGCATCGTCTATTTGACAGCCCTCCCGGCTGTCAATGTGATTTTCCGTGCGAAATACACTTTCCTTATCTCCCTCTGCCAAGTCGAGGGCTGGATTTGAACCCAGCATTCCCTCTTCATTTCCTTCACCAATTGAAATCTCAGAAGAAGTCTCTGAAGAGCTTGGTTCCAAAACTCGTTCTACATTTGTATTCGCACTCTCACATATTGGTCTATGGAACGAAGCAGCTTGTTCATGACAATCTGCGGCGTCTGAGGTATTGACCTCCACAGGTAACTGATGCTCCGGTGTTGAATTCTCAATGACCTTGATGTCATCAGAATTATTCTCATCCAGCTCGTTACCCTCCTCTAATACAGAATTCTGATACTTAGGCTGATCGACCTCAAGGGCAGAATGAATATCATCTGCTTCCTGTACTGTCGGTGCAAAGTTCATATTTCCAAGATCATTCAATTCCTGCGAAATTGAATTCTTGACTTCCACTCCCTCCATGGTTTCTACAGCAGGAATGTTTGCGTCATCATGAAATACTATCGTCCCCTCACCCGCTGCATCCCGCATGGTAATGTTCTCTTCAGGTGCGTCTCCAACACTGTGCTCTTCAGAGTAATCGGAAAGGGAATCGAGCTGTCCCTGTAATGCTATCAATTCTTTAGCTACTGCCTTACGTATGACTCGTACTTCCGGATGCGCACCTTGCAGCTGATCCAACCGTAACAGCAATGCCATGACACCTTCCGTCCACCTAATTCTTTCCTGCGGGTCACTACAAAGCTTTTTCCTCTGTTCTTCCCCTTCCAACTTCAACTTCAAATTCTCGAGCTCCTCTTTGACTTTCATGATCAATCTCAAGTGTTTCAGAGGTTGAGTCCTTCGCACGGAATAACCACGGTAGACAGCTTGGATCTTAGTTGCGGCTAGCTCCTTACTCGCAAACTTCTCAATCACAGGCGACGCCTTTACTTGATCCACGTTTCGCGACATCGCCACAGGTGCACTTCCATCTGTAACAGGAATCGTCCTTACAGTCTCCTTAACAGGAGTTTCCTTAACCCCACCCGGAAAGACGCGATTCTCTGGCCTCCTAGTAAAACCAGGATAATCATACGCAGGAGACCTTGGCCGATAATACCGACTCCTCGGTTGTGCCCTAGGATACATGTACGCAGCGCTGTAGGGATCGAACATACTGTCAAAAAACCCTCCTCCCATAATCTGTTACAGAAGATAAAACGTCACCGTCTCCCTTGCAGCGACAACCAATTCGATCAACAAACAAGCGATTCAACTTCGACTCAAGGAAGAATTTCTTTAGATGAGATCGCTACAAACCTCCTCTAAAATGTATCCACGTACCTACAGCCACTTACAACAGCGCTAAGCCTCACAACTCGTCACAGAATCGAGACAAACACTCGAGACATTGGCTTGTCGAAGCGGAGTGGGCAATTTGTATGGGAAACAGCTAAGTGCGGTTGAAGTCTCTGGAACAGAACAGCCTCGGGAAGCTTCAACCGTGTTCTGGAATGTTCGCCAACAATCCAGCCTCAGAAGCTCACAAGGCACCTGCCAACTAGGACAGAAATTTCCAGAACTTGATGATGTGGCATATCTTTTGGGAACCTTGACATGCCCCCTCAGATGCCGGTTGGTGTCGAATTTGGACGGTTCGGCTCCAAACCTGCAGACTCAGAAACTTCCGAATGTCCTTCCACGGTTATCGATATATTTGCTTGGACTTAAGCATGGCCTGAAACCACATTATTATCACAACTGTTTTTCAGGTGGGTTTGTTGACTTGGCACAGGGTATCGAAAACCTGATATCGGCGAAGGGTATCAATAGGTCGTGTGTGTCGTTTGTTTTTGAGCTTCTCAAACCGTTTTCCTCTCATGGAACACTGCATGCAAATAAGTCGAAGCGTTGTGCTAGACCGTTCTGTGCTGTGCTGTGCAGCACTCCTTTGTCATGGTTCTCGTCGCCTGAACCTGGCCTCCTAAATTTGGCTGCAATCTAAACAACTACGGGAAGGGAAACAATTGGCAGTGCAGCAGAGGCATGAAATTGAATCCTGAGACGGAGTGAGTGGTACACGGAGAGGGTAATTCGGTTTATGGTCGATGCTTGTTGTTGATGTGCGTATTGATGTGCGTCATCTGCGAGAAAGAGCTCGTACACTAATTCCTGCGAAAGTGAAATTTTAAAATGGTGTAGGAAGCGTTTCTATTTGATACATCGGATTCTTCAGATGATGCCCTAGTTCTAGAGGATTTTGCATCGTACCTTATTGATACAAGAAAACAAGTATATTTACCATTTCAATCCAACTTATTCAATTGTTTCTATCAAACGACGAGGATAGGATTGATTTAAAAAATCATTAAACATTGGATTAGAATTTGTGTGTGTGTGTGTGTGTTTATTAATTTTATTTATTATAAATTAAAATAAAAAACCAGTACATTAGTTTTTATTTAAGTTCAATTGAGTAAAATGTGAAATGATGAATAAATTTAATCGTTTAAAAATATTTTAAAAATAAAAAAATAATTTTTTTCACAGTTTTAAATTAAATCAAATTTTTTGACATAGAAAAACCTGTTATTTTTACTCTAAATTCCATATATTAGACTCAACATAATTCAAAGCAAACAGTATTGCAAATTATTATAGAATAGTTATAAAAAAAAAAATCATTGAATTAAAAATATGCAAAAAATATTGCCAAGAAAAATATGACTTGTGAATTTTTAATCCGGAAGTCTAACACACACACACACACACAAAAAAAAAAAAGAAAAAAGAAGAAGATATAGATTCTTACAACACATACCTCAAACGACTGTAATTTTTATTCATGGTTATAAAATTTTGAAAAAAATAAGATTTTGGAAGCAAATCCATTGCTTTTGAAGATGTAGTGATTACAAATCCTTATTTTTATCTCAAATTTTCTTCGACTATTTACCCTTCATTCCGGCTTGTACTGTTCTAGTTGCGAAAACCGAATTGATGATGAATGAAAAAATGAATTAGTTCTTCTTGCAAGCAATTGGATGAAGTAGGGTTTGGCCTGGGTCATGTCCCTCAATGTGCCTCTACAAGCTTCCTTTGAGAGGTCGTTGCTTCGCGCCGCACCTCCTAGCACCAGCGTTTCTTCAATCCCTCGTCACGGCGTTCGCTCCCAATCTCTCGTGCTCTGCCTTCCAGTTTGATATCGCCCGCTTCATTCAGAGACTTCAACATGGCGTCCCGTTTTTGGACTCAAAATGTAAGTTCCCTTGTTTTTTTGATATAGCTCTCTCTCTCTCTTTCTCTCTCTCTCTCTCTCTCTCTCTCTCTCTTGTTATGTTTCTTTCTAGATCTTTTTTAAGATTTTAGCTCAATTTCGTGCTGTTATGGCATGTTTCGGTTGCTTTGCTTGCTTTTATAGGGTTTTCCTGTCTTTCATGTAATGCCGTTTGCTGAATACAGTGGCTTTGCACGACGTGCTTTTCAGTATTGGTTTCCAGGAATTTAGGGTTTTATTAACAAGGGCATGTGATCCTATGTGCTGATTTTTTGGGATGCCGAGAGAGTGCACTGAACCTATGGGTCATCGGTGAGGTCAAGAGCATACTGTTATCTTTAGGGTGGATTTGGAATTTGGCTGAATTTTTCGGTTTGGATACAGAGTGATAGCGAGAGCGAGGAGGAGGAAGTATCCGATCTCGAAGATGACATCCCCCTCGGTGGTGAGGGTGGAGGTGCTCTTCCATCAAAGTACCTTCAAGGCGATTCGGACAGTGATGAGTCGGACGACCAAGGTCCTCGGATGGTTCGATCCGCTAAGGACAAGCGGTTCGACGAGTTGGTGCAGACTACAGAGCAAATGAAAAATTACATGAAAATCAACGATTGGGTACAGCTACAAGAAAGTTTTGAGCGGTTAAATAAGCAGTTGGAGAAGGTGAATCGGGTGACAGAATCTGCGACCGCACCTCGCATTTATATCAAGGCCCTTGTGATGCTTGAGGACTTTTTGAATGCGACTCTGGTGAACAAGGATGCGAAGAAGAAGATGAGCCCCAGCAATGCTAAGTCATTGAATTACATGAAGCAAAAGCTGAAAAAGAACAACAAATTGTTCGAGGCTGATATTGAAAAATTTAGGGCTAATCCGGAATCAGAAGTGGAAGATGAGATCGATGATGACGATGAGGATGCCGAATCAGCCGATGGATTCAGTGATGATGACATTGTGGAACGCACAATGAATTCGGATGAAGAGGATGAGGAGCCAGAGGATGATGGAGGGGGCTGGACGTCTGCCGAGAAGAAACCAAAGGAGATGTTTCCGAAGATGGATCCCGGCAAGATTTCATGGGAGATGGTGGACAAGAAGCTGAAGGAGATCATCGTGGCTCGTGGACGAAAGGGTACAGATCGTGCCGAGCAGGTGGAGCAGTTGTCCTACCTGGCGAGGTGTGCGAAGACGCCCGCCCAGAAGCTGGAGGTGATGGTGCACGTAGTGTCCGCGCAGTTTGACGTGAATCCAAGCTTGAACACACACATGCCCATTGCCGTATGGAAGAAGTGCGTGCAGAACGTGCTGGTAATTTTGGATATTCTAGCGCAATATCCAAATATCAAAATGGACGAGACCTCTGAACCTGAGGCAGAGAACGAGACAGAGAAGGGAGCAGATTACGAGGGATCCATTCACGTGTGGGGTAACGTGGTTGCCTTCTTGGAGCGGATCGATGACGAATTGTTTAAGAGCCTCCAGTGCATCGACCCACACACTAAGGATTACGTGGAGCGGCTTCGGGACGAGCCTTTATTCATGACACTGGCCCAGAATGTGCAGGCATATATGGAGAGACTGGGTGACATGAGGGCAGCCGCTCGAGTGGCTTTGAGGCGGGTGGAGCATGTGTACTACAAGCCGCAGGAGGTATACGAGGCGATGAGGAAGCTGTCGGAGCTGCAGAGCCGTGTAGGTGGTGCAGCTGCGGAGATTGTGGCAGGCGAGGATGGCGAGGAGAAGGACGGTGAAGCTGTGATCAAGGCATCAACGGAAACGAAGGGACCTGCTCCCTTCGTGCTGACCCCCGAGATCGTTCCGCGCAGGCCCTCATTTCCGAGCGTTAATAGGAAGCTGATGGATCAGCTGGTGACCTTGATTTACAAGTACGGGGATGAGCGAACGAAGGCTCGAGCCATGCTGTGTGACATTTATCAGCACGCTATTTCTGACGAGTTTTACACTGCACGTGACCTGCTCTTGATGAGTCATCTGCAGGAGTCCGTGATGAACATGGACATCTCGACGCAAATTCTGTTTAACAGGGCGATGGCTCAGCTGGGATTGTGCGCATTCCGGGAGTCTTTGGTGGCAGAGGCGCACAACTGTCTGTCAGAGTTATATGCCGGGGGTCGCGTGAAAGAGTTGTTAGCGCAGGGAGTATCACAGAGTCGATACCACGAGAAGAATCCCGAGCAGGAGAAACTGGAGAGAAGACGACAGATGCCGTTTCACATGCACATCAACTTAGAGCTACTAGAGGCGGTGCATCTGATCACCGCAATGCTCTTGGAGGTTCCGAACATGGCGTCGAGCGTGCATGATATGAAGCGCAAGATGATCAGCAAGCCATTTCGAAGGCTGCTGGATATCAATGAGAAACAGACGTTCACGGGACCTCCAGAGAACGTGCGTGACCATGTGATGGCAGCGACGCGGGCATTGAGCAAAGGTGAGTGGAAGAAGGCAGTGGAAGTGATTCAGAGTATGGACGTGTGGAAGCTACTTGGGCAGCGGGAATCGATCATGGAGATGTTGCAGGGGAAGATGCAAGAGGAGGCCCTGCGGACGTATATCTTCACGTACTCTCCATACTTCGAGTCATTGAGCCTGGACCAGCTGATGGTGATGTTTGGATTGCCGGAGGCCCAGGTGCATAGTATTGTAAGCAAGATGATGATCGCAGAGGAGCTTCACGCGAGCTGGGACCAGCCCACCCGGTGCATTGTGACCCATAATGTGGAACCCACTCGGCTGCAGGCATTGGCCTCCCAGTTCGCTGAAAAGCTGAATGTGCTTGTGGAGAGTAACGAGAAGGCTTTCGATGCTCGCACTGGTGGCGGTGGCTTGGAGGGATTAGGGCGACGTAACAAGGAGGGTCAAGACTACGCTGATGCAGCGGGCGGCAGACGCGGGGGTGATTTCGGAGGAAACCGCAGTGGCTTTAGGAACAACCGAGGCGGTCGCGGTGGACGTGACAACCAAGCCGGAGGACGAGGTGCGAGAGACAACCAGGGTGGCTACAACAATTACAACCGTGGTAATCAAGGAAGGAGCGGCTACAACAGTGGCTACCAGAGCACCCGTTACCAGGATGCTTACAGCAGTGCAGGCCGAACACCTTATCAGGCAGGGCCAGCATCTGGGATTAACAACCGGGGAGTTCAACAAGCAGATGCTGGTGGTCGCATGGTTAGCTTGTCAAGGGTAGGTAGTAACCGCTTCTGAGTGCTGTAATTATATAGCTGGCTGAAGAGATCTTTCATGTACTATCAATAGTTTCAGACGAGGTTTGGTTTTACACATTAGTGTGTACCCGGTTCTAGATTCCAAGAGCCTCTCAAATTCCACAGTATATGCTTGGTATAGATCATGTTCTGTGATATTCTCATTTTTCTGTAAGAGGGTTTTGTGACAAATCTTTCATGACAAAAATAGCAATTTCCACTTGGTTGTTTATTGTTGCTGCTATTGCGACGGTTCCTGGATCTGATCTCGGGGCACGAAAGGCTGGACTTGTTCTACTTGTTTAGCTTCCTATTCTCAGTATATTGTAAGCCTCTGCAGCGAGGGTGCGTGGTTGTGCTGGGTAAATTTACGTAGCGTGTATATTTTCATCTGTGATATTTCATCATTGTGTGATTCCATGAGTTGGATTGAACGAGGATTAAATCATAAAGGGTTCTGGAGTAGGACAAAGTTAGCTGGCCAAAATAATCAACCTCCTAGTTCTTGTTTAAGCTACCACTTAATTATCCACTCAGTTTTACAGAGCTCCGCAAGTTCCATAGAGCTCAGATTTTTCCAAACTTTTCACCAAGTAATAAGCACTCAAGTTTTTGGTCAATCATTTTTAGAATATATTAAAAATATAATAAAAAGATCCATCTACATTTGAAGTTATATCTACATTAGAAAGTATTGAATTTTTAAATCAAATTATATATATATATATATATAAAGGATGTTGCTAATGCCACCACAATTTTTGTTATTGCCACCACAACTTGACATCCACATGTCATCACAATTTTTACTAATGCCACCACAAATTGCCCTAAATTTGCATTGCATACCACAATGTGCTTTATGGAACATTGCTAATGCACATCACAATGGATATGTATTTTAGTGTTCCATAAAATGCATTGTGGTGTACAATGCAAGTTTAAGGCAGCTTGTGGTGGCATTAGCAAAAATTATGATGGCATGTGGTGGATGGCAAGTTGTGGTGGTAGTAGCAAAAACTATGGTGGCATTAGTAACAATATATATATATATATATATATATAAATTTCAATATTTTCCTTAAAAGAATAGTTTTAGATTTTAGTCTTTTAACTTTGTAATTATAGAATTTCTTGCATGAAGAGCTAGTGAAATCAAACACTTAGGATTTTGATACAATTTTTTTAACATAAATAAAATAAAATCAATAATATATATATATATATATATATATATATATATATATAAAACTACTATTATTTTGGAACCACTTTGATTCCAATTGAAGTTTTTGTTATTAAAAATCCTTTAACTTTTCTAATTTCAATATTCTAATTACACTAAGAATGCAAATGTTGAACTTCAAATACTTGTACCAACATAAAATACTACAATATAAATATTTCAATCTTTTTAATTTATAACATGAATATTTTTCATCAAATATTGTATTTTTTATGATCAACAAACAATGAGTTTTCAATTCATGGATGATGTGGCCAAGACGTATAGAAAGTAAAAGAGAACATTGTCCTTGGTTTTAAAGAGATTGGATTGTTGCACCATCTCAATTGCATACATGCCATTGCATTGATAATCAAGCCATTCAACATTAGGCATCTTTAGCTAGTTTTTTTTTTTCATTGTAGGTCCTCTTGTCATGGTCCATTGAGTTTTTGCATTTGCATGTAGCTATGTAGGGAGCTTTAAGAATTCTTTAAGCTAAGGGACTTGGAATTACTTAATATGGGAGATTAATATAGCTATGAGTAAAGTGTGCACACTACTTGTCACAAGATTGATGAGATAGTGTTACAAACCAATTGACATGGTGTTGTATGTTGTAAGATTCAAAAAATTCATATTCCAATCATTATTTTAGGATTCTAAGTCTTCTTAGATTAGAGTAGAAGTATTTTGTCACCATCTTCTAGTTATTTTTTTTTTTTATATTTATTTTAGTTCAATATTTGCTATTGTGAAGCAAATGCTTGATGCTTTTTAAAGCCAATTGATAAATACAAAGATCTAGACAATAATAATGTTTTATAAAGTATTAATGTCATGAATTTCTTTTAAGTTCTTTTGTTCTTAGGATCAAATTCTTTTAATTTAGAATTTTTATACAAGCTCATGTATAGAACTAATTTAAAAACACATTGTATTCCTATTACTTCATAAATTATTATGCTACTTTGTAAAGAAATTGACTTCTATCTAATAATTAAGTGTCTTTTCACTTCTAATATAGTTTTGGCCACCTATGATTTTTTTATTTTATTTCCTAAGAAACATTTTGTACTTATCTAGTTATTTTTTAATCTTATTATAAGTAACTTTCTACAAAATTTAGCTATATTTAATTAAACTTGACCATATTAGTTTTTTTTACATAAATAATTTTGTGCTTTATTTTAAAATATAAATATATTTTGTTGATTTTCTATTATCTACAAATATAATTCTTCTAAAAAAATCCATATGATAGTAAATTAACAAAATTTAGTTAAGATGTTCCTAATAAAAATAGTTTTTAGCCATAAAGTTTCTTTTTAAAGTTTCTAATGTCTTAGGCTTGATACTAATTTGTAAAAGAAAGATGTAGTCTAGTCCTAGTTACTTTGTATGCATATGCATTTTTAAAATTTATATAGAATTATTTCTTGCTTATAAAGCATATATAAGATACATTAAGTAGTTATATTTGAGTTGGTTTGGACTCTTTACATATTTATTGCTACTCCTTTATGTTAGATATGCCACATCAATATTATGTCTTTGCAAGCTTTAGGAGGAAATCAAACATATTGCAATTGAAATAAAAACTAAAGTAAAGAATTGCTCTTTATTTAGATTTTCTTTGATTCCAAGGTTAATAATTCTTAATAATTAATTTTTTATTTAATTTTGTTGTTTGAATCATAAAATATTTTCAATAAGATAATCATGGTATAATCATTTTTTGTTTCATATAAGCTTATTTATTCTTTATTTTTAGATGGAAATATTTTACTTTCCATTATTTTATGCCAATAATTAAGTAAGGAGGAAGCAAGGTTTATAAACATATAAATTTTGGCTTCAACTACTATGCTTGATATTAAATTAGTAGGTCTAAATATGTCTTCAGGTTGATGCAATTAGTATATGTGTGTAATTTGGCTACTTTATTTGATTGTATAGATGTGTTTATTTAATAAAAATTTAAATTTAATCATATAAATATATTCTATGCCTCATTTAAAGAATCATGAGATTTTATGTAAATATTGGTGACCATCTTAGCTATGGTTTGTCTATCTTGTTATAATTTTTGAATCATGTCTTTTATTTGTAGTTGAAAATCAAAGTCTATAAAAAATCTAGCTACCACTTTTTATGTAGTAGCAATTTGGCTAATATAAGTTTATATAAAAAGAAATATTAAAGATTTGACTCTTTAAGGTGAAGAACCTTTACAAGTCATTTAACTAATAAGATTGTTATTGTCAAGGACAAGGACATGAATCATAAAAGAATAAAATATACTCTTATATTATTCAAAATCACTCAAAAATGGAATAATATTAAAACTAGAATGGCTATTACCAAAGACAAGAAGACTAGAGACTCTTAAAATAAGATTAGGAATAAAAAAGGTGTTGACAAGAGTGACGAAGGCTTCACTTTTATTTCTATATATACTATCTACCTAAGAGCTATATGGCGACATTCTATATTTCCTCCAACATGTATCCAATTTGTAAGATACATGCCAAACTTGCAAGATAAGTTTCTTATATGTGTACCATGTATTTAGCTTGTTCTATAAGCTATTAATATATGCAACACGTGGCTAACTTGTTGGCCAAGTTTCTAACCTATCAATCACTTATAAACATGTATAAAAATAAATCCACATCTATGAAGCTTCTAAGAAGCTTCTGAGAAGCTACTCTCTAAGATATTATCAAATTAAAATACTTCTACATACTTCTATCTATCCATATTAATTAGATAATTATTGAAGTAAATCTTATATTTGTGATATTATTCCCCCTTCTAAGAATGAGTTCCATGAAGAGTGGTGATTACATGTTAAAGAAGTCTAAGATATGCTAAATTATACTTGCAATATATTTTGATCTTTGAAAGGTTCTCTTGACTTTTCATCTTGATTTTAATAGATGTCGTTGATGAAATGCATTGATTTTTATTAATATATTTATTAGATTCCTAGATAGCTCTTGTGTATATTTACTAATATGATATCTATACCAATGTACAAGATATTCCAATCAACTTCAACACCATCTTGAATCTAAGATCTCTTCTATCTCAAATTCTTTATTATTGTCTACTTTTATAAGAGGCAATCGCATTTGTCTTCTTCCTTGTATATCCTTGCATGACTCAAGTAATGACACATAGAATACAAGATGGATTTTCATAGATTTTGGTAGGTGTAATCAATAGGCAACTAGATTAATCTATCCACAAATAAAAAATGATCCAAGCCTATGATAATCCAGCTTGTCATAAAGATGACTAGTCTTGATATTACAACAAAGTAATTATATTTTATCGCTTATATAGAATTGAGGTTGTTCCTTACAATAAACATTTGTATTGATCTTTTGTTGTTCTTAAGCTTCTTTTAATTGTACCTTCATTGTTGCATATAGCTCTGACAACTGATTCAGCAAATCTTTTGTCGTAAGATTATTAGCTTTTAAAAATTCAAATATCAAGTCACGGATGATAATTATAATTGACAAAGAATAAAGTTTTTTGAATAGAAGAATGTACCAAATTATTATAAATAAACTTTGCCAATAGCACAAGAGTTGTCTAATCATCTTGATGATAATTGATTGTAGATTTCAAATATTGCTCCAAAACTTGATTTATTTGTTTTATTTATCCATCAATTTGAGGGTGGAAAGCTAAAGTTAATTTTATGTCCACTTTTAATATTTTAAAAAGGATTCTCTAAAATCTTGATACAAATTGCGTCCTTCTATTTGATATGATATCTTTTGATAATCTATGATAGCAATAGATATTATCAAAGAAGAGTTTAGCCATTTCTTTACTTGTGATAGATTTTATACATAGTACAAATTGGGCCATCTTGGTGAAACAATCTACAATCACGAATATAGAATCATATGAACTTGAATTTGGAAGATCCATGATAAAATCTATAAAACATAAGACCAATATTGTTCTGATATAGGTAATGGTTGGAGAAGTCTGTAAAATTGATAATGCAAAGTTTTTGATCTTGAACAAATATTGTACGATTGTACAAACTCTTTAATAGTCTTTCATATTTGAGACCATCAAAAATCTCTTAATATTAGCTCCAAAGTCTTATTATATCCAAAATATCTTGCTATAGGGAAGTTGTGACAAGCTTCGAGAGGACATAATCATGCTTCACCTTCTAGAACACATAGGCATCTTTTAAAATAGATTGTTTTTAAATTTGAACTTAAAAATATTATAAAATTTAGATAAATTATTTTTAATTTCATGAACAAGAAGGTCTGAAGACATACTTGACTAGACTTGCTTGAAAAAAGTTGAATCAATAGTCAATATTGATTTCATTGCTTAAAGATAAAATTGGTTCAGCTTTAAGCGGATCATTTTTTGTTGATCAAAAGTAAAATCTCCTACTTTTGATGCAAGATAAGAACATCTAGAAATGACATCAAATAAACCTTGTTATTTTTTTAGCTGATAAATGATAATAAACTTGAATTTTGATAAAGACATATTCCAATGAGCTTGACAATAATTCAACACATATATTGATATGAAATATTTAAGGTTCTTATAATCCATTGTATTGTGGTTTGGCTATCATGTGAAAAAATTGTACATATATATTTAATATATAATTTATTATACAACTAAGTAAGAGCCATATCAATGGATTTTATTAGTTGCCAAATGTAATTAGATTGTTAGTTTAAAAAAAATCTATCTAATAAGGTTATTATTGAGGTTTATACAATCTTATTTTCTTTTTGTTAGTGACTTTTGAGGTTGATTCTATATTGATAATAACTTTTATATAACTTAAGTTACCTTTGTTAGATATTGCTGACTCTTAAGATCTTATTTATTTATTTTATTTGATGTTTAGAACATATATTATATAAATCTTATAAGAAAAAAGATTAAAAAAGAATTTGTAGTATGAAAGGAAGTAGTTAGGCCATTTATGTGAATGAATGGAGATGGATGATAGAACTCTCTATTCCTATTGGCCAACAATCATGTCCAATAGGCTTCAAGGAGGCTATCCGAGGGTTTATTAGAGATTAGGGTTTTCTTTTGAAAAGGAATTGAATATCAGAGGCTAGGGTTGATAAGTTTGGTTTTTTGGATATGGTTTTGGTACAAATTTTGGATGATTTGGACTTTTTATAAAAGAGATATAGGCGCTCAAAGTTAAGGTGTTGAAATTGTACCTACTATCACTCTTTTGGGTATAACTCAAGTGTACAGAGAGCAATAGAAGATTAGCAATAAGGTTTGAAAAGAACTCTTTCTTGACTACACTTTTTATATATGACTTGATAAAATCCAAACTAGAATAAAGGAGATATTGGGAGTTGAAGTCAATGCTTATAAGCTAAGGACAGTAAATAACCTGCTTAACTAGTACTTATGTTTGAGCTATACCTTAGGCAATTTGATAGATTTTTAGCTCAAAATTTTTAGAAATATATATATTTATGTCAAAAAACTATATGCAAAATTTTTATAATATTAAAATTTTGGATTTGTGAGATATGAAAGAAATAGTACTTGGATATTGCTGAGCTATGATTTTAAGTACCTACTAGGATTTTTAAGATATTGGACTATTGGTAATAAATTTGTAGTTGATTTTTTTTGTAGAAAAGTTCAAAAGAATTATCTATACTTTGAAGAAAATTTTATAGAAATTGAATGGTTGGATTGAAAATTATTGAACTCTAAAGTTTGGAAAGATATTTGGTTGAGATGGCTACCAATGACCTTAAAAGATATGGAGTTTGAATGGTATAATTGCCAATCCATGGATCAATTTCCTAATTGGAAGGCATTGAAAAACGCACTTTTAATCTATTTTCCACCAATTGGATTTGAAGAGTGTCTCACGAAAAGATTAATAAATAGCATAATGGTACCAAAAAAAGCGGTGCAATCATATTATGGCCGAGTAGCAGATATCCTTCGTAAATGACTAAATAACCAAATGCCAAAATTGTTTGTTTTGTCTATATTGATTAATGGATTATATCCACTAGAATTGAACATATTTGTAAAGGAGGCCCAACCAATCACCATTGTTTCTTCACTTGATTGAGCTAAGGTATGAAAAAAATGTCATTATAACCAATTTTTAACTCCTAGAGCTACAATGATTCCATCTTAGGTAGTTTATCAAATGCCAACTTGGAATGAAACAATGGATAATTATCCAAGAATGATTGATTACGATATAAATTTTAGAGCTAATCCATATAAAATAGTTAATATTGTACCATTGCAGGTAGTACCACCAACTACTACTGTTCCGTATTCTTCATATCTCCCATATCAAAACTTAGTACCTACAAAATAATTATCTAATGAACTAATATCAAAGGATCAAAATGAAGATTTATTGTTAACTTTGACAAAGAAGATAGATAAATTGGCTATTAATCTAGCAAAAGATAAGGAGAAAAGGCATAAACCGACCAATATGCAATCCAATATTTGGTGCAATAATTGTAAGGGACAAGGTCATTTGGTAACGGAATGTTCTTCACCACCTTAAATGGCTGTATAATGTACATTTTGTGGAGGTAAGTATAGCACCATAAATTGTTGGAATTTATGAAAGCAACAATAATTTGGTAATTAGACTATGATTCCACCAACTTCATGGGATGTTAATCAAATCCAGACAAAAAATAGGTTTGGCTGGAATGACAATTATTCAAATAAATAAAATAGGAATTTTTTTAATTTTCAAAATTTGGCATATAATCAAAAATATGGATCCAATCCTTAGGATATTATATAAAATCAGCAAGGATATTTTTAATATCTATCCATGCACAAACTAATTTTGGATTTTATAGTATAAATTGGTTAGTTGGGATCATTTATCCATCTAACCTGGAATAGGCCCAGCTGGTATATATCAGTAAAAACATCCAATATTTTTGATGGTGTCGAAAGAAGACCACTTTAATGTTATCATTATAGGCAATTAGGACATTATGCTAGTGAATGTCCTAACTCAAGAGCTAGTGATGAATATGCTCTAATATATGGAAATTATAAGCAATTGGGACATACATATCAATAGTGTAATGCTTTGTTTAATTTTAATAATCAAGATGGGTATAGATGACAGTTTACCGATGAAATTGGGTCATCTGAGGTCAATAAAAAATTGATTCAACAATTGGATTAGTTCCAGTTTGAGACAAATTCAGTCTAGTTCAGTTTGGTTTTAAGATCGATATATATCAATATACCAATTAAATGAGGAATAGCAGCCGGATTCAACTTTTGATGGATCAAAGAATGTTGAATCTTAATTTTGATTACAGAATCTTTAAATAAATCTACTAAAGGATTTTTAATTGAAAATTGGATTTGGCCATCCATGTGGATGGGTAGAGGTGGATGATAGAAATCTCTATTCTAATTGGCCAAAAATCATGCTCAATGGGCTTCAAGGAGGCTGCCTAAGGATTTATTAAGAATTAGGGTTTGTTTTTCAAGGGGAGTTGAACATCAAAGAATAGGGTCAGTAAGTTTGGATTTTTGGATATAATTTTGGTACAAATCTTGCATGATTTGGACTTTTATGAAAGAGTTATACGCGCTCAAAGTTAGGGTATCAAAATTCTATCTATTATCACTCTTTTAAGCATAACACACATGTACAGAGAGCAATAGACAATTGGCAACTAGGATTGGAAAGAGCACTTTTTTTATTACACTTTTTATATATAGCTTGATAAAATCCAAACTAGGATGAAGGAGTTATTGGGAGTTGAAGTCAGTGCTTACAAACTTAAGAACAATAAGTGACCCGCTTATATAGTGGTTGTATTTTGAACCATATCTTGAGCAATTTGATAGATTTTTGGCTCAAGATTTTCAGAAGTGTATATATTTGTGTCACAAGACTATGTGCAAAAATTTTGTGGCATTAGAGTTTTGGATTTGTGAGATATAAGGAAAATAGTGCCCGGGTGTCTCTAAGCTAGGGTTTTAAGCACCTGCTAGGGATTTTGAGATATTGGACGATCAAAAATAAATTTATGATTGATTCTTTCTTGTAGTGAAACTTAAGAGAATTTTCTACACTTTGAAGTAAAGTTTATAGAAACTAAATAGTTGGATCAAAAGTTATTGAACTCTAAAGTTTAATAAGAAATAAGTCATTGCGGGTGAACAAAGTTTTGAAGGATTTTTGTGGAAATTTGAATATTTTTTGTACAAACCTACTTGAATACAAGAGGATTTATATATATAATTTCTTATTTATAAGATTATTATATTATTTATCTTTTTTATTAAGGATAAATCACTTGTTGGAATTTTGCCAATAATTTCCAAGTGAATTCTCCACAATGAGGTACCTAGTGTATTTCCAGATAGAAAATCACGCTATATGACACCATACCAAAAATATTATTGACATTGGAATTTGGTTTGTCTAGGCAATCCAAAGATGTCCCTAATCCTGAGATATTAGTTTAATCTAAACCAATATTAATATCTATAAAATTTCAGCAACCATCTCATCAATTAAAAGATCCTATCATAGATGGAAATCTCGACAAAGTTTATTCAACAATTCAAATTTAAAATTGTTGAATGAACTCCTTAAGGTGAGACAAATTATTTCAAGGAGTTAAATTGAAATCAATGAAAAAGAAGAGAGCATTGAGAATCACTGCTAATATGAAACCTTATGATATTTTGAAAGATTTGGATGAAATTAAATCCTCGATTACAATGAAGCAATTATTAGTAGCCACACCAACATATCATTCTACAGTGAATTCTTTGTTAATATGACAAAAGGCTTGTAATAAAGAAATTTATGAAGTTAGTTTGAATCCCAATCTAAGCGCACCAACTATTGATGTATCCATCAATGGTGTTCTTGTTTCCAAAATTCAAATGAATGGAGGTTCTAGTGTGAATTTAATGACTACAGATATAATAAAGAATTTGGATTTAGCTCAGTTGTTACCTACGATCTTGATATTGAGAATGGCTAACCATATTTACGTAAAGCCTATGGATATTCTTCGCAACATTGATACCATTATTATTGGAATTGTATATAAGATTGATTATATTATTTTCTGATTGTAAAATTCTACATTATCATATCCAATTTTATTGACTTGACCATTGTCATATGGTATGATTTTCTATCTGGGAATATACTGGATACCTGGCTATAGAGAATTCATTTGGAAATTATTGGCAAAACTCCAACAAGTGATTTATCCTTAATAAAAAAGATAAATAATACAAAAATCTTATAAACAAGAAGTTATATATGTAAACCTTCTTGTAATCAAGTAGGTTTGTACAAAAAATATTCAAATTTCCACAAAAATCCTTCAAAACTTTGTTCACCTGCAATGACTTATTTCTTATTAAACTTTAGAGTTCAATAACTTTTGATCCAACTATTTAGTTTCTATAAACTTTACTTCAAAGTGTAGAAAATTCTCTTAAGTTTCACTACAAGAAAGAATCAATCATAAATTTATTTTTGATCGTCCAATATCTCAAAATCCCTAGCAGGTGCTTAAAACCCTAGCTTAGAGACACCCGGGCACTATTTTCCTTATATCTCACAAATCCAAAACTCTAATGCCACAAAATTTTTGCACATAGTCTTGTGACACAAATATATACACTTCTGAAAATCTTGAGCCAAAAATCTATCAAATTGCTCAAGATATGGTTCAAAATACAACCACTATATAAGCGGGTCACTTATTGTCCTTAAGTTTGTAAGCACTGACTTCAACTCCCAATAACTCCTTCATCCAAGCTTAGAATTCATTGAGCTATATATGTTAAATGTAGCTAAAAAAGTTCTCTCTTAGATCCAAGTCGCCAATCCTTGATTGATTTCTATATGCATGAGTTATATCCAAGAGAGTGATAGTAGATCCAAAATTGATACCTTAACTTTGAGCGCCTATAACTTCTTCATAAAAAGTGAAAATTATACAAAATTTACATCTAAACCACATCCAAAAACCTAAACCTTCTAACCTTAGCTTTTGATGTTTGACTTTCTTCAAAAAAAAAAGACCCTAACTCCTAATAAACCCTCAGATAGCCTCCTTGAAGTCCATTGGGTATGATTTTTGATCAATTAGAATAGAGAATTCTATTATCCACCTCTATCCATCTACATGGATGGCCAAACTATCATTTTTATACTAAAAATCCTTTTCTAATCCTTCTTTTTATAAGATTTATATACTTTGTGCTTTAAGCACTAAATAAAAGAAGTAAACTAAGATTTTAAGGATCACCAATGTCTAACAAAGATGACTTAAGATATACAAAAGTTACTATCAATATAAAATCAACCTCAAAATTACTATCAAAAGAAGAAATAAGATTGTATAAACCTCAATAATAATCCTTTTAATAGATCCCTTCTAAATTAGCAACCTAACTACATCTTATAACCAATAAAAATCCATTGATATGGCTCTCATTTAGCTATGTAATAAATTATATATTAAATATACATACATAATTTTTTCACATAATAGTTGAACCACAATACGACACTGTGGCTATACCAAGCTAAAGGAATAATTGGGACCATGGAATATTGACTATTGAAAAAGATAGAGATAAGATTGTTTTACAAATGTACCCAGTTCAATATCATGGAGAATCTCAAATTCCAAATTCCAAGGCAATATCCAAGGATGAGGATCAACTTGATGCGGAATATGATGAAGTTATTAATTCAATGAAAATTTTTGATAATTCAATTCATGCGCATAAATAAGATGTGTTATATTAATATGGAAGACCTAGAAAATATTTAGTATATTCGGAGGACATAACAAATTCCGATCACGTTATTGCCAATTGGATGAATAATCTTGTGATTAATGAAGTTAGTATATTGGAACTAAAAATGAATAGTTTCAATTTATCAAATTATATGAAGGATTCAAAGCAGAAGAGAAAAATCAAATCAGAGGTTGTTACGGAACCTGTGTGCCAATCCGTTAATCTGGGCACCAATGAAATATCCTAGATTATCAAAATATACACTGGTAGTACGGGTATAAAGTTGATAAATTGGAAAGAATTCTTTTTAAGTTATAAATCTGCTTTTTTTTGGTCGTATGCGGATTTAAAAGATATTCCTGTCAAAGTTTGTGAGCATCAAATTACCTTAGAAGAAGATGCTACACCAATTCTTGAAAGACAATACTACCTTAATACAAAATATTCTCTCATGGTAAAAGAGGAAGTAAATAAACTTTTAGACATAAGCTTTATATATCCAATATCGTATAGAGAATGGGTTTCACCAATTGTGATAGTATTGAAGAAGAATAGAAAAATCCAAATTTGTCAAGACTTTTATAAATTAAATGCAACAACCAAGAAGGATTTTTTTTTTTACCTTTTATGGATAATATATTATCAACAATTTATAGATTCATTTGCAATGATATGTCACCTTTTAATTAATCTCTTAAAAAAACTACCATTGGATGGATCTAATCCAATTTGGATTAAGAAATGTACACTTGCATTTGAAGAATTGAAGTGCAAATTAGTATCTGCACTAGTATTGATTGCACCATGTTAGACAAAATTATTTTATATTTATGTTGATGCATCCAATGTTGTTATTGGATTCGTGCTAAATTAGAAGGATGAAAAGAATTTAGATTATCCAATATATTACACTAGTCAAAAGTTCATTGCTGTGGAATAAAATTACACTACGATTGAATGAGAAGCCTTAGGCATGATCTACTCTGTACAAAAATTTCGGCACTATCTGCTTGGTTATCCATTCGTGTTTCAAGTCGATCACGATGCTCTTAAGTATATGGTCAATAAACCTCAATTGAGTGGATGCATTACTCAATGGGTGTTATTCCTTCAAGAATTTAATTTTACTATTAATGTTTGATCAAGAAAGAAATATGCCAATGTGGACCATTTATCCCGTTTGACCAACATATTGAAAAATGAACTTATCAATGATGCACTTTCTGATGTAGAATTATTTGCTGTGGATGTAATTTCACTAGAATATAGTGAATTGATTCAATACTTGATATTTCAGATATTCCTACTTACTTATAGCGAGAAATATAAACAACGTCTGATTTTGAAAAGTACTCTATATACTATGATCGGTGACATTTTCTATAAGCAAGGGAAGAATGGAATATTATGCTGTTGTATATTTCAAAGTGAAGTACATGCCATATTGGAAGGCTATCACTTTTGTTAGTTGCGGTGGGCACTTTGTCGGTGATAGTATTGCTCGAAAAGTTTTAATGGTTGGTAATTGGTGGCCAACAATGTTTTCTGATGTACACCACTATGTACAATGCTGTGATCCTTGTCAGCATATTGGTAGACCTATTAGTACTTTTGCCATGCCGTTGGTACCAATTTTGGCACAAGTACCATTTGAAAAATGGGATATTGATTTTGTAGGACTAATTGCACAAGCCTCACGAAATAGACATAAAAGATATATTTTGGTAGCGACCAATTATATAACAAAATGGGCTAAAGTGGTGGCAATGAAAAATAATAATGCTAATACAGTAGCCACATTTTTATATTAAAATATTATCACTTGCTTCGGGTGTCCGAAAAAATTGGTTAGTGATCGCGGCACCCATTTATTAATTCTACAATTTCAGTCTTAACAAATAAATATGAGATAAAACATTGAAAAACAATACCATATCACTTTCAAGCCAATAGATAGACTGAAAAGACCAATGGTATTTTGTGCAAAGTTTTAACTAAGACGGTGTTTAATTTGGGAACGGACTAGGATATAAAATTATTTGCAGATTTGTAGGTATATCGTATTGTGTATAAAATAACTACTAGTTCTACACCATTCCAATTGATGTACGAATAAGAGACAATATTACTAATTGAATTGGAAGTTTAGAATTTAAAAATTGCATTAGATGAATATCTTGGTGATAAGACATCTTTCCAATATAAATTAGCACAATTGAAAAAATTGGATGAAATTAGAGCTACGACTCTTTTAACTATGGAAGCTATATAGCGCTATTGTAAGAGTTGTTATGATATAAATTACTTTCCAAATCTTTTATGTCCAATGATCTAGTGCTTCTTTATGATAGCCAATTTTATAATTTTTCAGAGAAATTCCAAGTCCGTTGGCATAGATCATATCAAGTAGTGGAAGCCTTTCTTAATGGTTTAGTTCAATTGGAGGATTTTATGGATACTCAATTTATCATACAAATCAACTGAAACTAGTTATAATTTTATTGTATGTAAATCCCGGACGGGTTTTTAAATTAGGAGGAAAGAGGGAGTACCTATTAATGATAGATTGTCTATATTGTAGATGCATGATGGTTAGAAAAGACGGCTGATGGTGAGTTGGAATACTATTGCCGCTTAGTCAAGAAAATCAAGTATGAGATTACGATACACTAGATCAGGGATTGTGGATTCAGACTCGAATAAAATATTAGGAGCGGGGCACTTGGCAGAAGTTATGAATATTATTGTGTGAAGTATATACAATGGAATGTTGAATTTACTTCAATGAGCCAAATTAGTATTAGCGTGAGCAAGGAGTGCAAAGTGCATCGTAGTCCACAATGTTGATAGAAAGGTCGAAGAGAATTGCGGACAGAGAGGGAGGTGTCCAAAATATGAAGAATAAGAATAATTTAGAGTTGCCATCTCTAGTGGTGATCACCAACATAGAACTAATAAAATTGGAAATCTGTTAGATTCCACAAAGACAGAGAGATTTTAAAAACTTGCAATTATATGCATTTTTTAAGAGAGTTAGTTAATTTGCCACCAATTGATGTAGAATTGGTGGCGGAATATATAGTATATTATGACCTAAAGGATGGTTTGAGTATAATAAAAGAGAGGATAATCCAGATAAATGAAGCTACCTTGTAGAAGATACTACATCTCCTGATGGTAAGCTTACAATGGATGTCAAAGTGTCTAGTGACTTTTAACCAAATAGTTATTTTAAAGGCGACATGTCATCACTAGAGAGGAACTAGGATTGGAAGGTAGCAAAGGCACTTACACCGGAGCTTATGGAGTGGATGCGGTTCATTTAGAAGCGGCTAGGCTTAAATTGACATACCACCTATATGTTCAAACGACTCTTATTTGCGATGATAAGAATGTTGGAAGGAATGGTGTTTAATTGGACAACGTTTGTAGCAACCAAAATCCATACGGAGATGGTAGCCAAAAGAAAGATAGAAAAGTTTACATCTTTGCTTTGTTCTAATTATATGCACTCTATAATTGTACATACATTGAATCAAACATCATCGGTGGTGGAGAGAAATATACCCTCTTCAGTGCTTCCATGATGTATTTGAAGTTTGATGGTACCGATAGCTAGCCTAGAGGTAGTAATGAATAAAGTCGGATAGTCAAGTCGATCGATGGAATAGGAGGCCATTCTAATAACTACACTAGTGTATGCTCCAATTCTCTTAGTAATGGAGGTGGCAACTGAGGTTCCAATTACGAGTACCAGAATAATAGAAGGAAGGAGTCTCATGGAAGTAATATTGGATCAAATTTTCCAATTGCAACTTATAATGAGTAAATTGGAGAAAAACTTAAGGCAACAATTGGATGCAAGCAAGAAGGAGATAATAGAAAAAAGCTGCTGAATTGTGGAACAAGGTCATATTATCAAAAAAGAGGCAGAATCCAAGTTGTTGTTGGAACAAAAATTAAAAGAGGAACAAGAAGCTTGGGCAAAAGATAAAGAATGCACTCAATGAATCTTGAACGGCCAAAAATAAGAATTATTGGAGAATCATAAAATGTAGGATTTGGAAAGGGAGGCGTTGAAGAGTCAGTTGCAAACAAAACATGAGAGTATAGCAAAATTAAGCTAAGAAAAGGTGAAATTGGAAGACCAATACAAAATTGAAATGGACAAGCTACGTACATAAATTGGTACTTTGAAGGCTGAAGTGGCAAAATTGGAGGGCGATGTAGCTAATATTGGTCGACCATAGGTATCTGTCCCACCAATTTTGAATATTGATAAGCTGGAAGAGAAGATGAAGCAACAGGAGCACCAATTAGAAGCAAAAGATGCCAAAATTTTGCTATTGGAGGTTCAAGTTTGAAAATTAGGAATAGATAATGAGGATTTATCAACCCAATTGAAGGGTAATCATGTAGATTTATTAGAGGAGGATGAGGACTTAGAATTAGAACTAGACGTAGAAGAACCTCTTACAAGGAATCTTGGAGTGTCTCAATCTAGAGAATCGGCTTCATAATTCAAAGATTTTTTCTATCAATTTTGTATTTACGAGGGCACTACACAATTAGGAATAGGTCTATGTAGAATAGATAGATAATTTTGAAAATATAGAATAAGGATTAAAAATTGATAGATTGGATGATTAATCCAATTTTTGGTTGGTATAGATGATAGCATAGGAAGTTAATTGGGAAAGCGGTTAAGGCAGGAGAGATGGCGGTTGGAGTCTTGATTTTAAGTATAAAGAGAATAAAGAAGAAGGAATCAGGGCTTGGCTATGAGAGTTGAGAGCCGGGATAAGCTTGGTGCTATCTCTCTCTTTTGTTTTCTATTGTGTTAGATTATAGTGGAATATTTGGATAACATTCTGATTGATTGTACTATGTAAACTGTGAAGTATAATAATAAAATAAAAAATTAAATTCATATGTGGATATGTAAGAGATTAAAATTATGTGATGATTGAGTTTGATGTAGTGAATTGGCAACCAAAGACGGAACACATTGATGCAATTTAAGTGTAAATGAAAATATTATGCCATATTGACTGTGAGAGTTGAGCGGTGAAAGAGAATATTGGAGAGATGATTTGTTTTGAAAGATATTTTTGGTCAGAAGTTATTTCCAATGATTAGAGTGTATAGCAATTATATATAGTATGTCGAGATAATACAATATCACTAGTTGTTCTGGTGAGATTGTTGGAAATTAGAGAAATTGGGGTTGTTTAGAGCGTTTGTGTGTTCATTGGACTTTGCCGTTCAGGAGCGGTTAATTGTGTGACCCTAACAGTATATCTCATACGTTTAATCTTTCTATGTGTTCAAATCCATCTTTATAGGTTTACTCTAGGTAGTATTGATAGAGTAAGTAAAACAATAAATCACAAAGACAAATGTTTAACTTACAAGACAAGTTTCCTACATGTGCGCCACGTACTTAACTTGTTCCATAAGCTACCAATATGTGCAATACATGGCTAATTTGTTGGCGAAGTTTTTAACCTACCAATTACTTATAGACATGTATAAAGGTGAATCCATATCTATGAAGCTTCTAAGAAGCTATTCTCTAAAATATTATCAAATTAACATATTTCTATATACTTTTATCTATCCATATTAACTAAATAATTATTGAGATAAATCTTATATCCGTGATAGTTATGATTTTTTTTAAATTAATAGTATCAAGACTTCTTTGTTCCTTAAATTTTTAATATATATGCTAAGACACTTTTATGCAAGTTCTATATTAGATATTTTTTAAAGGAAAATTTTGACAATAGTCTTAATATTCAAATTTGATTTTAAAGTTTTTCAAATTGATATGAAATAATATTGAAAAGAAAAAAAATATATATATAAATTATTTTTTTAGCTATATTTAATTTATGATATATTAATAGTTTAATTTTTATTTAGTTTTGTTAATAAAAATTGATCAATATATTAAGTATGTAATAAAAAAATTTTAAAAATTCTTAGCAATTTATTTACTTTATTAATTGATAGCTAAGCCTATATAAATATGTTTGTCTATTAAAATATCAATATTTATTTTTAATATTATCTATATATAATTGATTTGGACTAATTGATTTTTTGACTTATCAAAAAATTTAATTAGTAGAGAATGCCTATTAAGTTGAAAACAATATTCTCTTTTCTTCTAACAATGAATGTGAAGTTATATATGCATTAACATAATTTTTTAAAGTTTTTGCTAGCTGAAATTGTGACACTACAAATGCTTTTTTTTAAACAACTTTTAAGTAGCAATATTTGAAATTTCTCTAAAAATTATATGAAATTAAAGTGTAATAGGATATCCTTATATCATCCCTCATTCTATAGAAATTTCTTATAATAAAGAATAATTTTAAGTGATAATTGATATTATTTTACTACAAATAATTCTTATATATATATATATATATATATATATATATATAAGAAATAAAATTATAATTTCTTCAAAAAAAAAATAGAAATATTCAAAAAACCATATCATATGCTATAAAAATATTTAGCATCAATAGAACAAAGAATTATTTTTGTATATTCTTTTAATTGATGACTTTTTAAATTATTAGTATACTTTATGATATAAACCTCAATTAAAGAAAAATAATTTTATTAGAAAATATTACTTTTTTATGTAACAATTGTAGCTTTTTAAAAAATGATTTAGTGTATATTTTATATCAAATATCAAATAAAATAATAAATATCTAGTTTTAAAAAAAAAATTATTTTTTCAATTTTATAAAATAGAGTAATGTCTCCTCTTAAGATATATGTGGGAAGCATCTTCTTACATTATTTTTTCAAAATAATTCTCTATCTAATGATTGATTGAACATATTAAGATGGTTATATCTAATAATGTTCTTAAATATTTTAAATTGTTTTGCTCCCATTCCATCAAGTCCAAGAACTTTTTTATTTTCCATAAATTTAAAAGGTTTTTTGTCCACCCTACAAAGCAAGTAATTATAATGTGTTTTAATAGAAATTAAACTTCTCTTAGCACTACCACTTGATCCACCTCAACTTCTTTATGTGCTATTTTCAATTACAATTTTGCATAACTTCATATAAATTCAAGAAAAAACAATACAGTAGAAGTTTATTTTGTTGAGTAAAGCCAATCACTCTACATGTGCACTCTTTTTTGTGTGAATCATTGCTTGTTTGTCATACCCATTCATTCACATTCATACACATTAATTCCATTATTAATCATTAAACCAATGAGGGAGGTTTATTCCACTCCTCCCAAAGTACTACCACCTCTACTACATTCCGTCTAAATCACCATCTCCAAACCCCTAAGAGAAACCCTAAAAACTTGAGACCAAACTCAGCTGGATTCTGATTGCGACAGAATCACAAACTTGCTCCAATCACCACTACAATGTACTACAATCACAACTGTGCTTCCCACACCTTCGTGCCAAACCCAAGAGTTTAAGCGAATTGTGGCTGTGATACCAAAACCTCTTGTCCACCACGACCTTCAACAACAATATCCAAAGCTGCAAGTTTCAGTGCTGTGACGTCAACACCAGTGAAATGGATTTCTCCGACTCAATTGCCGCATCTTTAGGGACTGAATCGTTGCATGACTGTTTGTCTTATCCACGTTGGAAACAAGGGTCAGTTACAGTAGTTTTCGTGCTGGAAAATGTTTAGACGTGTTGTTCCCAATTCTTTGGTGCAGGATAATTAAAATCCAGTGGTGGTAGCACCGACAATGGCACCTGCTGGGACTCGCCTTCATGAGGTCAAGGCTCATGCAGCATCTTCACAATATCATTTCATTTTGGCCGTCAAGTTTGCCATGTGTCAATATTCCCTGTCCTGATTTGTATATACAGCGTCGTGTGTCAACCATCCTCAGTTTTGCGGAACTGACGTATCCCATGCGCTGATAAACTCGGCATGGTTACATTTCCTCCACACATCTCAAAGGGGGCTTCCAACATGCAGTTGCCAAAAAGTGGTGAAGAGGATGATGATACTGGCATCAATTATTGCTTCAGCTGACTCGATTAGTTTTCAAATAGAACAACATCCAGTCCCTCTGACACCGCATGTATTGTTTAGTACGCATTCCATTAGAAACCTCCGAATAGGTTCTGCTCGATTCAGTTCGGGATTGTTTTCAATTATTAATGATAGGTAAGGTCCATTGTCCTTCATGAACAATGTAAAATTTGAGCACGTCTCTCAGTTAGCGTAACTGCCGTAACTTCTCACAGAAAGGGCTCGACAATAATCTTGCAGGTGGGCGCCTATCACACTTACCTCGCTTTTGGTTACGTCAAGATCACCTGGCTACGTCAAAAATCTACAGAATAATAACCTGGGGTGATGACTAAGATCGTAGAGCTAAAGGGGCTGATGAGCATGTTAGCAGAATGCTAGGGTACTGCTTCAGAAGACACCACCTTGACAGAACGTGCTCAGAGTAGTTACAACCAATCTGGGCAGTTATCGTCCAGTTCAATTTGATGCATGCGTCCTGATTCTTCTATCGATCGTTGGTAAAGAGCTCACAAAACAGACTTAGCTCTGTCGATACTGGTCGTTGATGAGGCTCTAGTAACCCTGAGGATAAATATTTTTCAGCGAAACTTGACATCCAGGGATAATAGATCATGAGGGAAGTGTAAGTAGCGTCAGACTATCGTGTGACTTCTGATTGAACTGGTTACGAACGTGCAGTAAAAATTTCACGATTTTTAGCATAAGCTCCACGTGGTAGTGGCAGCGCTTCTGTTGCTCATGTGGACGATGGAGACAGCTATTGGCTTATGTAACCCGACACATCGAAACAAGCAGCCTCCGTAATGTGTCGACAGTGGCATTATCCCCATTCTTGTCAATGTCTATACCATTCTATTTCCAGCAGCTTGACAGCGATTCAAGCTCGATACTGCCCACGTAATTCCAACCTTGTGATGTTGCTGCTCACAACCCCTTCCATTCGTCCTATGTTTCCACTAACTGTCATTGGCTTTCTCCCAGGGTGCATACTTAAAGAGCAATAATGTGACATGATTTGAGATTAAGGAATCCTATCGCGGATTACTCTCTCCTTCTCAGTTGTTTTGTGTTCATTTTTGAGCTCAACAGAATCTGCTCTCTCCATTTGATTATTTTTTATTGACATTCTTTCTAGATAACACGGTTCCAGTTACTCAACAGGAACGTGGTCTCTCTGTATGGTGGTAAGGCCAGAATAGTCGAAATGAGCTAGGAGTTGTCAAAGATTAAGGATGGTTTTTGGATTAAGCAGAAAGTTATTTTAAATGAATTAGATGAGTGAGGTGCTAGTATTAGAATCACTGACTATTTGAATGCACTAGGTTGAAAATCACAGCACCTGTACTCCCAGTGAGAGCTCAAGGTGGGTTGCAGTTATTGCAGTAACCGGAAGTTCATGATCTCACTTCCAACCAAATACATTATTTTTTCATCATCCATATTCAGAAATTGAAACTAGAGTGGACTACGATGCTTCAATGAGTGACTGAGATTTACGCCTTTGTAGTAAAGATATTGGCCAGATTCATTAGTTGCCTTCTTGTGTTTATGACCGGCTTCATACTGATTTCTGAACTGGCTATCGCAAGATTACGGCAATCAAGACAAGTTTCTCAGACTCATATTATTCAAGTGATTTTTGAATTTGTACAATGACTACTGCTCAATTTCAGTTTTGATGCCTTCAGCTCTTATCAATAACCTCTTGTCAAAAATGGTCTGAAATGGAAAAGAGCTGAAGCAATCAAAACGGGGCAGATGGGTTATGAGTCACCGGCAAGCTACATGCAGGATTCATCCTGGTTAATAATGTTGGCTGGAAGAGACCAATTTATTTCTGCATTTTTCCTGCTTCAAATTTAATCTTCTCTGTCTGCAACAGGCATCTTCGACTCCAACAGGTCGATCGTCTGTCCTACGCACTGGATTGCAGTCTCTGTGTTTGAGGAGGGGGATTTGTAAGGTCGATGCCCTTGTATGTATTCGGAGTGGCGTACATCCAATATTCATCCGACTTCAATAGCTGAAAGATCAATTCAGAACTCACAGTTAGTCTCCAGATTCTCAAATATTAAACGCTCCACATTCTCCACAACAAGCAGTATCATGCTTTGCTGATGCAATGCAATGCCAATGGAAATACCGTCACTTGGAGCTGCAGAAATTGGACGTAGTGAATGGCTTCGTCAAGCATGGTCACGATGTCAACCTGTTTGAAAAGGAAAATTTAAGCAAGTGATTAGAGTTCGAAAACACTGACCAAATCGCCAGCATTGATTCCTCACAATCTAAACTTCTAATCTTGCATTCAGTCTCAATGAACGTCTGGCTAAGAAGTTCCAAGTCCGCCTCGGCGATTTTTAATGTATATTACCTTAGCTCCATTTGGTACCAAGTGCTGTAATGTCTTCAAGCGCTCGTTGATCTTCTCCCTCCTATGCTGCACTCACACCAAGCTCATTAGGCAATACAAAAACATCAGTTAAACGAATAATTGAGGCAGGGTGTGCCGAGAACGAGTCAGAAAATGGAAGGATCCAGACAAAGACGACTACCACCTTTCACTCAATCAGACATTAATCGAACACACATTTGTAAACACTAGGTTTTAAAAGATTGACGGATGCGTGATATCCGGTGGCTTACCCTGGCGTAGACACTCTGCGGATCAGTCGCTGAACCACGTCGTGCTCGCGGTTTGCCATTGGTGTTCAGAGCGGGACCAATGGCGTAAATCTCCATTGCCTGGGATGTCAGAATTGAAGGGAAGCTGGACCTCCTTAGATTAGGGCTACTCCACATTGCAGCTGCTTGATCGGCATGAGAATCGCTGTGGGCAGCATAACTGGGTCGCTTAGGAGCTGGACCACTGGATCCTTCACAAGCGAGAAGGAGGCGATTCTTTGCTGTTGGAGTTTCTTGGGAGTCTGCTCTTGAGATTCCAGACTTGGATCCGTTACTGCAACCTACGTAGCTACCAAGAATGGGGGACGGCCCGGAGATCGGTGCCGACCTTTGCTCTTGAGCTATACGGACGAAGTTCATAAACTGTTCTGACCTGGTGCTTGGTCCGGACATCGAATACTCGGGCGTTGACCACGCAGTGGGGATTGACAGGAAACTGCCGTTCGAGGAACTCATCAAAACCTCGGTGTGACTGGAGGCTGTTGGTTTGGGTCCGAACTTGGACGTGTAAATTGCTTCTGGATGGTTGGTTGTGCTTGAGTGATCTAAATTGAGTAGTCGCCCATGATCGCCATGTTGTTGGAAAGTCGCCAGTGACTTGGATATCTCCGAGTCATTACTCTTGAGGACCTGGATCACCTCATTCTCTGCTGCGCGACCTCCTCGCAGTTGAATAGTTGACGACGTGGTACTGACTGTTGGCCATGGTGAGTGCGACTGGCTCCCAGGCTCCCATTTTTCTCCCTGAGAGTGTCGATACCCGATGCTATGATAAACGAGAGGGGAGGAAGGCGACTCGGGGCCAAGAGATTGCCACAATTGAAGGGGTGCTGAGGATTTCGCACCCAGTTGGTGAGATAGATCCTCTCGTCTAATATTCTTTCCGGAATCAGAGTGGTTGCTTGGCAAGGGGCACGGAATGCTGCCTAGGTAGGAATTTCTGGAGGTCTGTCGATTTATGTACAAGTTTCCGAAAGATGAGGTTTCAGTGTCGGCCTCGGAGCTGCCTTCCTGCAAGAACTCTGCGGAATGCTCGCTGCCGCCTCGGTTTTGAGAAAGTTCGAAACCGGCCGAGCTATGCTGAGAAAGAGGGTGGAAGCTCGACAGCATGTTAGAGAGCAAATCAGACTGCTGAAAGGAAAGGCGAGAGTTGGAGGACGACGCGAGCTCTGGAAGCAACTCCAACTTGCTGGTGGAAGATTCATCGCCAGTGGATGGTTGTGTACTCCACGCCTCCCACATCATAGCCTCGCAAGACGTAGCCACGGAATTCGCAGCAGCTGGGGTCTCTTCCACTGACGACCCCGGCGACTCCAAGCTCGAATTTAGATCGGTCATCGCGCCGTGTCTCCTGTCACGGGTGACTGCAGTAATTGTTCACTGGTTTCAGGGCTTCTCAAACCTGTGTTACAGATCATATTCGGTAAACAGAGTCAGCACCTCAAAGTGGATGCAGAGAAGAAATCTAAGAAACCCATGTACGAGTTCTTCTTTGAACGGGCTTTAAACTAGTCACTAGTTGTGTGTCCAGATGGTTGTCTGATTCGTTTTGCAGCGCTTCACGTACTTCAAATGATTCGCTTCCCATGATCTACACGTATTTGGATTTCCAAGACTATGTACGTTGTGTCGTTAATGGTATGATATGCTGGATTCAAGTTTTAAGAAAAACTTGACACTACATTAGTACAGTCGATAGGCATGAGCGATCCTTACAGTGAGACTGTTTAGAAGGAAACCTAATGCAAAATTACTTTGACATACGGAAGCAGCTATACCAGCAACAATTCTTCCACCTGTCTGCGGCCTAAATGCTCACACACACAAAGCACGTCTGAAGCACAAGTTACGCAGCATGTGTGTGCATCAAACGCTAAAAGTTGTTGATCTCTAGCAACATAATTAAGCAAATCCCAGATCAACAAAATCAAGTTAATTTTTAGTTCCCTGCACACCGTTTATGCCCTGGATTTGACTATTGCTGCGTTCTGGATACATCTTACCACTCTGCCGTCTGCTTTTAGCAGCCCCTGCTTAATATTTATTTGCACGTGGTGATGATGTGATGCTTCATTCTATGCAAAGTGACTCTCACCTTGTTTTAGCTGTGGACAGACTAGAAGAAAGTTGACTAGGGACATCCGTTGCAAATCTTGAATCACAGCAAAAGTTTGAGGCTGGAAGCAGCCTGTGAACTCACCTATAGCATGTTACGATCGTAGCTCTTGAATCTAGAATCATTATGAGAAAATTCTGCGCGCCGGGAGCGGTAACTCCAGTTCTGTTAATCTGCCACTGGCTGGTTATTTCACATCCCCCTCTGAAAGAAATCCAATAGATCTCGCGCAGTATGTGACGCTGCTGCTGCTCCGCATTACAGAAGACTCTAAACCTACGCTCTTGCACGCAGTGTCTCAATGACTGATCTGATCAGGTTATAGAATGCTTCCTTGAGTTTTGATAACAAGCTAGGTAGGACTAACAATTTCAGCGAACTCAATGACTAAAAATTGTGAACGCTACCAACTCAAAATTTGCTCCCCAAAAAAATAGTAGACACCAACAAAGGAACTGTATTTTGCTCCAAAATTCGGGTTAGTCCCACGTGATGAACTCTATACGCAGATTCTACAGAGAAAAGCCTGGATTTCCGAAACATGCTCACTCATCTTCTCTTCCCTGTGCACTGCAGCGATGAGAAAGGCTATGCAGTAATTAACATAATCCCAATGCTAAGAACTACTTTGGTGGTTCTGTTGATCGAGAACTAGGAACTCACAGAAACATTCACTAGGTCACACAGACAACAATTGCAGTGACGCTCTACAGTTTCCAAAACGATACCAGCCCGAAAGGCAACTGTTCTACGCCACCCCAGACTGAAACTCACAAGCCACAGACCGACAAGAAGGATTGACACAGCTGGAATCTTCTACCTCACGGTTCACCAGTAAAGCAGCGCACACTATTTCCCCGCATCTAAATGAAGTCCACCACCTTCATCACAACAGCCGATTGTAGGTGGGCGGTGGACGATCGACCGCTTTGTGGTAGGCTCCACCAGTACAGCGTCACCCGTGTGGAAACCACTACGTCGCTGCAAACCATGACGATCGACAGAGATGCCTTCCTGTGCTGGTACAGCACCGGCAAGGTGCTCGAAAGGGCTCAGTTCACGAGTGCAAACATCGCAGAGAAGCTGCGAGGGGATCGGTCACGACCCCCGAAGTGGGGGGTGGAAGGGGAGGCTCAAGAATCGAGACTCAGGCTGTGGTCGGGCTCGGAGGAGAATGGCGGATTACGCTGCGAAGGTTGTGGGAGTCGGACTATTAAAAGGTGTTGGGCCATCGAGAAAGTCGTTGCAGCAGCAGACGTGCGCGAGGGAGCATCGCATTCAATTCCAGTCGATCCAGGCCGTGCCGTGCCGTGCTGTGCCATGCCTTGCCGGGCCGAGGTCACGAACTCCAGCCCCTCGTGTCCCCCCTTCGCCGCTCCAATCCCTCGCCCTCCACAAGTTCCATCCAATCGCTTCAACGCAAATCAAGCCTTGTGCCCTCGCCATTCGCCCGCTTTTCCACTAATCGCACCTCATCGATCCTGCACTTTCCGTTTCTGCAGCGTTAGCGACGTCTATTTTTTCACCATAAAGCAAAATAGTTCTACAGTGAACTTCCTAGTTTGGGTTAGTACAATCTGCTGGGCTGCAAAACTTGCCTTGTAACCGTGTTTAGATATGTGCAATACCTGACTTATAGTATTTGCAACATGAGCCTGTTTCTTTCATTGTAACCCACTAGTTTGTAAAATAGTTCATGTGTTTTTCAGTTCAGTTGAATGAATTGCTCATAACTTACATAATTTATTGTGTGTATAGACACACTTGCACATTCAAACGATCGAGCCAAAACAAACTAGTAACATTAAATTGAATGTGTTAACTTTGCCTCATGAAAATGTAGAAGACTCTAGAAAGTTTGATCGAATGATGCTGACAACATGCAAAATAGTCGGTTCAACTATACTCCATTAGAAACAAATCTTTGGTGGACTCCACTGTTTCTTTAATGTTGTGTTAACGCTAGATTTTGAGAAACATTGGTGGCATTGATGAAACTCATGGTGATAAGAGTAAAGCTGTGTTGTTGATCATTTTAATTATGTTTGGTTGAAACGTTTTGTCAATATGTTTTTATGTTCCGAACTGCCTCTTGATGGGATTCATTACAGCTAAATTACAATTGTTGGGTTGATAAATATTAATCATAGGAGAACAACCAACATTTCTTCTGGAAAAACTCAAACGGTAAAATATGACTTTTATAGAAGTCACATTTGTTGAAGGGCGACTATTATGGGACATGAAAGTAGTTATGTTATTTTTTAAAAACAATAGTTATCCTAACAAGAAGAGTATTTATACAAATTATAAATGACGTAGCAACATTTCAATGTTATTAAATGTGGTTATTCAATTGTCTTTACCACATGGATCCCTTGTTCATATTTTTTTATTTATTTTATTTTTTACGAAATAAAAATATATATGAAAGTATAATTTTAGGAAAAATAAGATATAAAAGTACTTTTTTTCTTTACACAAAAATCTAACTTGAGTATAGATTTTTAAACGCTTTTGAAATATGGTCATCTTTATGAATTTATTTGTTTGAAATTCACATGGATGAAAAGACGGATGGATTATCCAAATAAATAAATAAATAAATAAGTAAGTTTGTCAAATCATTGTATACTTTTGACTCGCCTGTTCATTTTTTAATGTCTTTTTTAATCCACCGTTACCAGATTTCATAGAAATTTGATGTATCCCTCTTTCCAAACCTAAAAATGGCGAAACCAACTCATGTTTTATTATTAGAAAAAAGAACCAAATTCAACAGTATCCAATAACTTCAATCCAATTCAAAGTAAAAAAGTATTGAATTACCAATAGCTAGAATGATATAAAAATGATGGATGTCCAGTAATATCAACAGCCCTGCAAATATTCAAGTATGGAGCTCCTGGTCACATGCTAGCAAATATAACCACCTTGCTAACAAATAGCCTAGAAAAGCCAAGGCCTCGCCACGTGGCACAACACAAGATCAACTCAAAACCAACATCGGGGAAACTTAACCCTTCAACCCCTCAAGGAACACCTCACACCCCTATCACTGCGATAAGAAGAACGTCCACGTGGCGGTAACGCATTGGCTCAACTCACGGGTCGTGCGAATTGCTGAGGTGGCACTTAGCCTTGCAACTCCCAGAATACCTTTTGGCTGCGGAAGGTCGTTTTGGGTCTGAAGAGATTAAAGGTAGATGAAGGTGATGACGTGGCACTTGGTGAAACGAAGCGAGTCTCTGAAAAAATAGTGGTGACTTGGCACTTTTAAACCAACATCTGTTTGTTAAAATTCATAAAATGTCTTGTCGACTCATTAAGGTTCCATATATTAGAGGTGAAATCCTAGCCATTCTTTTTTTACTCATTGAATAGGATCGAGTGTGTGAACATATGATAAATTATTTTGATGGGTTTGATGATCATACAAGGTATTGAATATACTACGGTTTTTATTGTTTACCGACCCTATTCATTTAGAAATAAAATAGCATAACAGTGTCCTGGACCATGTATAAGTTTTCTTTTAGGTAGTTTTCTGCTAATCTTTAATTAGTATAATGAATCTGGCGAAAGTTCTGCTCATTATAAAATAAATGAGACTTTGACTAACATCATACTCTTTGGGTTCAAGGAAGTTCACAAAAAGGTGGAAGCATTGTACCTTATTATTACAAGAAATAAACTTAATGTAACATAATACTTCTACGTATTCAATCCTTTTAATTCAATATATTTTAAGTTTATTACTTATTGTGTGGTTGTGATGCCTATGAGCAACTTCTAAATCGGAAATAAAATTTCTGCCATGTGTTTGATACAGGTGGAAAGCTTTAAGAAAGTGGACCCTGAGATGCTTTCTGATGGTTTGGCAAAATTTGATTTTATATATATATATTCAAGAAATTGTATCTCTTATTCCTATGTTGACGAAATATACTTCAAATAATACTCTACTCTTCTGTGTTTTTATTTAGTGATTGTAAAATTAGGAAAATGCTATTATAAAATAAAATACATTGCACAAAAAGAGGGTTTATTCATACTTTTAATCTTATTATCTTTACAATATTCCTTTTATTTATATATGTATATATGTATATCTTTATGAGTAAACAAGTTAATTGTGGTTTTGGACTATTGTTATTACAGTCACCAAATTCATCTTGCTGTGAATGAAAACAGTTGTGAAAAGTAAAATCACAAAATTATGAAATATGAGTCTGAAATATGTCACTAAGATATGTCACTAAGATGTACAGTTATTTATCAATACAAAAACCTGACAAATAACTAAATCTTCAACAGAGTTTGCAATTGATAATTATGGAGGTGAAATTTTGTTTGAACCACAATTTTGATAATTTATATTATTTACTTTAATACTAGCCATGCATTTCCCAATTGTTTAAAAACTCAAAATTAGTGAGAAGGTTCTCTTTCTGAAAAACAAACTGAATATGAATTTGATTTCAAAAAACTCTTTTCTTATATGGTATGCTTTCATTTTCTTAATTTTCACTTTGGCTTGAAATATTTTTCTAGTGGTCCAACAACAGTTTAGAAGATGGAAGCCATGATTATCATTCTTTTTGAGAATTACAAGAAAGGATACTATTTAGTAAACTAAGTGATTGTTGAGTCCTAAATGTTTCATATTAGTATATTTAAAATTATTGAACTTCTGATATTATAGTGATATATATATATATATATATATATATATATATATTTTAGTGTAATGACAAAGTTTTTGGAAAAGAGTTGATTTTCATTAATTAAGAAATTTGGTTTGTGATACCTGGTAAATTAGAATTCTGAATAAATTATGAGAAATTGCAAATCTGTCATGCACATTCAACATTAAATTTGCATTTTAGGGTAAATTTCTATCAAGAATTTCATAAATTACCACAAAGACATGAAAGTGAACTAAATATAACAACTAGGTACAGTTTTTGAATAGTTTTAGCAGGTAATGTATCCATTATCATGTTTTTGTTTAAGTAAAAATAAACAAATACTAAAAATACATATACATAGTATAGATTTGCAAATATTAGTGAATCACCTATTTCATTTTTTATGACCTTTTCATTCAATAATTGTCTTCTAGCATAATATATTAAAATCAAATAAAAAGAAATCTTATAGTTAAAGCATACAAACAGATTTGTACAAATTCACGTCCACGTTTCTATGTGCACAAATGAGCAATCTCATCAAGGCCAAAATAATACTTTAAAAAATACATAATAGATATCAAATTACTTTTACCATGTGCAAAAAGCTAGTACGTATAAACTTGATTTAAAAAAGTCAAAAGTTCCAAACATTGCCTTAAATTCCCCATTCTGTACGTGTGTTTCTTTCTTATCTAATTGTCTACAACGTGCGTCCCACTTAAATGCACAAGATTTTGCTAGAAGAAGCATTTGCTCTTCCATCACCATAGCCATGAGGAATGAAAGAGGATGGAGGACCTCTATACTATGAAATGTCACCCAATTAGAAGAAGTAAGACTCACATCCATCCCTTCATTCATTTATTCTTCCAAAAGTTCATCCATATAGACATCTGTTCATCCATCTCTGTCTGGCAACTTGTTATCCTCCAGTGATCAAAAAAAATATGTATTATATTTTATCATTAATATTTATTAATCTTATTTTTTATATAGACAAGGGCTCTGTGTCATGCCATGACTGAAAACTTTGTCTCATCTTACTTTTTATTTTAATCAATTGATATATTTTTCCCGTTTTTTTAAACATTGTCGTTATTTACTTGGATACAATGGCCTCATATTTGCACTTAATATGCAGGTGCAGTACCTCTGAAATAAGAATAAATAAATAAATAAATCATAATGATAATGATAATGATAATATGCATGCATTTGTACAAAATAAAATAAATAAAAACAAATAATATATCCTGTAGTTTAAAAGAATCACAAGAAAAGATGAAACTTGAGGCCAAACTAAGAAACATGTGTCCTATATTCATGTCCCCTCATCAAGATTTCCTACCGACTGTCAACATGAAACAACTTTATTGAACCAATTAAATTGACTTCAAATTGTCAAAAAAAAGTAAAGGAAAAAATATCATCAACTTCTGTTCAAAATTTGAAGTTCAGATGGTTCCATAATATTATTTCAAAAAAAAAGAAAAAAAAAAAGAAAACATTAATCATTCACCATCCATGTTTTGAAGTGATGATAACCAGGAATGGTGATTAAGAATGAGAGGTCCAATGTTACAATCACTTTAAGAAATTTTATTCTAGTTCAAATATGGTTTCAACTAATAGACTTTGCTTGATTATATAAGAAGCTCTTACAACACTTGTACATTTTTTGAGCTTCCAAAAGTTTTGATTAAGTTTTGACACACACATTGTTGAGGTTAATTAGATTGAAACTTGTTGGTTGTAAACCTAAAAAGAATGAGTATTAAAAGAAATCAATAATCAATCAATGCTTGTCAAGAGGTTTTTAAAATCAAATTTTCAAATTTTCAAAATTTTAAAATCAATCTTTAAACTTTGTAGAAAAGAGCATTTGAATTGGCTTGTAAAAAAGTAGGAAACTCCTCTGATATAATCCGTCAAGTGTATAATCCAGGCACAATCCAAACACTAGTTCCTAAATTATTAACCATCCAAACATGTTTCATTAAATTGCACCATTGTTGCTCCAAGTAGTTATTGAAGCTAATAAAACATAATATTGCCTTTATTGGATGAAACTGCAAACTATATGATGTCTTCATCAATTTCATTTAGGTGAAATTTCTTGTGCATAATTCATTACATTTCACCCATTAGTTGTTTAATAAGTATAAGGAATAAAACTCAAATCATGTTTGAAAATATAATACAATAAAGTAAATGTCACTCAAAAAATGGTACCCATTTTTAAACACTTTTTTCTTAGTGAATACCCTAAAACTATGACTTAACATCAAGGACAAGACAGCACCAAAGTTTTAAGTTGTGAACCAAAAGATTTCAAAAGTAGGAGATTCAAACACATACTTCTCAAAATATGATTATTGCAACTCCCAAAATTATATATATATATATATATATATATATCCACACACATACATATATATATATATATATATATATAATTTTCTCCTCCTTTCATGTTCTCTAATGGATCAATAAGGTTCTATAGACATGATACCAGTGGACTTATTTAAAAGAATGCAGGATGCCCTGCCCCCACAAGGCAGTGCCACTTGGCAAACAATTTTTAAATCCATAGTTGGTGTTGCCAGATGGAGGTTCCACGTGGCTGTCTAGTCCCACAAGGGGGCTCCATGAATCTTGTTACAGCGTTCACACTTGAGATGGATCTTTTGTAAGACACCCTCTTGTGTGTACTGCAACTAGTAGATTGCACAGTGTACCTTTAAGTTTTGTGGTTGTATTTCTATATGTGACACATTTCTTTACTAAAGAAAAATATGCACAGTTTGATGGATGTATTTAAATCACAAACCATCACATCTAGTCATAAATTCAGCCTTTTAATGTGCATGCATCTCTATATACATATATGTAAAAATACATACATACGTACGTACGTACGTACATACATACATATACATACATAATTTGCATAATACATTTTTAAAAGTTATAATAGAAGTTTTATGATGTAAACCTTATTGAAGTTTAATTTATACCAGGTAATTAGTATATTGATCTGAATTCTAAATCCATTGAAAATCTTAGCATGCAATTTCTCTTAGATATGATGTTAATAATAAATAGCCAAAAAAAAAAAAAAAAAAAAAAAAAAATCTGTACAATTTTAAGCATTTATTATTGCATGACTATGATGTACAATATTTGAGGAATTGATGCATGCATTTCTTGTCAGAATGTTGTCATAATTTGTTCATTTTTGTTTGAGGTTTTCAAGAACTTATGGGTTCCAGTCATGGTAAGATAAATACATCTGTGTAGCATCAATTGTATATGCAATTTAGTACAAAACCGGCTTGTTATATTTTTCAAATGAAACGAACTATTATGTTACTCTCTTGAGATTATAAAATCTTGTCCTTGATTTATGATATTTATTGCAAACCATACTCATAGAGAATGTACATTTACTACTGATTTTGAATTATGATCCATGGTGGACATCAATTTAATGCAGGCTCATGTATAATGTGAGGAAAAATATCAATAATATAAATAAAACAAATAAATTTATGCATGACTTTTTGACGTGAGAGCACTTGAATGTAATTCCTAACATTGTTGAAGACTTTTACACAAACATGTAACATGTCTCTTGGAAGCTTTTGGTCCTCTCATTTGTTATGTATAAATATAAATATAACTAATGCAAATTTTGCAAAGAAGACAAAGAGATCCTTTAAGTAAATGCTTCTACAGATATTTCTTAGATGCTTCACAATCTTGGACTACATGTGGGTTACCCTTGATGCATAATTATCTCCATTTGGATTTTATTGTTCACTACAAATCATGAAATAACAATATTATAATTGATATCATCTTTTGATTAAATTATGAAAAGAAATATGCAGAAGTGTAATAATTTTGACTATTAGAACCAAAGATCTAATCTGCACTTGTATTAATTTGTCATAAATGATATTTTCAGATTGGCTCAGCTAATAATTGTATTGTAGTAAGTTGTATTGAGTGATATTGTGAAAGAGATGACCATCCAAATAGTATGTTGAACTGAAGGGTCTGATGGAAATGTTGCTTTTTAAGATTCTTTTATTTTTAGAGTAAATACCTATATTAGACTTTTCTTTAAAAATTCTACATGAAAAGTTCTGGTACGATTTAAAAGCATTTTTCCTCCTACAGTCCTTTATCCATGAGTATCACCTTTATTCATTTCCAACACATCAAATCTAGGTGAGGTAAATGATTTTGTTCAAATATATACTGTTTCACATACATAAATATATTAATAAAGATGGCATTTGCATAGATATATCTTCAATTTGACTTGATGGTTGAAATGGGTTAACATTTTAGTATTCATTGTAAATGCAACTAGGATTCCAAATTTTACTATTTGGTGTGCTTGATTGAAATATAGATGGTGTTATGTATTAAAGCTGGAAACAAATGAACCATTAACATACTCTTCTTTGAATCTTCAATATTCTGGTACTTTCAAGTAGTCCTCTTAGAAGAATAATTGGTTTACTGACATGCATAATGGTTAAGACATGAAGTTTTAGAACATCATCTAAATGTTATGAGAAAAAAATAGTGGATTTCCAAAAATAACTAAATATATTATCTAAATTTGAATAGTTTACGTTAAGGTTATGATATATATATATATATATATATATATATATATAATGATGTAAAAGATTCTGAACAATTTTTTGAATTAAGTATTTTGTATTATTGTTAGGATTTTTGTTAATATTTTTTCAAGGTAGGTTATAGGTTTTTGGTTTAAAGAGAAGAAAGAATGATCATTTGTGATTGTGATATAATTTGAAAAAAAAAATATATTTACAAAAACATATGTCGATGAACATGATTTAATTATAGAGAATAAGAGGTATTTATGTTTACAAAGTACTTTTTTTTTTTTTTTTTTTTTTTTTTCATTTGCAAAATATATATTTTTTTCATCGAGCATTATTTCCATCCCCCTGCCCCTCTTACATACATAAAAACATCCAGATTTTTTAAAACTAAGTATTAATTGTGTATGTTGTAGGTCTTGTGAATCCCTTTACAGTGGTTCATGATGTGTTAGGTTTAAATATTTTATCTGATTTCAAATTCCTATTGCAAAAACAATAATAATGTCATGTATTTACTAATTAATTAAACTAAATCAGTTCAAAAAATATTCAACTACTAACTATTGAAGAGTGTTTATGTGTAACGCTTTCATTCATCAAATTTCAATGTCTTAAAGTTTTTAATTTATAAAGAATGAACCTCACAGAGGTTATACAAGACCCAAGTTATGATACGTATCATTTTTTTATTTGCACCCATCCCTCTTTTAGAATTCAATTCAAAGAAGTAAAAATATGTGAGCAAAGTTGCCCAAACAATCGCCTGGTGGCATATGAATATTCTGTTTCAGTGCCTCATGCCACACCAGTATGCCAAAAGAGTTCTAGTGTTTTTGGGAGTTGTTAAAGGTAGAAAAGCATGTTCTCATCCTCTAGAACCTTCACAGTGGATTTTTCAGACCAAGGAAATAGACATTGACGGTGAATCTATCTTTTAAAAGACGATAATGTGTTCTTTGCAGGAGACACAGCTGCAGCATACAAGGGTATCCCGAATGCGTTGTTAAAGTACAACAGTTCTTCGTTTTCCGAAATTGGGTAAGATGCCTTTTGAATACATTACAGGTCACCCTCAAAAGAAACGATTAGTGCAGTGAAGATCCCTACTATGTGTACTTACAGATTGCCAACATAATCACTTTTCTTTTCTTTTTTTTTTTCCCCCTTTTAAGTGCCATTTCTCAACTTTGGAATGTTTGTTTGCCGGGAGCTCCTACTTATATATATATATATATATATATATATAAATATATATATCTCACTCCTTCCTACATTGGACACGATGGAATCATGCGGTACTTCGGTTGCTCAGATCTGTTTTTAGTTGAACTCCATCTGGAGTCTGTTATTTGAGTAGATCTGTCACCACATTAAAACCACGCTGATTAATTTTAGTTATTTATCTGCGTTGCATGCGGATGTATTCTCGCTATGGAGTACTGTAATTCTTCAGGCAGAGACAGGAGGCCGGAGAAGTGAGACGAAAGAATTCAAAAGAACCTGAAGGTCCGTGAACTTAACGGCAGTTATGTAGCTAGCTAATCTACGAGTTGCATGATTTCTTCGAGACATACAAACAACTTTGGTTGTATCCAATGCAGCTTTTACTTCCGTATCAATGTAACTGCAGCGACCTTCGAGTTATGATGTACAACAGTTCACCCAACTGAGGGACATAAGAGACTCAGACAGAACCAGTATAAAATCAATGTAGTGGAATTCATATCCTGTCCATTAAGCTGCAATTTGAACACTTTATCACCCTTCCTCATCAGCTGACAATCGATGTTCATGTTGTAAAACATGTAATGCTCTGAGCATAACCATATAGTCTCCAAGAGCAGACAACCGCTAAGTGACGCTGTTAGAGTGCACAAATGGTTGTCAAAAACTTGCACCAAATTTCATATAAGAAATCACTGAATTGATAGTATTGCAAATGCTGCCGGTGGCTCGACAGCTAGTGGCCAAAACTCTGCGTGTAGCACAACTAGTTTCTTCGGCAATGATCTCTGTTAAGGTTCTACTCGAATGTAGTGGAAATAACAGTTGCAGTCTGCGACGCCTCCTCCCGAAGCAAGGCTTTGCAAGGGCTTGGAAACACCTTACCCACTACTCTCCCCTGAAGAAAGTCGCATGTGAATACGTTCCTCTTCTTCCTTGTCAATCCCACATTCATATTGCGAATGTCAATCCCTGTAATGGGCACCTCCTTGCTTCCGAACATTCGCACGGGGTAACGCACTGCGCTTCCGTAGACGCCGTCAAAAGAAATGTTGGCAACAACAGGGAGCGCTTGAGGATCAAAATCAAAGTCTGGATGCTCACCGTAGTCGGTCTTGACCACAATCCCCACCCTAACATCAATCAGCGTCAAGTTCTTATACGATATATTTTTCACGTACCCCCCGCGCCCTGGAGATGTTTTGATGCGAATGCCTCGTCTTGAACCCCAAATATAGACGTCTTCAACTATTACTTGCTCAACTCCTCCAGACATCTCACTTCCTATAGAAATCCCTGCACTGTGTACCATCATCACAAATAAATGTAATACCACTCATGCGTTTAATAAACTTGGTGAACTATTTAATGCTAGCCGCAACGTTTCGTCGTGGGAGCCAGTGATACTGATGTGCAGTTTTATCTATGAAATTACAAGCGGTACCTGATCTGCGAACGAGCAATAACATTTCGAATAGTGACGTTGACACAAGGTCGATTGTACCCAATCCCATATTTGTCCCATCCACTTTTGACTGCAACAGCGTCATCTCCCACACTTATGTAGCAGTTTTCCACCAACACGTTTTTGCAAGAATCTGGGGAGAATTTGAATACAGCTCACATATTGAGAAAGGTTTTTATGCTATTAACAGGGCTCTGTCTCTTTACATCCACATTTACTCCATTCTCACACTCAAGTCGAAGTGGAAGTATAGCTTATGCTTAAGTCATGAAACAGCCAAGAATACAGAAAATACAAGCAAAATGTAAGCGAGCCGGTCACCTACTGGCATTTTTAGTTTTGCTTTCACGGAAGAAGGAATGAAGCAAGAGTCAATCACCAGGGTCAATCCCGTCGGTGTTGGGAGCATCGAGAGGAGACAAAATAGTCACGCCGCTGATGGTGACATTGGTGCAATCGTAAGGGTGCAAATGCCAGAATGGCGAATTTTGAAGAGTCACGTCCGAGATTATAATGTTGGTGGACCACATGAGCTCTACAAGCCTTCCCCTCGTGTAGCGCAGTCTTTTCTGTTTGTGTTGCTCCCACCACCAACCACCCTGTCCATCTATGCTTCCATTGTGACCTGCCACAACAATTTACGTGTTCTTAACGGAATTTCTCGAAGCGATGGTGATGTTACAAGCCTCTTTCAAGACAGGAAGGAAATTGGTAAGAATTCAAGCAAAAGTAAGAGGGACCAAAATGAGAGACCAGTTAGGACAAAATCGTCCACGTGTTGTCCGTGAATGAGACTGCTATAGCGAGGACCCGGCAGCTCACGCCCCCGGCCGTATGAGGGCAGTGCGGGAAGAATCGGCCACAACCGTGCGTCCTGCTCACCACCGGTTCACAATAATTTGGTGATCGCCTTCAGTGCAGCAGGAAAGAACACTTCAAATTTTGCTACTGCAAAAATCTTGATCAAGAAATTCGTGATACCTGGATGGCGGCTATAGTGGCACCTTGAGACAGAAAGAGGGTCATGTGGCTGGTAATGTTAAATGGAGCTGTCAGCCAACGTCCAGGGCCAACAATAAGCTGTGCTCCCCCATCACTGGCCCTCTCCTTGATTGCCGCAATGGCATCTTCGAAACATCGGGTGTTGACACTGTAACCATCACCTACAGCTCCAAAGTCTGTCAGATTAAAGACATGCGGGCGAAGGTTGGGGATTGGTGGAGGTGGAGGTAGGTCATGGCGGTTCCTGTAATTCACTTGCCAGAAGAAAACCAACGAGAACGATAAAGCCCAGGACATCCAGAAGGCATTGCGGATAGAAATCTTTGTGATGGTCGTCATTAGTTTCGAGAACAACAATCGACCTACGGTGATTCATTGTGGTGTTCCTCCATGTGGACCGCTTCAGGAGTTTTTGCCGTTTCTGAAAAGATCCCCACAGACATGGAGCTGCTCATGATATCGAGAAAAAATTACGTGGATGGAATGTGCATGGGAAGTGGGTATCATCGTGATAGGATCTTCAAGTTCCAACGGATGTAGTACCCCGTGCTTTCAAACTCCTTGCAGCCAGATCAACACCCAACGGTAATTATCACAAGAATCGACTTGCAGGGTCCTCCTAAAAAACTCAGAAACAGCACACCTTCTGCCTTGGCAGCAACGTGTCTGATTCGCCGTACTTCTTGATCTGAAAATCAGTTGCATTTCCATCATTGCTACTGCTCAATCCCAACCATCATTGCTACTGATCAATCCCAACCATCATATCTCATTGGAGACAACGATGCAAGAAGTTTAGACGTTTGTCAATGCCACCGAAGAATACAAGAGACAATTAATTGATGGGCTGAAAGCTATCACGAACAAGTCAGAGAGTGATGATGCAAACGATACTTTACCAGAGTATAAATCATCCACAAGATACGACTCCAGCTGCGATTGATGGGCATATCAAAATTCTACTCAGAATAAATGATTAGAAGGCATTCCTATTCGATTCAAGAGTTTGGATACACAAACATCTACAGCGCACGAAGCTAAAGCATGCAAATATTTTACAGCGCAAGCATCCGAAAGGGAAGAGTCTAAAAATGGAGTTCCAAGCATGTTATGTGCATCCCTCAAATTAGGGCTTGCCTGTCTGCAGTTGGTGTACAATCAGGGAGTTATGTCAAAGACACTTCCTTCCAGTACAAAGTTGCAAAACAAAAAACCAAAGCTCCTCGACTTTTTCGCTAACCGCATCCGTAAAGTCAATCCCAACACAGAAGGTTTCCAGATAGTCTACCTTGCCGACGCCCTCTGGCACCCTTCGGTGTTAAGGTCGACACAGTGGTAAAACCGGAAGATGATCGTATGCATGAGGTCTGTAGCCAGGCCCATCCATGTAATCGAACTCTGATCTGTCTTCGATGCATGAAACACGTTCATTATCACGTCGTCTCATTAGCAAGGAGCCATAGAAATCTTCACTGAAGCGATTCTAAAACCTTTCTGCACGAGGATGGTGTGTTTGTATGACTCCGACCCGAGGTGCACTTGCACAGCCTCGTAAATCCCACTCGGAGGGTAGTGAATCCGCGATTGCACAAAAGGCCCCAGTACGACGTCGGAGTCCACAGAGGAAGAGCCCACCTACTTGTCTACGTAACGCTCCGGGTCCTCGAACGAAAGTGTCGGTTATCATATTGCAATTCAATTCTCCAAAACGAAGCATTTCGCCGGCATGATCGACCTGAAACATCTCACTAGTCGTCCAATTGCAAGCATTTAGATGCCGGATCGAAAAACTCTGATAAAAGCCCCGGCGACGACGGAAAAGGGTGGACATGAAAACCAAACCCTGACGTAGACGAACATATTGAAGTCATGTGCTGCAGTGGACGAGAACAGCACAGGGAATGTGTTGACGAACGGGAAGATGATAGCTGCGACGGTCTTTCAACTCGCCACCTTCGTCCAGGCTGACGAAGTTGGTCGTCATTTGAAGTACAAACAAACGTCGGGTTTTGCGACGGACGTTTCATTTGGGGCCAATTTCCAAAAGACCGTTCGTTTTCCAACGATCGTTTCCACTCTGTTCTCATGTCATCGCCTATCGTGTTCCCAGTTCCCGGTTCGTTCCCTCCAAATTGAGCTGCAGGAGCCCAGCCACGGGCACCGGCATTCGGTGTGGCGCTCTTCGATTGCATCCAGCTCTTCCTCGTTGATGTTTTCGGTGATTTTCCCATTACTCGTTTCTGCTTGCTTACCAGCTTTTCTAAGGCAGTTGCTTTGCCACTTTATATTATTTTATTTTATGTTGACATTTGCTCAATTTTTTCCCTTTGCTTGAGTTCAAATTTTTGCAAGAAATGTGGTCAGTATAGAAATGCTGAAGTTTGATTAGTGCGGAGCTCCTGGCTAGAATGCTGGAATATTTTGGGGGATCTGTTTGAGTTTTTGTTTTTCATGTGACTTAAGTGAATGAGAATTTTTCAGTGGTTTCCGTTATGTCATGATGAGTGGTCTTGCACTTTTTCTTTGACGTTCTTGTTTTTGATCTTGAATCTTGCTGTATGTATCGAACATAGGCCAAGAGACTTGATACTGTTTCCGAAGACTTTCCGATGGCGTCGCAGAAGCTGCCTTGCACATCGATGCTGGCAACTGCATATTGTAATAGATTGGATCAGTTTTGTGCGCAACTTCAAAACAATTGCTCGTCCCTGCTCAGCATTGCTAAGGTGAAGCCGGAACCAGAATCACGAGGTAAGAGTTTTTTAATGGTATTGGCTGTACGATATTTAATGCTATGATGTGGTCACACTCAAAGCAGCTGATTAGTAGCATCATGGTCGGACCATCAGCAAATCTTAAATAACAACTAGATGGGAATGCAGTCTGATTCTCAACTTCAAGATCGAGCTCTGACTCTTCATGTAGCTAATTTTATCAGATTGTGTTTAGCGTTATCCTATCGAAACAGTGCAATATCTCTTCTTAATTTGATTTAGTTGAATTCATTACAGTAATTGTTACAGTTTTTCTCTTATCACCGCAAGCAGCAGTCACGGCCATGGTTGAAAAGTGATCTTACGATTGTGATTCATGCTAATATGTGTGGCGACTCATATGTTCTGGTTGTGGTTATATTCACACCAGGATACAACTTCGCTATATTTCTGGAAGATCTAAACGATGATACATCTTCTGCTCTGACCGAGCTAACACATTTGGAGGAGAGAACAACTGACACTCTATCATTTGAGGAGCTTCTAGTACACTGCGATGCCTTGTACGAGTCAAATGAGGACGGCATCAGCAAACTCGAATTCCAGTTGCAGCAGAATGGATACGCACCAGGTGTGTTATTTATTTAAATGATTGCTCACTTTGCAGTAGTGTGAGTTCGTATTGCTGTTCCGAAATGAAAAAGAAAGCCGTGTACCATCGACTTGTAGAGCCTACTCAGCTTTATGATCATCATATCGTGAACATTTATGAATTAGAATAACTAGCCGCTGCAAGTTGAACTGTTGATATACCCTAGAACATCGAATGAGCTGCTTCAGAAAAGATCTTAGACGGATGGCAAGAGTAACTTCCATTGAGGTAAAACACGCTGTGTTGTTATGCAGTTGAAGTGCCCAAGCATATTCCTGCAGATGTTCTGCATGAGACTACGTACCAGGAAATGGGGACAAATTCCCATACACAAGACGAGGAAATTTCTTCACACAAAGCTTCAGCTACTCTAGCCTTAATGAATGTGAACGAGACATCTAAGGTGACACCAACGGCGCTTTCATACAAAACTAAGAATACCAAAAGAGATGTTGAGTACAGTCCCTTGTATCCATACTCAAAAATTGCTTCTTATTGATCTAAGTCATTTGTGTTTCTCTTTGTTCAGTTTCTCCAACATATTGCTTATTATCTAGCTGAACTTTGTTCCTAAGCTAAGAGCAGATTTGGTGATCTAGGAGACCTTGAAAACCTGGAAAGCCTTGGTATTTCTGCCACTAGTCTGACTGCACTAACTGGCCAAGGTTTGCAACAATTCTTTTGAAATCCTATATCTTGTAATGCAGCTGTTTTCAAGGTTAGAGTGGGAATGATAGTTTGGTTGCATTTACGTGGTTGATTGTGATATTTTTTAGCTACGTACAAGCCTCAAATCAAGGGACAACTGAACAGTGAGATTAAAATTTGTTGTATCTATCTGAAACGTCTTCTGCCCTGTTACATTTTTATCTGTAGTAGGGGAAGTGTCAACTCACAATTAGAAATTGTTTAAAAGATCTCTATGTTGTATGTTGGTGAGTTGCAGACGAACCAGTTAGCTCTGTTCATCCATCTCTACAAAAGCTAACATTCGAAGAGTCACCGACAAATGAAGACGTCAAGATAAGCTTAAGGTGATCCAGTATCCACTGTATGACTCAGTTCAGGTTAACTATTAAAGCTTGTTGTACCATTATAATTTCATGAGCTCTCCTGAAAATTATCGCAAAAACTATGTGCAGTAAAGGACGTGTACAAGAAAAGTCTTCGCAGATTATCTGCGGTAGGAATTTTTTGAGCAATACGTGAGTCATGATGATTCTATCATGTCATGGAACAACAGTAGTCGCGGAATAAGATGAATAATTCTGCATGACAAAAGAACAAAATACCTGATGTGGTTCTTAAATTATTACAGGGATGCTGAAATGGAAGATAATCTGAAGACAAAGTATGGCAGTTACTGGTTCCCCGAATCAAAGAAAAAGACTCCACCATTGCCGAGTGAATCGGATTCCAGATTGATTTCAACGCAAAGAAATGGCGAGATTTGTTCCAATACCCTTGTTTACAATAAACTTAAAAGCGAGCATGGTGATGGAGCTACGACCTCAACACCAACCGCTACTGCTCCCAATAGAGGTTCAACTGCAACCTCTTGTCTAGGTACATCTTTTTACCTTCTGAGCCAAATATCTTTATGACATAGGTGATGATAAAAAAACCAATATATGTACCACTTTAAAATCTTTTGAGACCGCATTAATCCTATGCCTCAATTGAAACTGCTTTGTTCGTCGCTTCAATCTTGGATAACTTTGAATTGTCTTTGATTGAGTATATTTACATCTTGAAAATTCTGTAAAGTACCTTCCTTCCATGCATGTTGAATCCTGATTTCTTTCCAGTTTATTCAAGTCTCAGATTTCTTACTTTTATTTTTTCGATTTCAGATGAAACTTTTCAAAGCTTAGACACCAAGAAAATCCCATCTCTAAACGTAATAAGTAGTGTACAATACGACAATCTTCCTTTGTGGCTAAAGACTCAGGTTTCTTTTGAGGTAATGCTCTGCTGTTTCCTTCTTCGTTGTGTTGTTCTTACCAATTGCATCGGAGAGCATGGATGTGGCTTGAATACGGCGAGAAAATGTGCTCTGGGATCACATTAACAGCGTGTTTCTTAATTTTGCAAGTGTATTAATGTATTTCTTCACGTCCACGTTGGTATCAAATCTAACATTGTTTTTCCAGGAGGTCAATGCTGCAGTCACCAAAATCAATGAGCTAATTAGGCAGCGTGGCACTCAGGGAGAACATGCCAATCAATTTTTTCTTGATCAAAAAGATGTTCAATCTCTTGAATTAGGTTCTCATATCATAGCTCCTTTTTTCTTTCTTTTTTTCTTTTTTTTTGAAGACTGGACAAGTTCACAATCAAAGTTTTTTGCGCAGTGAGGAGTGGTTAGTGAACATGTAAACTTGAAGTCAATCCCAGTTTAGCAGTCGATTGGTATCAAATCCTTACTTCTCAAGGGTAGAGAGTTCTCAAGTGTAAAATAAGTAGAAGCACCTCTTTTCTGAAGGAATAGCGTGTTGAGAACCTTATGATACGTGCCAACTATTCGGATGTGGTGTTGTATTGAATGATCGAAAGCAAGAGCAGGCATTATGGTACTTACAAAAGCAGAGAAGATTGTCACTCAATGTATCAATGGCGTGACCGCTTACCGAATATGCGTTCAGGAGCTTGTATAACCTCACTTTACCTCCCTAAAGTATCCTTTTTTCAGTCTGTAAGTGTTGGTATTTCAATCTGTAATGAATGCTTTCCACACTATCAAAATTACACTTCGAGAAAGTCTTTCAGACCTCGTACTATTTGAAATGAATGAATGCGACTTAGTCTATGTAAAGATTATTTCATCTGCTCTCAATTAAGGTATACGCTAGCACTTTCAATTGGCATGCAGATAAGGATAATGCTGTTACATGTAGGCGAGTAAATCCTTTGTGGCGGTTCCGATTCCTTATTTAGTCACACCATGTTTCTCACCTGCCCCTTCCCCATACGCCAGTGAACCAGACAATTCAAAATATACCTCTAAACGAGTTTATGTTCCACAGTTAGGAAGTATCATGGATGAGGCAACACTTACCCCTAGTGCTGCTTGGAATATACTTGAAGCAAAACCTTGACCTCCAGCATTCGCTCGCCTCTCAGCATCTGTAAGGTCAACAGAATGGAGATGAAAGCAGTGAGAGAAAGACAGTATCACATCGCCTCAATGTTGACAGTTATGGCCAGTTTTGGTATGGAGTTCGGATGGTATTTGACCGGAATCAATACCAAACCAGAAATCCTACAAACAAGTATACCAAATACAGCAGACGTGATCATAAAATGCCCAAGGATGAGGAATTGTCGGGTTATTCGACAAGGTACCTTTTCTGCACTTAGAATATCCAGCTGTGTTCGCACTTGTAAGACTTATTGCGATGATAGTGATAATCAGGTAGTCGAAGTTGAACTTTACAATAGCAATGATTGCAAGTGCTACCCATGTTGCATTCTGCTAATGTCATGAAACCACAAACTAAGTAAGGCGTCTACGACTTCAATCAAATCACATATTACAATTTGAATGCAAATGTGTTATCTTTTTGATGAATGTAACTTTGACAAATGCAGAGGAAAGCTGAAGCAAATAACTTTACATGATAAGCCAACATAACTTACGTTTATGTAAAGTGACCACCAAAAGATCCACGAATCGTTTCTGTTGATGCGGTCCAACGCCTGCAGTCACAACACAATGATTTCAACCGTACAGAATGATGAGAGCATAATTAAATTGAACTGAGTTTCTTTAATATTTTTACTTCTCCTCATATTTCAGTTGATCGTTGCATTTTTCTAACATGAAGACGCTTTTTCTAATATTAGTTTTACTTTAATCTTAGATGGTTTTAGAACACCACTCAGATACGCCTGGAAGGAGCGGACCTGTTGATTAAGCGACTCAAATTTCCAAGTACTTTCCCCTCGTTCGTCAACGTCATTCCACCATCTTAACCCCACCAATAGTCTCCCGGTTACGTTCTTCACGATCCAGAAATCGATTCCGATCAGTAAGGTTGTGACAACAAAATCAATCACGTAGCTTTCCGAAAAGAGCCCGCACAGGAGGTACGATAAGAGTGCAGCCACCTGCACAAAATAGAGAATCTTTTCATGCACTATACTTTCCGCTTCTCTACTCAATTGGCTTACTCTCATGAGGAGCGGAAAAACGACGATCTCATGAGTTCACCTTGCCTGCACAGTGAAAGAAAGCAGCAATTGGATGCCTGTATCTCACATCATTGTTCTCTGCTGCCTGTGCAAGAAATCCAGTATGTTTGTTCTTTTTAGCATGAATTCTATCTGCAAAATTCTCAATAAATTTCGTTTTTCCCATGTTAAGAAAAATTCAAAAAAGAAATATCAAGTGATTCTTTCGGCTTGAAAAGCTGCACTTCACTGTGTTTCACAAACGACTCCATGCTCAGCCTTTGATAATTGCTTCCAACTAAGTTGGTCATAATACAATTTGCGAGCCCTTGAGATTCCAGTCAATCCTCGTTCAGTAATATCTCGCTGAAATCACTTTTTTCTGAAATCAATTACCGTGTTCTGAGGCAACATCAATGTCTGCTGCTCCATAATCGGCGGTCCCATGGTCGCTCGCGTCAAAGAGAGCTCATCAGCATCGGTCTGTCCAATGATTCAGCATTTTCTTTGCAAGTAAACATCTAATCCAAAACAAATTCATGATCCCTTCACAGTGCTTCCTGGATGCGATTCAATCCTTCTCCTTCCTCTGCCAAGAATTCGACAATGGCGTTGACGATGAAAACACGAACTCCTGCACTTCCAACCGGGACCTTCGGTTCTATATTAGAATGTCTTTACTCAATTCGATTGTCTTCGACATCCAGCCAGTAAAGCACAGAAATGACAGTTCCTACAATTCGCTGGAAAAAATTATCTCAGCTCTGCATCTGCTTGGCGCATTGGATCTCAAACCCTCGTCTACTTCGACACAACGCTCTTCACAGACCTCCGATACTAATGTTAACATCAAATCTTCAGAACTTAAATTAGAATCAAACTAATGAATTCATTGACAATTGATTCTCCGTAGCATCATGAACGAGTGCCGCGGGGGCTTCGTTTGCGAGCCTGACAAACTAGAAGCCGTGATTGCCAAGTCCTACATCTCTTCAAAGCTGTACAAACTCTGGACGGTTCCCACGTCCCCTCGACGGTTAAGTTCAGCGCACGGTCTTGGAAGTCTGTTCTCGGTCGTAGCCGTCGACCGTGTTACTCAGCCTGGATCCTATTACCGGCTTGCATGGAAGCGCACTCTTACAAAATTTCAGGAGTAGCGTAGCGGTGCCTCCACTTCTGTTTCGATAACACTGGCCATGGCTTCGCTCCCGCGAATTGATCCCGCGCAGGTTCTCGCTCACAAATTTCCACAGGTATGTTTCTTTCTTCTCTCATTTTCTATCCTGTAAATCTTAGTGAAACGGAGAAGAGAGCAGTGAAATTTTCCATGCCGTATTGTCCCGATATCCCTTGCTGCACGATTTCATTTGGTGTCAATTTTATGTTCGCAGCTGAATTTTTTTGTGGTTCTAGTGGAATCCACTGTGAGCAATTGGATTCTTTCATTTTCGTTTAATTAAGAGAGGAAAAATTTGGCGTTGCGTTGCTTTGTTGAGTTCTTTCTAGTTCTGTCGCAACAAGCATTTGAGACTTTGTTCCGTTGCCATTCGCGCTGTCCGCATTTGAATTCACTTGTTTTGGTCCTTTGTGAAGACATTCTATGGCCTGATTAAGGACGTGAGGACTTTGCGTATTACTGTTTGTATGTGTTCTGATCTCGGTTTTTTAAGATACTCAGAGCATGTAACTTTTGCGTGTTTGTATAATCTGGACAATTGATGGATGATCAGAGTTCTCCTGTAGATACTTCGCATCTTTTGAGTCACAGTGTTCTACTTTTGGTGTAAATTTATGCAATCACAGGTCGTACCCTCGGCTGTTTTGTTCCTGAGTAGTGATTTGTGTGTACCTTTTGTAAGTATCGAGTACGGGTCCTTAGGTGTTGGACGTGGCAAGGGTTATCGTATCCTTTGGCACCTTGTTGCAATTCTTGCAGAAAGAGATCGAGGTTTTTCTGTGATGGTGCAAGATTTTGATTTCTGGAATTTGTGAAGTGATGGTTGTCAACAGCAGCTTCTGTGGTTAATTCTACAAATTTGTGCCTTGGAAGGCTTCAAAATTGCTGACATTTTGTTGTGCTGTCTTGGTTGTTTGTAGTCTCTCTTCACATACACAGAAAGGTAAAATCATTTCACCCGCTTGAGCTTTGCGCAGATTTCATGTTGTTTTACGTCATTCAGCTATTAAGATGATCAGCTTGCATATACAACTCCATGTAATAGTCCAAGGGATATTACTTGTATTCGGCTATTAGAACTAGTCCCAGGCTGTGAGTTTGTGGATCTGCTATTAATGTCTCACAGCTATTGGGTTTTTCCTCCCTTTCCTGGTCGTGTAAGATTTCGTTCAAAAGCGCGAAATTATATCTCATCATGTGTGTTAGTATCTGCTCCACATACATTTACTTTTATGCATAGACTTAGAGTCGTCTACTGAATGTAGCCTGGTGTGAGACAGAGATGTAGCCCTATATGCTTTGGGAGTGGGAGCAGCTAGCTCGGATCCATGCGATCCTTCCGAACTTCCATACGTGTATCATCCAGATGGTCAGTCATCTATCAAGGTACGTGTACATCCCAACCATGCACTTTCTATTACCTGATATGCGGAATATATGTAACATTTTGTTTTTTAATGTTTTGTATAAAAAAGAATCTATGACTCAGTTCTTTGTCTTCGCTTTAACCATGTCTTTAAAGAACTTCCTATTCCGCTTTCGTATCTTGCACAGGACATTTACACAAGACTGATTTACGTCATGCTCTAAAGATATTGTTTCTTGCATATCGCAAAGCTTTATGACTCGAATGTTTACTTTGCGCAGGTCTTGCCTACTTTTACTGTGCTGTATCCTGTTGGATTCCTTGACCTCATCGGCAGTATATCAGGCTTGCAGTGAGTGCCTCTTTGCACCTTGTAGAGTTATCCTACCTTATGTAACTGATATCATTCCTTCAATTGACAACATTCAGTTTCAAGAAATTACACTTCCAGGAAATGACCAATTGATGTTCAATTACTTTGTGCTCGTGCTTGTTGATTTCTCAGCTATGATCCCAAATTATTACTTCACGGGGAGCAGTATATTGAAGTGTATCAGCCTATTCCAGTTAATGCGACGGTGGGTTAGCTCAGAGGATAATAAGGCATTCTTCATAATGCATTGAATGTTATAAAATATACTTTAGTAACATTGCTTTGTTTTCTCTTGACGGCATGAGATCCTATGAAACTGACTATTTTTATCTACTTGCAATAATGTGTTTGTGGATGCATTACCTACAGATACGAAACAATATTCGAGTTGCAGGTCTTCATGATAAGGGTGAGAACTAAGTTCAGAACGCTTCCATCTTTTCCACTTAGTTGATTCGTATAATTAACCTCTTACAATAATCAAGGAATAGTGTCGAGTCTCAATCCTTCTTACTCTTGAAACCTTGGATATTCCTCAGGTAAAGCTGCTGTTATTGAATTGGAGACAGTCAGTCACAATGATGACACTGGGGCTCTTCTGTGCATAAACAGGTTCAGTGTACTGTACCTTCAGCGTTACGTACGGAAGTAACAGTTAGTTGTAGTTTTGCAATTATGAGTTTGAGGTGTTACACTATGAAGCTAGTGTCTCTACATTACGATCAACGTTTGAGCTCGACTCAATTCGTTGTTTTCTTGTTGAAAGTTTGAGGTGTATAATATGTTCTATGAGAATGGTTAGCCTTTCTATGATGGTGATATGTGAGGATTTAGTTGGTTGGATCATGCATAAACCAGATACATATTTGCAGTCAGACTTCTGAATGTGGTCAGGGAGACTCGTTGAGTATATATCGACTGGTGTAATATGATTGCGAACACTCCAAGTGTTTTTTTGATTGATGTTCAGGAGTACTATATTTCTCCGTGGAGCTGGAGGGTTTTCAACCTCAGAGAAACCATTTTCTTTTTCGAATCGTACATCTCTAATTGCAGGTGTAGGTTCCAGGACTGCTGCAAAGAAGGATGTTTCAGCAGGAGGAACCAGTCCAGATAGGGTTTTTGAAGATCACACCCACCCATCGCAAGTGAGTTGTTAATCTGGAGAATTGTACAACTGTTGTGCAATAGTCTACCGTGTCGAAATAAAACTTGAAATTATATAGTGTTTTTCTTTGCTTGTTAAATCTTAATGCAACAATCTACTCATTTCTCTTGTTCTACATGTGCAGAATCAAAGATTCGCACTTGTAGGATCCAGTTTCTAGAGTTTGTTTTGATCATGGCTTTGCAATACCATTGCAGGCATTGTTATATAGGTTAAATGGAGATTACAACCCTCTGCATGCAGACCCCTCATTTGCCAAAGAAGCTGGGTATATTTTTTTCGCACTCCTCCTAAAATAGATGCGTTAAGAGCACATGACACATTACCTCTAATTGTGGAAGAATGTCGGAAGCACTAATTCTGGGTTTCACGAGGGGTTTCAGAGTTGAAATTTAGAGGAAAGTTAGACTTACTGATCAAAATGGTAAAAGTTGTGTGTGGTAAATTGAGGTTCTCTCAATCATGTCAAGTTATTTATTAGTGCCATGTAACTTCCTCTTATTTTAATCCTTTCAAATCTTTTAGAGGTTTCCTTTTTGGTAACTTTGTTACAAATTTTTTCTCTCCTTTTCCTTAAATACTGATCCATTTTGATCATCTGCAGGTTCCCTCAACCTATCTTGCACGGTTTATGTACACTTGGATTTGCAACAAAGGCAGTCGTAACAGGTTTTTGTGGAGGAGACCCAAGCAAGGTGCAGTCAGTGCAAGGTCGTTTCTTGCTGCACGTGTTCCCAGGGGAGACGCTCGTCACTGAAATGTGGAAAGATGAAGGTCAAAACAGGTAAATCTTTTCACTAACCCTGAGCAATTTTGAATCGATATACATGCAGCAATAGATGACTACTCAGAAGAGTGAAACAGGTCAGCATCATTTTAGAAGCAGAGTTATGTTGGCATCGTTTTTACTTGGAATAGCTCCGCATGTGTTACTTAAACACTTCGACAAATTTTCATTGTAGGGTGGATTATAAGCTTAAGGTCAAAGAACGCAATAAGGTTGTCCTCTCCGGGAGTATCACCCTGCGGTCGACATTGTCACGATTGTGAAAGAAAGAGATATATAACATGTCAATGCTATTCCGTCTTCGGGAATGCAATGGAGGTATCCTTTAGGTGTGCTACCTCTCGGTCGACGATGTCACCAATGAAGTGCTCATGTGAAAGGAGTGTTATGGTTTATTCTACTAATAGTGTGTCGTAAGATTTGAAGTGGTTGATACTCAAGGGCGAAAAATGACTTGGGACACATTAGTGGGGTTGGGCAGGTGTCATCAGAGAATTATTTATAGCATCAACTTAGAAGTCTTTCTTCTCAAACTGGATTCAGTGTGTTACACTACCAGCAGTAGTTGGGAAAACTCCATTACACAGATGTTCTTGCTTAGTCCCTGCACTTCAAACCACTTTTAACATGCAATAACATTCAATCTTGACAGCTGACTATAATTCATTCAAACTCAGAAATTGTAGCAAGATCAATTGCTTACACGTATATAAATGGTACTGGATTTCTAATGGCTTGAACATATAAGTGTAAAATGAAGTAAGGCACGATACATCAGCTCTTTCATTTTGAAATTCTAGAGACCCTACTCTACTACAGTTTTTAACACTACCGCTAGGGTCCATTCTTGTCATATTTCAACTGCATCAAAACCATGAGTATTGCAGTGTGTGAGAATGTGGCTATTCAGGCAACCTGTTGATGTCTTGTGGCCTCCACAATCTCCAATATTTCAGTGCTAGAGGATGTCCCCATTCAGTGTGACGGCGTCATATGCTGATTGCAAAATTCACGAATGGAAACACAATGCTGAGTCACTGTTTTTCACAAGAACCATGCGTTGTCATCGTTCATCCACACCCCACCACAAGCTTTTCATTTACGCCGACACTCTTCTCAGGCAACAGCCAAGGTTTCTTCAGAGGAAATAATAATTCACACCCACCCAGAAACGCCGCTATCATGCTAAACACCATAGATTTGCTTTCAACAGATTTGCTTCGACTTCGCCTCAGAATCGATGGACAAAAACAAATTAGCTGCTCGCAAGTAGGGGCAGCAGTTCATGGCTCCGTATGTCTTAAGTTTAATAAAACAAAAGAGAGACTCTTAAACTGCAAAAAGGCCCGCGAGTGCATTCTCCACATTACAACTCCCTGAGGGGATGGCAGCAAGCTCAAGGCCTGGAGTGTATGTGCGTCCCTAGGGTAATTACGCCCAACTAAAATCAGGTTAACGAACTGAACATATTGATGATACACAACTCGTAAGCGTAATCTGTTTCTAGGATTTAAGTGTCAAGACTGCCACGTGTAAATGGAACATCCACTTCCGCAACTAAAGCCAGACACAATACAGCCATTTCTAGCAGTTAACTGTATGCCCAGAAATGTGATTCAATACTACAATCCTCTCGCCAATAAGCGCATCATACGATTTCGCATTTAGAGAGAAGGCTCCGGTTTCAGCGTCTAAAATGATATAATGACAGTCACTAGCCTCTTAACCATGTATTTCTGAAAGATGAATTGTCACGCAATGATGCATCATGAGGTTTGTACTCCATCATGTACCCAAAAGGAAGTTGAAGATGCCGCTTGATTGAATCTCTAAGAGCCATGACAGCCTGCACACGAAAGTGGTACATATATGAATTTACCAAAAGCATAGTTAGCTATTTAAGGATGAGTTCTTTGCTAGCTCACAGAGAACTTAAAAATCAATAAAGGATTATACTAAGCATTGTGGCACTCTTAACTGTGCTGGCTGTGATATGAGAGAAATAATGTATTATATGAACGAAAGACCAAGCCCCTTGATAACTAAAGAAGCTAACGTGCTACCTTAAAGAGGAGAAGTTGTGCATCTGAATTGACACTGTACCTGATTATCAGCAGCATTACGGTTCCATACACTCAGGATGTCCTCCCCAAAACGAATACTCAAAACAGCACCGCAGACAGTGTCGCCAAAATCCAACTGATCCCCAATCATTGCCAACACCTGTAAAACATGAGATGAGATGTGATTTAAAATAACGTTTGAAGTAGAAACATCAACTAAGCTTTCACGCTTTTCCTCTTCAACACTAATCCATACATGAAATATTGACACATGAAGCATGAAATGTCAAATTTGAGGGAACAAACAAAAAAGCAAACAGAGAGAGAGAGAGAGAGAGCAAAAAATTAAAATAAAATAAAATAAAAGGGAAATTTACCAATTCTTCCCAGTATCGACCAGAAACTAGTTTTTTAAAACGTATGATCCACTTTCCACCACTTCGATTAGCAGCATCCTGTTCCAAACAGCGCACCAAAAAGGCATCAGATTGGAAAGTGCCTCAGCACCTCTCCAGCAAGTGCGTATGAGATTGCTTAAAGATTATATAATTTCATGACAAACAACAAGTACTGGTCAAGGAAGCCCAAAAACTTACTTCCCATAGAGGGCGAATGCCTTCCTTGAACAAATGTAAATCAGTTGGATTTGGTAGTGCGGATGCTCGAGTTAGGTGGCAATAGCTACTCCAAAATCCTTCTACCTGACATTCAAAGTAGAGGTAAGTATCCATGTTATGAGACCATGCTAAGCAGTACACCTGGACAGAGCTGCCGAGAAAAAGAAGCTGTTTAAAACTATTGACCTATTTATGAACAAGCAACAAGTATATCAAGAGCCGAAGCCTCTTGAACTTTTTTCTGAGTATGCAAAGACATGAGTTCAGGAATGACAGAGAAACATGCCAATCAGATTCTCAAACAAGAAACAATACTCCGTGTCAAGAAATTGTTGATTGTTTGTAAAGAAGAAAATCTACGACGTAGACAAAATAATACAGCAGTGAAGAATAACTCACAGTGCTAAAGCTAAAGATTTTCTTAATGTTGTCTTCGTATGATGTCTGCGACCGTATGCCCGGCTGTCTTCGAGTATACCAAAACACAAACCGGTGCTGACAATACAATGGGACCAATGCATGAGATTCTTCCCAAGCCTTTGCACAAAGAGGCCTATATTGCCAGATAACTTGGGCAATCACAAAGTAAAACAAAATACCACAAAGTATGTAACATGCAGAACACCAAAATCCCACTTGAACCGACACAAATTCAATCTGACAGATGAACCCCATTAAGATACGTTGTGACGCTAACTACAGAGAATACTCTTCTGCCCAGATCATACTCAAGGTCGTGCCATACTAAGTTCGGTATGACAGATTTCACAGAGACTTTGCAAATGATTTAAACTACAATAATTAAGTTAAAATTTAATTAAAATTTAAGAACTAGGGTTTCTTTTTGCTATCATTCACACATTAAAGGGCAACAATATGGAATTAAAAATACCTGCAGAGGATGCAACCCAGCTTGAATTTCTCGACTCTGCCTATCGTGATCGTCACCCTCCCGACCACGCCAATCCTTCCTGTCACCCTCTTCCTCCTTCGCTCGATTCTGATCAGACACTACATGAGTAGCAGCAGCAGAAGACAGGGGAAGCGAGGGACGCCGATCATCAAAAACTGGCTCCGTCTTCGAAATTCCCGTCATCACAGACTGAAGTGTCGCGGACGCAGCGTCTAACGCCGAGTCTGAATCATTCACCGCGCGCACGCTGCCGCTGGTGGAAGCGTCTTCGGCTTCCGTGGTGGGGGTACCCTCCATCATCTTTCTCAACTCGCCTCTGTCGCAAGTCTCTGTCTAGAATAGCACCGAATGACACCGAATTGCACAGCAATGCCGATAAAATCTAGTAACAGGCACCAATGGAGGGATCGTAAGCACATAATCCTGTGCATCGAAATTCCTTCCCGAGCGCAGCGAGACGGGTCTTCGGCGACATCGCACAATCTCGAATTTCGACATCAGGGCGGGAGCTGGGTCTTCAGTCTCGGTGGTAATTAGGATGGATGATAATTAGTGTGGGTCAAGATTCACTTCATTTCATTCGTTGCGATTTTTTCTTTTCTTTTTCTTTTTCTTTTTTCTTTTTCTTTCTGAGACAAACAAAAAAAATTGAACCTCATATCACCATTGTGTAAAGTGTGTGAGTGTGTATATATATATATATATATATATGACTAAATAAAAGAATTAGAATTCAAATATAGTTGCAAGTTATGTGCAAGATTTTAACTATATATTTACTACATATATTTATATGTTTACTAAGCTATAAACAAAGTATATGTATATACCAAAACTTGTATAACCTTAATAGCTTGTTATTTTAATAACAAAAGAACTTTTTGCATGTACTCCAAAGTTTAGAATTGCAAAAACTAAAAATAAAAATGAAAATAAAACAGACATGTAATAATTTGTTGAAGTAATATTAATTCTTTTTAGAAATTTTTTCAGACATGAATACAAGGTAAAAATTAGAAAAGGACATGTGATGAATAAATTCAAATATATACAGAATTGATCTATCAAAAAAATTGTATTATAAATGATGTTTAAATAACTTTGATAATTAACATTAAAAAGCAAAAATAAGTCCACCTTTGTTCAATACATCTCTTTAGTTTTGTTTTGGTGAATATGATAAATTTAGGGTATTGCATTTAAATTGACACCCTTTTGGCATCCCCACCCCCCTTGCCGAGATGTCCAGTGGCCATTGCCAACATTGTTTACTTCCTTGCACCAGGTTTGTTGCTTTGTTCTTTTTAATACATACAATTTGCAACTGCGAGCACAAGCAATTCAGGTTTAGGAAAAGTGAATTGCAAGGAGCAGTTTTGCAATAAATATTTCCACATAAAGTCCAATGAGGCATTTGTTAGTTTTTAATGTAGTTTATCAAACTACATTACCTACATTAACCAACCCACAAGGCAAAACTTTTATCGGATTTTGGGGTAGGTGTCAATTTAACAATTCCAAGGTGTTGCATTAACAATATCCTAAATTTATTTATTTTATGTTTAATATATTAATAAACTAAATTTATATTTATTTGTGGATAACATAAAATATTTTTTTTTATAAATTTACATTTCTGTGTGTATATATATATATATATATACACACACAATGTTAATAAAAAAAAAGAAGTCGAAAGAAACACTTTACTACAGAATGTGGTAAGAAAAATAAAAATTCTGGATATATTAATAGAGTTATAGTATAAACCATAATATAAAATTTATTTTAATTCTTAATATAGTACATATAAAATCTAAAAATGTATAGTTTGCTACTTATGTACATCACTATCACATATGCCAATTAATATATTTTAAAATTCTAATTTTTTTTTAAGTATTAAAGAATTAAATTTTAACTAGTTTGTTTGATGTTAGTTTTGGATTCCATTCATGTCAGTGTCCACACAGATATATTACTATTTTATAGCAAAGTTATCATAAATGTCTTCCATATTTTAACTTTATTAAAATAATATTTCTAATTTTGGTTTACATTTTATCACTTGAACATCCCATTTACACCCTTTATAAGTTTTTAATCTTCACTTTAGAATCCATAAAGTAACTTATGTAAATACTTTAAATATATTTATAAGTTACCAACTAACATTTTTATAGACTCCTTTGGATCTCATTACATCTTTTTGTATTTGGGATGATATCCCTATGGCTAAGTGTTCTTGCTATGACAAATTGCTTTTGATACATGTCTTATGACTCATAACATCTCTCTAAGATGATTACAACTAGACCAAGATTCTAAACCAAGCTAGTGCATCTTTTCAAAATTTAAAGATTTTATTACACACAAGTATAGAAGTTAAAAATTAATTACCTTATATATTAAAGACAATGGAGTTTGTCTATACACAAGAGAAAGCATACAAGTTAAAATTTAATTATCTTATTTATTTAAAAAAATGGGGTTTGTCTACACACAAGACAGTTTCATCTTTGAATCCTTTGTGACTGTTTAACAATAATGTTCTATTCATTATACTATTAAACAAAGATTTATTTTAAAAGATCTTGTAGTAGGCTTGAATTCAAAGCAGTGCTCTATGGCTTATGGACTTAGAAGCATTGCTCCATTACAAAGTCCTTGTGAAAAGAATTCCACCACGAATCAAAATTTGTCACATTTCATATGGTACTCGTGGGTAGATGGCTACAGTATTACACAATCTTTTTTTGTCATAGATTAATTATGAACATGAAATTGGTTCCTACAAGTACTACAATTAGTAAGAACTATAACTCATCTATTAACACAGAACTAATACTTCAACCAATAATCATTGAAGCATGCATTTGTTCAAATTTTTATATTAAGTTTCAAACACACACACACACATCATTAGGTAATAAAGAGATATCATTTTCAATCTCTAAATAAAGAGATATCATTTGATTATAAAATTTTAAATTACTAAAGATGATAAAAAATTAAACTTTTATTTGTAAATAATATATGTATTTTTAAAAACAAAAGTATGTAAATAAGCTAATACTATACATTATAACCAAATACATAAAAGTGATAAAATATGTGTGTTTTTTTTATATATATGCTAATTTTATATAAATATAAATATTTTGATTCTTTAAATTACAAAGTGAAATCTTAAAATGTGTATATATATATATATATATATATATATATATAATCTTAAAATGTGTGGATATATATATATATATATATATATATACATTTTAAGATCACAAACCACAAAATTTGGATGAGATGATTTTTTATAATTTTAGTTAAAATGTATCTCACAGTTATGAATGTGTTCAATTTACGTTTGAAGGACTGACACATTTTTTATTATTTGTAAAGAGACCAATACAAATTAAAATTTATATGGATGTCAAATTTAAGCATTAGACAATATTGTTGATTTTTTTAAAGTGAATATGACATATTTTATTTATTTATTTTAGTATGTGAATTTTTGCTCAAAGAAATAAATAAATTTGGATATATTAATTTTGAATTTTGATAGATTTATTTTAAAATTTTGATAGATTTATTTTAAAATTTTTGAGAACCTTTATTGCACACTTAGTTGTTTCTAAAAGATTTTTTTAATATTTGAATTAGCTTTTGATATATGCTTAGTGTCAAGCTGAATCCTTGATAATTTGTACTTCTAAATTAAAACCGATATGATGATCAAAAGCGCTTTTTAAAAAAAAAGAATTAAAATCATAAATAAATTAATTTAACCTACGCTTGTAACAAATCATGCAGCACATCCTAAAACGACAAAATGTTCCATCAATCAATTCCTTAGGTTTCCAAGCCATGAAAAACCACTAATCATTGAATAAACATATGGTATTACTGCAACAATTTTTAAACACAAAAAAAGCATGTTGATTAAAGAAAGCAAGAGCATCATATCAAAAGCAACTCAATAAAGGGAGCACAAAATCTAGGGTTCCTTGATGGAAGTCGCAAGGGGACGACGATCGGCGGCAAAGAGCGGCAAAGAGCAGCAAATATAGACGCGTGAGGACGGTGGTCGGCGGCAGAAAGTGGCAAATATAGACGCAAGTGGACGCTAATCAGCGGCAGAGAGCGGCAATAGCAGACGCGTGGGGACGGTGATCGGCGGCAGAGAGAGGTAAAGATAGACGCGGGGGTTTTCCCCGCTATGTTGAGCGCCGTCCCGCCCCGCTCTGCGCCCTCAAGTGGCCACAACAGCACGCTCGTCACGTCGCCACGAGTACGGCAACCAAGACGTTGCCGCTCCAACTTGCCGATGCCTGTTTCCAGCGCATGCCGTCTAATATAAGCCCTCCCAATCGGTCCAACTCGCCTCTCCAACCGAGCTCACTCGCATACAGATCGTGCCGCTTCTCGTGGACACCCTTCGCTGACAGTTGCATTGGTGACAGTGTTCCGAGCTCGTGCTTGCCTGCAATTTGTATTGAAAACTACCGAGAATTCCAACCAAGAACCCCCGCTGTGTTCCTTGATTGCCAAGGATTGAGGCTCCATGCGATCGAGAGCGGTGGAGGGAGCGCGATAACTATTCGAACGATAGAATGCACGGACTTCGATCTGGTTGACGCGTTTGAGGAACGTGCGAAGGTGACGATCGGATGCTTTGTTGTTGCAGCTCGAGTCTTGGTGGATTGTGGACCTTGTCAGATCTGGTTTCGTTAAGTGACGAGAGAGATAAGAAAGCGAAGCGTAGTGCGACGTGATGAGCGTGCGTCTTGCACTGTAGAGAGTATGTGTGTGAAGTAGTGTGGATTTTTCGTGCGTTGAGGTGCGGTAGCTATGTAGCATTTGTTGATCCTGATTCTGGTTCGGACGAAAGGTTTTAATGTAAGGAATTTCTATATCTTCTTGCATTGGATCATAATGTGTGCGAGGTCTTGTTTAGCGAAGATCTCCATTGACACTTAAATACTGATTTTTTTTCATGAAATTGTCTTTATTGCTACCAAATTTTACCAATCGAAATTCGCTAAATCTCGCCTTATGTATTACACATATGCCTTCCACGCAGGGGCAGACTAAGAGGCGCTCTACTACTGCTAATGTCATGGCGATGATGTCGGAGGATAGTCTCGCGACGCTAGAGATCAGCTTGCGAGAAACTCTGCACAAAGAAGTAGAGGAGAGTGAGCGCAGGCAAAAAGCTGCTGAAATCCAGAAGCTGGTATGGGAGGAGCGACGCAACCCACTGTCTTCTGTTATGCCCCCCCACCTCAGCACTGGCACTGCTCCTGGAGATTTGGCTAAGCAGAGCACGGATTCCGCCGTGAAAATAGGTCAGTTGATTCAATTGGAATTAGAAATGTTATGTTTTGAATCAGAGAGTAGTTTAAGTCTAACTAGATCGGCATAGCATGCTAAAATTCAACTTTGCTGAAGTATGAGTAATAATAAACCTTTTTTTCTTGATACACTGAGTACATCCGAGGATCTCCGAGGCACAATTTATTCTACTCCTCTATTTCCATGCAATGTTAGTTTGAGTTGAGTCCAGCCATAGTTTAGCGATTTATTTCTTGTTGAATTTGCCTGTAAAATACACTGAAAAATGATCCTGGGTGTTGACAGTGCACGCAAAGGAGCAGGAAATTGAGAAGCGGAAGTTGCAGGTTCGGGAGAAAGTGCAGGCCCAGTTAAATCGCGTGGAAAGCGAGGCCAGGAGTCTTGATCAATTACGAAAAGTAAGTTTTCCATCCCCATTTCATGATGCAATTTTCTGCCGTCACTGACCATATATTCAGACTAATTGAAATTCTTGTCTCTTGTTTTTTTATTCATGGTATCAGTAAAAATTTACCTTTTTTTGATGCATCAAGATAACTTCCTGTATTTTGTCAGACTATACATGAATCCTACACATAGGATGAACCTATACAGGGTAGGAACGTCTTTTTTCCACTTGTAACTGCGTAGGCGGCGTTGTTTGAGTAGTGCAGGAGGTCCCCAAAATTTTAAATCCCCTCCTGTAGTAACCATTTGGGCTATCGAAGGCTCTGAGTATAATGTGTATCGGCATCTGAACGCCCTCGTTGACTAATGCAATTTTGCAGGAGTTGGAAGGGTTAGAGGATCCAACAAAACAAGAGGTTGCAGAAATCAGAAAGAAGATTGAAGTTGTTGACAGAGAGTTGAGACCCTTAAAACATATATGTGAAAAGAAGGTAGACGCTGCTCAATTTCCGAACAAGTTCACATTCCAGTTTCAATCGTTTTAGCAGCAGCTAAGTCTAGGCCTGTTTCTCTTCTGCAGGAAAAGGAGTTGAAGGAAGCACTAGAAACCTACAATGAAAAAACCAAGATCAAAACTGACCTCGTTGGGAGGTTGATGGACGTGAGCATCTGACTAACCATCTACTCGTTCAATTTCTTAACGTTGTAATTATCCAGTTCAAGGATCATCACATTCAATAGAAAACATCTAGATGAGTTCAAAAATACTAGTGGAGCAGATCAGAAAATATATTGGCCTTTAAGATTTTCTTTTTTCTGTTTTTCTGTTTTTTTTTTTTTTTTTTTGATGGAAACATTATGAATAACCTTTTCTAACTGTCAAACATCAATGTTTCTGTTTTCTCAGATCGTAACAGAAAGTGAGAGGCAGAGGATGCAAAAATTGGAGGAACTCAACCTACTTCTTGAGGAGATGGACCGACGTAAGGGCTTGAGGTAGTTCGAGCTGCCCAGCTGGACTTCAGGTGGTGAGCACTATGTATTCGTCAGCTAGGACATCAGAGTTCTGCCGATTGGAACGGTGAGATATTCAGATAAGATTGTAGGAAGAGGTGGCTAGGACAGTTACTAGAAATGGCAGAATGATCTCCTCGGATCTGCTTGCAACTGAAACGCAATTGGAGAAAATTACCGGTAATTATCATTAGCAAAATTATTTTTGAGTATGTCGGCTGGTGCATATCCACCCGCATCAGCCAAAGATCTGCATATTGCAAGACATGTTCCTAGACATCCATGAATAGAATTGATTCGTCATTGATCTGGGTGACATTGAGCTAGAAATCTGTGGCATGTATCCTATTAAACCGTCCGGAGAATGTACCTGTGTATTGGTCGGTAATGTTTGCCGAAATGTTTACATCTTTTATTAAGGCATCTCACTCAACTCACACTAACGGACGCGGAAAACATCAAATTCCAGCAAGATGTGGGTCGATTTCAGTGAGAACCTGGTGAAATTTCATTATCAGCAACCAAACAAGTCTTGAAGTAGCATCTCTGGGGGCTCTCTCTGTCGTCACGTGCTGCTTCCACTTTCTTCAGACGGTGCGCTTGTCCTCTATGGACCGCTGTGCAGGGTCAGTATTGAGATGATGGCTTCTAAAGATGTCCACCATCTTGTTTCCAATAGCTTCATTAGCCTGGTATTAACCACCCAGACCTCCTTCGTTCAGTAACTTGTTCTTAAACTGAGTTGGTAAGGTTTCTAACCAGCGTGATGAACATATTGAAATCAGAACCCAAGGAAATTCCAAAACATCTGTACAGAATGGACTGTGACTAGTCAATCCACAGGTTTCAGTACATAACTCGTCTATTTTGAACCGTAAATCACAACTGGTTGCATTCACAAGATCATTATCGTAAAAACCCTCATTTAGACGTGTAAATAAAAAACGACAATGTAAGAAATTTCAATACATGGATTCAAAATGGGCAAATTGCAAAATTTGAATGTACCGTGATTGCTGTCCATAAAAGGGAAAATATAATGTCCAAGCACCAAAGAAAGTAGATTCACTCTATTCCAGTTCGAGGCATTATTACAATAATCGCATCTATATCTTGCTAGACGACTTTACAACCCACACTAGAATGAAAAGTGTGCTGGAGTGGAAAGTCCCCTTGACGTAATAAAATGGCTGAAGAGCGAGATGTACAAAAAGAAAAAGCAAGACAGAACCAACTAGTTACAGGAACATCAAATCAGCTGGCTGGTTCTCTCCTCATTCACCAGAGGGAGAAGTTGCACGCTCTCCAGTTCAGTACTGGCTGCCTTCACTGATGCCTGTTGCGATAGCCGATGACGCACGTAACCGTAGAAAGTGCAGCCTAAGAGGGTAATGGTGCAACCAATCGCATTCATGAAAGAGATTGGGTTTTTGAAAATGAGCCATGAGATGACGATCGCCACAGCAACCTGCGCCACTCAAAATCAAATTTACAACCATCAGATTTCGAATCTAGGGGTTGATTTTACTGAAAGAGATGAATCAACACAAACGACCTTGTAAAATACTAGTTTCTGCACTTCGTCAAGTAGTTTAGTGCAATTTTAATTTTGGCCAAGTCCTGGTCAGTGGCATCGCTTCCTCATCCCTGTACTACCTTTACTACCACATGCCATAAGTGATTAAATTTTTTCATGATCACCAGGCCTTCAGGGAACTTAGATATGCATGGGAATACTAAGCATCATTATCAGAACATGAAGTCTTACTTTCATGTTTCCTGCCACGTTAAATGTCACAGCCGTTGTTGCGTGAATGACGTAGAATATTGAGAAATTGAGACAAAAAGCTGACACTCCAGAGAGGAATATGATGAGAAGGGGCGCGAACAGTGATTCTTGAGCACCCATCCATGACGCGACGCCCAAACCCTCCAACAAAAGGGCTGGAAGGGCTAAAATCATGGTTGCATATGGCGCCATATAGTACACGGTATTAATGCTGCATTAGAGATGAACGCATCAGTTGTCAAAACTAAAACTGCAAAGGACAAGTTCAGTAAACTCTAATAATGCACATGATCTCTGGTAGATTGAAGAAAAATTTAGTAGTAAACCTTCTGACTTACTGAGTACAGCTAGTAGTGTTGAGATCGAAATACCTATCAAAATTGTAACCATGAAGCAAGGATTCTGCCAAGATGGTCTTTGTCGAAGTCACGACACAGCCAAAAAAAGCTGCTAGGAAACCAGCCATATTGAAGCTGAGCTCGGTGACGGAAGTTAGCACAATTCCACCAACAATGGGTATCAATGAAAGCCAAAGAAGTCGATCAAATGACTTTTTCCACACTAGCCACTGCAGCGCCACTGCAAATCCCAAGTACCCGTCACCTCTTTAGAATACAAATAACCACAAAATAACTTCTATGTAGCAACCTCAAACGCTATTATTTTCAACAATCAACAAGCGAGAATTTTTAATTGAGCATATCTGAAACTAAAATCTTTTGAAATAAAGCCATCAATTAAGGACACTAGAACATGCCTTGGACGCACATAAAATCGACTTCATTAAAAAGCCACCATTGAGATAGTGATCTCCTGGTGTGGAGGAAATGACAGGCAGCGGCAGTAGGAGGTTAAAAAAACAAAATAAATCCCATCAAGTCAAAGTACTCAGAAATTTAAAACAATTTGGCATACCTGTGGTGGCAGGTGTGAAGGACTTGATGGTTTGCATAAAGGAAACAGGTATGTAACGAAGGCTGACGTTTCCAAGCACGATGTTAACACAAAAGACGAATGACATCGGTAGGATTCGCCTCAAACGATGCTGAGGGTCGACTTCAATGAGTGGCTTCACCTTCAGCACCTTAATTGCTATGTGGGCGCCGATTGTCGAACAGATGAAGTGCACAGTTGATACCGTCAGCGGAAATTTGAAGTCGAGTTTCTGATTCAATTGGCCAGCAGGTTACCCACTCCTTATTAATCCATGCAGGTGGGCTACTCAGTTCTTGTCTATGAGAACAATTCAAATGCTATAGCCATCCTTAGCAATAATAAATTTTAATCAAAGAAATCTAAAGTCAACATGAGGGGCTCTAAACCCCACTCTCATTCTAATTAAAATCTAATTTGATCCTCTAATTTTCATCTAAAATAGCATGCAGTTTCAGAGGGTAAAATTCGCAAATTACATTTTTGGTATACATGGCAAAGTATTGTGTAGAAAAACAGAGCAAGGAACTGAGACAATCACTAACCCTATTATCCAGCTATTTACGATAGTAATCACCATATTTGTCTTTAAACATCCGGTTGATCCGGGTAGCGCATTTATCTTGCTTGAGGAGTGAGCAATTGAATTCCGAGCTCATGAAAGGGTCGGTCAAGTAAACTTACTCGTCAAAGTACATGAAATTTGCTCCAGAAAAAAGACATAGGTGTCAAGAATACAATCACGAACCTGGAAAATCCACTTGTTCATGATGATGACCAGTACGTTGAAACTCCACCATTGCAAAATTGCAATAACTCCTCGGAGTTGAGTGATGCCAACCAGTAAAGTGCCTCCCTTCTCCATACTGCCCTCAACGCAGTGAATTGATCTGCAAAAAGTGTTCATATTCGTCATTAACCACGCGGACTTTCTCAATTAAATACTCTCTCTCTCTCTCTCTCTCTCTCTCTCTCTCACACACACACACATATTGAAGCACACAAATCTTGCTAAACATCGCGCTCCTGTGATTACATCAAATCTCGCAGCTAAATCATGAATCGGACCTAGTATATAGACGAAGCGTGGTATGACTGGGCTAAAAGTCACCGCACAATGTGCTATGCGTTGTTCAAAGTCGTCCCAACTGAAAACGACTCCTCATCGAAAATACTTGGGATAGCCATAATTTTTACAGAAAACATGCAATATACCTAAATAGGCTACTCATATCATTACAATTCTACGACCAGTTGTCTTTGGGTTGCATGAAGGTGAAATTATCCTTCGCTCCAAATTAGGCATCCCGGAGACTAAGGCAACTGAAAGAATATCTTTTGGTTTTAATAGATTTTTTTCTCTTGCTGTTTTTGTTGTTGTTATTGATACAAAATCAGCAGACCTACCTTGACAAATAAGTAATTGCTGGCGACGAGTGGCGACCGGCAACTCTATGAAGCCCACGGGGACGATGATCTGCATGTACGCGGCGACATCCTTCCAGGAGCTAGAGGATGGAACGATCTCGCTAAGCAGTATTGTTTCGACCCCTCAAATACGACCCCGCTGTTCTACCGCCGTTATCCCTCCCGTCGCCCTCATGACCTGAACACACTATCCACATACACTCTCAGAGGGATCGCCAAAACGATGCACGCAGCTTCCAGGTTTCATCTCCCGAGCATACACCTACACCACCATGACTAAAAAGAATACATATAGCAAAACCAACCCCAAACCTCACCGAAAACTCACATCACACCGCGTCTCATCGCATGCTATCGTATTCCCAGCCCACAGCTGATCCCCACACACAACCGCCCTAAGTCAGATCTCTTCCCGATCACCCCAATGCATAGAAAAACCTATCGCCTGAAGCTAAAATTAAGCGCACGCCCTCCCAAAAGTCACACACCTTGACCATGTGCGACCGCGAAACACAACAGCAGTCCCAAATTAAGCCCAGGGCTATGAACCTCCCCTTCAAGCTCCACCGCGCACGTCCACTTTTATCTTAAAATGCACACGACGCGGGGGCAGCAACTCCAATGCAGCTTTGTCAGCATGCGCCAGGAGTGCGACTGCGAGAGCTCCTCGCGACACAAACCACCTCCATAAAGGTGACAACACAGCAACGAACTAGGAGATGGAACCGCTCGAGAAAATCCACGATGCTTCCCAACTCTATCCCACTTTCTCCCCCTCTCGATCTCGGTCTCTGTCTATTGGATCGTTGCTTCGATTGCAACCATGTCGACTGCACAAGGACCTTCTCGCATCAAGTCGCGACAGGGCGTATGATTGACTGGGGTCTATGTCGACGAGGCCCGCGCCCTCGTTCTTTGAGCGCCTTTGCGATGCCGAAGCTTCTGGGACGTTACCGCTTCGGCGTTAAAGCATTATGGCTTCGGCGTCGAGCCAACGTGGACCTTTGTGCCACGTCGCCACTTGTTTTTCCACGTGGATTGATCCTATTGGAGGCAATGATTAATTCTACTCCGTGGTTCTTTAATGGTGCTTTGGTTGACTCTAAGCTGTTGAGTATATTGCATAGATCATGACATCATCCATGATGAGACGGGAGCCCAAATGGAACTTTTCCAGAAAATGACCCCTGTTTGGATTTTTTCACACAATGACATTATTTTTTGTTGTTTTTATTATTAGAATCTCAGAATCCAACCCGGCAACTGTATCATTGTGACCTACACGACTTTATAAGATGTGGAATCATGTATGATACCCACTTATTTTTTTAATTTTTTATATTAATTTTCTTAGAACCCACATACATTTACAGTTCCTTCATGCCCCATAAGTGGCCACTCTTCCAACCGGATTCATCGCTAATTTTATTTTGAGGTTTTAATTAGTTTACCGCATTGGGCAGATAATTCTCCAATCACAGTATTTATTCTCCATAATTCGTGAGACCGGATCTTACTTGGTAGATATCCGGATCTTGCTTAATTTAAAAAAAATTATAAAAATTATGAATACAAAAGTTTGAATTTTCCCTAGTACCCATCATGATTATTTATTTTGATGATAATATTCATTGATTTTCTTTTTTCTTATAAATCTTAAAGTATTCTCATGTATTCTCATGTATTCTCATGTATTCTCATGTATTTTTTTTTAAAATTTTTTTTAAATTTTTTTAATGTTTTGTACCAATAAATGATATTATAAATATTTAAAGATCTACATTAAAAAACAATCATATATATATATATATATATAATTGGGTATAATCATGTATATATATATATATATATATATATATATATAATTGGAAAAAATATCTCTTAAATTTTTTTTAAAAATTTGGTCTAATTTATTTAAGAAGAAAAGATGGAAATTTAATATACTTTTTTGATAAATGTGTATTATTAAAATTTTAAAATAGTATCTTAAGAATGTATATTTTTTTTTTTACAAATACCTAAAATTGTAATTATAGTTATACAGAATTCTAACCAAACTAAAAGTAGCCACAATTCACATCATAATCTATTATTAACCTTTGGAGCTTTGATAGTCATTCTTTAGAACTTGCAAATATTTTCTTGCCTAGACCAAACAACCAACAGCTTTTTAACTTTCTCAAATATTGTTACAACTAATTGTATATCAACTTGTAAAAACGAAATTTGTTCTCACCAGTTTGATTCTACTCTACACATATAGTTGATTAGAATAAAGTTTGAGTTTTTAGCCAATTGAGATGTCGTTTTTCTCTTTTTCAAATTGTGGTCATGTTACAGAAAAAAGACAAAAAGAAAATCAAATGAAAAGAGTAGGTACTAGATTTGGAATCTTAGTCATTGGAAAGAAGAATCACAGGACTACAACCTTGAGATTGTCAGTGCATTCAGTAGCATTGGTGCATGCGTTTTAGAGCTACGAAAACGGCTTCCAGTACTTTCTCTGCCAGTACAAGAATTGCACAACTTCATAATGGAAGAGGTAGTTATTGGAGCACTTTTGTGTCTTTAACTTGGACTTGAGATCGAGGGATGTAGAAACACACTTTGGTGCACAGGGAGCTCCTTCACACGATGCGAATTTGGCAATTATAGGGAAGATAATGTTTATACCTGAAGAGATCGGTAATCCAATGTTGCAGGAGAAGTAAAAGTTGATGCGATTTCACTACATTCTGCAACGGTCCGACTTAAATCAGCAATTTTCTGATCCATGGCAAAACCACAAGAGTAGTTGCCTCTTGTCAACTGAATTGGAGGCAAAAGAGTACCGTTCTAGGATCAAATACCTTTTCGGAAGATGGACGATAGGATCCCTCGAGAAAGTTCTGAACCAACCCCAGGCAATCCGAAAAATCTAATGATCACTATGATACTCTGATTCCCGCAAGACAAGAAAAGCTGTGTAGTCGAAGTACCTTTGCGATCCGTGATACTCCTGCAGGAATTGAAGGATGTTGATTATCCCTAATTTAAATGATATTTTTCTGATCAACATCAACTCTGCAGCACTGTTCTGCATGTAATCGCATCTGATTTGAACAGGGAGTTTTGTCTTGAATACGACCGTGGGGCAAGGCTAAGGTATTCAAGAAATCATTGCGCGTTGGGACACTGTTCCGAGAGATGCAATTTGGTGTTACTAGAGGTAGAATAGAAGCGTCAAGTAGGGAAGGCCATCAAGTGACAAGTTCGGGTCCGTTGCCAAGGCAGATAGCTTACCTGCAGAGAGTCACATGGGCAAACTCAAATTAAGTTTGAATCCACCAATTGTACTCCTGATACTGTTTCGGATTGTCAGGAACAGAAGGAGCTCTTAACCTTGCTTCAATAACATGACGTCGATGCAAAACTACTGAAGCATTGAGATCTTGTTTAAATTGAATCTTCAGATATTGATCAGTAGCGGGTTACACTGAAGCAACAAGAATCTTCGACAAAGAGGACTACTAAGAACACAAGTCCTGATTCGACGATTGCTAATACGATGGGATATTCATATGCGCAGACCTTAGATTTGTCCTATTCGCTGCGAAAAGTTTTGAAAACACAGAGAAAGTTGACTGTTCGAATATGATAAGAGTTGAGCATTAAATCATGCGATTTAAAAAAATAAACCTACGAAAGAAAATAAAACCTCAAGGCCCTTACTTAACATCGTCATGATCCAGTCCTGATTGCTTTGTACCTCCAAAAGAAGTTACTTTCCCCAGATCTATTGGAACGAGACGGATGTTTAAAGACAAATCTAAAATGGTCTGTTGATAGACTCATCACCATCAATAACCTAAAGAGTGAGCTACATAAAGTTAGTAACTGTACAGTACACGTTCACAGCAATCCCAATACTGAAGAAGCACAAGCAGGAGCCCCCTTTTCTCACCCATTGATGACAACTAAATGTTAAGCATACGAGTCATTCTACTTCATGCAAATAAAGACAAGCAAAGTCATACTACTGCCTACACAATTTGCTTGCTACTGTTCAGGTTAAGCATAAGTAAGTCATCATATAAGTGTTAAGAAATTAAAAAAAACTAAGTAAAAATTGCAAAGAAAAGGTGTGTAAAATCGACAGAATAATGATACACTTCAGAATAAGGATTCTGAAGTGCCTCAGTCGAGATGAGACATGCATGTCGTCCAACCATGCAGAACATGGGCATCAATTTTGGTATCACACTTCTGGTACCAAATTTCGACATGATCATGTGTGCATGAGATCTGAATTCGAATTAATGGTTAGGAAAAATTAAAAGACAATCAATACATCAGTATTTGAAATTAACACTTCGTCACTCGCATTCCCAAGAAGAGATAGTTCGTGGAATGTGCGACCCATAATATGCCCTTTGTCACCTATCATGCTTGATCTTAGCATCTTGATGCAAACGCAACTTTGGTAGGAATTCCAGTGCTTACCAGCCTAATGCATACTAACCATTAATTTGCAGTGCAGCTTGGAGAAAGTATCTACTAAGGTCGTAAGAATTTGCTTCCGTCATTAACCACTCACTTACTATAAGCTGTTTCGAGCAATCACACCTCAATTGAGTCACAATTCACTTCTCAGCGCCACTAGTGTAATGCAACCGACAGAGCAAATCCTCAAGGATAGGAAGTGGTAAGAGAGCATACTTGTAAAAGCACGTGATGTTGCGTCAATTGCCTTCTCTAGTTCTCGCTTCCATCTAAACGGTCCAGACATTAGAATCTCTCGTGGCTGGGTTGCTAAACTGTGAGAGGACCTTGCCGACAATATCCCAATAGCCGTCATAGTGACTGAGCAATATGCTACTCTCGTAGCTTTGTGAGCGTGGACGACACTGCTGTCAAATCTTGTGGCTGACCGGCTACAATGGATTTTACAGAAATCGTGCAAAGGAGATGTAGAATCCAAGCGATGTTCTGTTCTTCTCACATGCACGGTATGGGCAAAAAGAGTTCCCTTTAACTGCAGCTGCAAGAGTTAATCGTTCAGTTGTTGAAACGAATTGCATCAAGTCTGACGAATCTGCAGCAACACTAACAGCACCCCAGAAACTAACTGTACACTGCAAGTGGATGTTCCTCAACTCCAATCACAAGAACTTGCGAAGACATACACGAAAGTTAAGAGGCAGTGGACTGAACAAACTAGCTCAAACTGGGAGAGCGCCACCATCATCCGTATCCACTTGTCACCAATTGACCCCTGCGTTTTGAATGATTCCACTTCCTTCAGCTGCACCACAGCACCCATCTGCACACCAATCAAAAACAAATAATCCTCACAACTTTTCCAAAACACAACGCTTATCGACAACCAATTCTCAAACCAAATATAGTCATGTTTTGACCCTTACCAATCAGTAGGAGCAGAAAACCTTCACTGCTGACGACTCGCAACTATCAGGCCAATGTGTCACTTCCGGACTCTGCAGAGATATTCGCGAAATAGGGGAACTGGTAAAGAGCAATAGACGCAAATCAAGCACACTGCCTGGTATATTAGTCATAGCCGGCGGTAGCCACGGCTATTCCGGTAGAATTCCACGCAGATCTCTCACAATGTTGAAAAGTCTAGTCGCGATCATTTTCTATCCTGTCGGTGATTCGAGATGATGCAATTTGAGGTACAGTACTCGTGCATTACGTGGAAATGGAAACAATTCTGCGTGTCCAATACATAACAGCTCCCACGACATCCCTGTGAAGGTAGCAATCCATCGTCACAAATTCCTTAAACATTATCTGTGCTCTGGCCACGGACAGCCCAATACCCTCATCTGGGAGCAATGGTAGTTCGTACTAATTTCGGTCCATATGAATCCACTATTTAAGACGAATATGTTCGAATGAATGCAAGTCATTGTATGTATTGAAGCTATATGCCCTGAGCATCGTTTGTCTGACGCAAAAAAAGATATCCCTCAAACGAGAAATAAACTGGAGGAAATCAGTCACAACGCCGACAGAGGAGCCTACTATCTGTAAGTAGAAGATGATCCTGCTGTTTTATAAATTCACGGGGCTTTTTACATTAGAAGTGTTGTAACACCACATGACAATGTACAAATTGATTGAGAAACTGGCCTGTACACACATGACTAAATGTCTAGGTCAACAGTAGGCAACAGTAGGATGAGGATAGAATGTCGGTAATAAGAATCCTGCAAAGATTCGCGGCACATCGCAGCGTCCCATCACTTTATGCGGTTCGTATCCACAAAAAGTATACATGCAGAGGATCTCGTATTCCTTAAGCTGATGGAAGAAATGTTGGGTCGCATCGCGCCATGCCAACAAAGGACCCTCATTTCCAATGTCATGGCACTTACCTTTGTGCATTTCGTGACCCGCTGTCTGAAAAAGTCATCACACTTGCTTTCAGCTCGGTTGACTAAGCACAGGTGTTCAGAGTTTAACTAGAAGAAGGAAATACGGGGTTGAATTAGCTTTTATGATTGACAGGAGGTTGGGAGGGATTTTGGTTTGAAGACTGCGGCATCAAGACATTGGTCCCTCTTTCCTCTACTCTCATGGTTATTGCAGAAATCGCAGAGTGTGATTGTGCGGACGCAGCATGATACGTAGACACTGATAACTGAGCAAGCGCAGGCAGTGCGCCACCTGTATCAAACAACGTTATGTTTTCAGTGAGGTTTCGTAAGGATAACTTTGCAGTAAATTTGGTGAAAAGTAGGGACACAAACATTACATAGTGCGAGAATAATCCAGCAGTAAAATCGATATCTAAAAGCTACAAAAACTGTTGTGAACTATCAGATAAATGATACAAGAGGAGTAGAGATTTAACATACCAGCAAGTCCGGCGCATCCGACTGAAAACAGTAATACTGGTGGTAGCTGCAAACAATATATAACCCACAGCCAAGTCCCAGGATGGGATAATGAATTAATTACGAATATTGCTTGTCAATGAGAGTGGGTGAGTGTGTGTAAATACACACATACATACATGCATATGTACGTGTGTATATCGTTTAAAATATCAAAATAAAATATGATTGTAAAAATTAAAAATCAAAAAGAGAAGTGCAATTTGAACTGAACGCACAAAGAGAACTGTATATCAATTGCTGCAAAGAAATGAATATTATCAATCCATTTGTGACACAGTAGAGAGGTAAGTGAGGTAAATACCCCCACAACAAACTGCCACCAAATTGGTCCCCCAACCCTCTTCTTAACGTGCGGCATCACTGCAATCAGAATGAGGGATGTTAACGAACGTCATGAATGCTTCAGAAAAGTCTCTTTGGGAAACGGAAATCAAATTTGAGTGAGTGCATACCTGCGTTAAATGCATAAAAGCTAGAGAGAGTGCCTCCTGCTGCAGTTCCAACCTGAAACCATATGCGATGTACAAATGAAATCATGTCTACAAAAACAAAAGATGCATACAATATTTACATTTAGAACTTCATTACATACCTAAACTGTGCACAGATTATTAAGGTGCACATTACCGTAATCAGCGAGAATAGAAATACATTCGATCCCACACTGACTCGGCGCGACGGCGTCACGGCGGGCGCAAATGCCGCGTGCGAAGGACCGAACCCTCTATTCAAATCACGTGACTCACATTCGTCGCAACGCACCGAATTCGTTGCTTCCAGTCCACATTTATTCATACTGCAATCTACTGCCTAAGCCTGTCAATCTCCACATTTTACCTATTCCTTCTCGACACCTTGTGCATGGGACAGTGACAACAACGACGCGAGATATTGTTCACAATACAAAACAGCACATGCTGCTCAATTGGAACGGTTGATTTACCATGGCAAAACTTTCTCGCATAAATGGAGCGATGGTCCACCCACTCGCTTGCTGCAGTCACAATCCATCAGCAAAGGCAGGCATAAGAAGTAAAATAACTAACAAGCGTGCTAATTCCGAGCAATGTCAATAAAAAGATCACTAAGACTAGAGCATCTAATTTTTTAAGGCTACTTACTTCATTATATAATAATTCCAAGTGCTCAGGAAATTAATTTTATGAATCATGGTTCATTGATCGGATCTTCACAATAAAATGCTGAAATCTGAAGCCATCGATGAGAAAAATATTGCTCCCTAACCAGATCATGCGGAAATTAGTTACGAATGCAAACGTTCATTGCCGCTTGGTTATGTTTAAAGCACCAATCGAGGTTGAGACTTACAAGATCCTTCGACAAAGGTGCAGAGCAACGTGGACAACGAGGGGAACCAATGCCGGGACGCAAAGTAGGTGCGTGGTAAAGAGACGAGTCCACAGTCTTAGACTCTTCCAAAGCTTCTCGGGATGCCATGCTGTTATCAAGTCTAGTTGGTGCCAAAAACTTTAGACGAGCTGATGGAATAACGGAGCCTAGTAAACGCACAAATGCTGTACACCACAGCCAGTACGAAGAATTACAAAGACCTCCAAAAAAGAATCACTTAAGCTCACCACAGCAGCCTAGACCTTTGTATTAGAGTCAAAAGAAATCAATACAAATGTCTAACTCTCTCCAAGCATAGTTCTCAATGTCATCTTGAAAAAAGCAACAAATTCCAGAAACCTTCAGGAGTAGTACCAGAGGCACAGAACTTCCAGAAGGGCGTTTCAAACACAAATTCAAGCAAAATCAACGACCTCTCACAAAAAAAAAAACGTAGTGATCTCACCGACGAAATTGTGTCACAGCACCAAGTTCCACGACCAGCCTTTCTCCTGCACAATGTAAAAAGGGAGATAGAATTTGACGCAGCGGAACAACGCAATACACATCGATCGGGAAACTAAATTCGCCCGACCTATCAACCGAAGTGAATTCCAGTGCGAATCAAGGGTGTGTCAGATTGGGAATTGCGGGTTCTCGAATTTCGATACAAGTGGGGGGAAAGCGACACCAAGGCGGAACGAGTGTGCAGAGTCACGCACAGCCCCAGCAGGGCCTCAGGGTTTAGGGCATCTGATTTAGGGAGCGGAGTGCAAAAGCAGGGGAACGAACGTGCCCATGGAGACTTGCAACGTGTCGTTCCATGCACTCTGAGCTCTGCCACCTTGGCAACTAATCTGTCCTATCTGGCACAGTATGACGCAGGCTATACACTCCAAGAAATTAGAACTCAGGTAAGTGTCACATACCCTCCAAAGGAATTGAATGAGATAATTAGGAACATAATAAAATTCTTGAGATAAATTTTAAAAAAAATTAAGTTCATGAAAATGCACAAATTTAAAACACTCTAACATATCAGGAGTTCCACTGTAAGCATACAAATACAAATACACATAAAATTACTATATAATTACTCTGCAAAATTGGAACAAAAATGATATGTATCTTATTACTACAAGTCAAATCTGCACCTCAAACATCATTTTAACCATCAACTCTACAATTGTAGCCTTGTATTCTAACACTTACAAATGTAATCTTATTGTATCTTTGTCTTTAAATTTATAATTTAATCTTTTGTCAACAACAACAAACCTACCTACAGGTGTATTGCTTGTTATAAAGTATCAGAGATATTAGTTTGAATTAAGCATTCAATAGTTCAACAAAAAGAAAAAATTGTTTCATTGTTTTATAAATCACAAAGAATTAAATGCAACAGTTAGCTTTAGTTCTGAATATATAACTTGGTGCTTAATACACATGTTAATAAATAATTTCAAATATAGTCAAAAATTAAACAAAGAATTTAGTATATTGAAGCAAATCAAGACAATAAAATAGATATATCAAAATATAAGATATATATTTATTTAAAAATATAGTAGTTTGTAAAAATAAGATATACAAGTATTACACATTGTCAAAGATATAAGAATACAAAACAAGAGACTTGAACTAGAAAGAGATTTCAAGAAGAAATCAACAAGAGTTTGAATTATCTAAATGAATACACAAACATCACTAAGAAAAGTGAGTTAGAATTCCAAAAGATGCATTGTTGAGATTGAAGAATTCTTCAACCTCGACTCCAATATATACCCATGTCTAGAAAGCTTCTTGAGTGCTTTCCATCAAACTAAGAAGCTTCTTGAGCAGCTTCTACCAACTTGTAACCTTTTTAAGCTCTTTCTACTAATTTCGAAGCTTCTCGAGTTCTTTCTACTAACTAAGAAGTCTCTCGAGCTACTTTCACCAACTAGAAAATTTCTAGAAAATTCTAAAAGGTTCTATAAACTTCTGAAGTGTGTCCCTAATATCACCCTCTTTTCTAGCAATGAATTCTAAGAAAAGCTCATCTTTTTAAAAAAATTCTTGTATACATAGAAAGTTAAGAATATGCTATACTAATGAAGCTATATATTCTATTTTCTATTTTTAGATAATAAATCCTACTAATGCTCAAATAAATTGCTTATAGCCTTAAGCTAGTACTTTTATTGTTAAAACATCCCATCAAAGAATCTAATTTTCATTGAGGCCTTCAAAACATCCTCTAAATAAGATCTTAGGCTTAAAAAGATTCACTTTTTCAAGCTCAAGGAATATTATTAAAACTCAAGCATTAGAATTGAGACTTATATAGTTGAATGTTGCTCCTAATGGCTCTAATTGAGATTGTACTTGGCACTAAAATGTATCGTCTTGACTTTATTTAATTAAAGATTATAAAAATTGCACTACTTTGCTCAAAGCTTGCATAGCTAGTGAATCTTCTAAGTCTTGTTCTTTCAATACTTGAAGGTTTGACATGGTGATTGATTTGTTTCTACAATTCTATTCTATCTTAGAACAGATGATTGCATATTGATAAAGGCTTTAATTTGACTCTCCCCCTCTTATAGGTGTTCTTCAAATCTAATTTTCACCAAGAAGTTATCATCAAACACGTTGATGAAATTCCTATACCTTTTGAAGTGCATTAGCAAGATTTTTGGCCAATTTCTATGTGCGCTTATTAATATCATAGTTGCACCAATGAACAAGATATTCTAATTTATCTCACCTTTGTCATGAATCAAGTTTTTTTCAACCTCATATTCTTTATGATTTTTGATTTTAATACTAGGTGGTGATTATTATATTCTTCTTGAAATATGTCACTCCTTACAAGGCTCCAAAAGATAGATATGAAAAATTGGATGTACCTTCATAAAAGATGATAGTTCCAAGTAGAATACGACTGAATTAATTTTCTTCTAGATGGAAAATGGTCATAACCTTTGATAGTCCAATTTATTACATAATTGCTTGGTCTTGATGTTTTTTTAAAGAAATTATATTTTATCTCTAATATGAAATATAGGTGATTGATTTCTGAATTTATATGCAGATGCTTTGTAAGTAATTTGAACTGCTTGCAATTAAAGCTTTAAGGTTGTTTGGTGTTGTGATAGATATTTTGCAAATCCTTCAACTGCTAGATTGTTGTTCTTTAGCATACTCCATAGATCAAGCTTTGGATGATATCTATAGTTGAAATAAAATAGTATTTGCTGAGTTGAGGCATAAACAATATTATTACATGCAAATTCTACTAGTGGTAGATATAAGATCTAATTGTTTTATTGATAGTTGATGTTGTATCATAAATATTGCTCTAAAATTTGGTTAATTCATTTTGTTTGGCTATTAGTTTGAGGATAGAAAGTCAATGAAAGTTTAATGTCCACCTTCAATAGTTTAAAAATACATTTTTAAAACTTAGATTTAAACTTAGATTTAAACTAGGATCCTCAATTAGATATAATATCATGTGGTAGGCCATGATATCAATATATGTTGTCAATAAAGAGCCTTGTTGTTTCTTCACTAGAAGCAGTCTTCTTTCAAGGAATAAAATGAGCCATCTTTCTGAGTCAATCAACCACCACAAGGATGTTGTCCAATAAATTCGATGGCAGTAGATCCGTGATGAAATCTCTTGAAATAAATGACCATAATCATCTTAAAATATGCAAGGATTGTAAGAGTTTATAAGAATAATGTCGAGGATTTTTAGACCTTGAACAGATGTCACAAGAGAGTTCAAAGTCCTTCATAGTCTTCTATATTTGAGGAGACTAAAAATCTTTTTAAAACTCTTATTAAATCCAAAATAACCCATAGTTGAAAAATCATGGTAAGATTGAAGAACGTGTAGTTATATTGGTCTTTTTAGAATATACAAATGTTCTTCAAAATATAAAAGGTCTTCCTCAAGTTTGAACTTGTTAATATTTTTATTCAAGCAATGCTTGATATTAAAGACCAAAGCATCATTAATGGTTGTAGCATGCATCTCATTGAGGAAATTAGAATTAATAGGTGTTTATGCAATAGTGGTACAAAGACAAAATTGCTTTGGTTTCAATAAAGTTGCATATTGTTGATCAAATGTTGCCTCTTCTATTCTCAATACAAGATATGATCTCTTTGATAAAGCGCCAAACAACCCTTATTCCTTCTTATATCAATAAATAATAATAAAATTAAATCAAGATAATGACATATTCCATCGAGCTTGATAATAATTAAGAATTTGAGCTGATATAAAGTATTTCAAGTTCTTATGATTTATATATATAGTCACAAGATGCATTATTTATTCAAAAAAATGACATCATTCTTTAAAAGAATCCACAATAGCAAAAAACTTTTTATTATAGATTTTTTAATTAATTTTGGCAATAAAAAACTTTTAAGAATAAAATATAATAAGATGGAATTTATCATTTATATCCATTTATAAAAATACGACTCCTAGTCTAAAATCCAAAGTATTAGTTTTTATGTAGAATATCTTTATAAAATGTGGATGTACCAAGATTGGAATTATGGTGAACATTGTCTTAAGGTCTTAGAATGCTTTTTTACTTGAGGCCCCTATTCCAACTTGTCTTTGCATGTCAACTGAATAAAAAAAGCAGCAATTAGAGAATAATTTTTGATGAAGATTCGATAGAAGTTAGCAAATCTAAGAAAATATTGTACATCTCTTATAGTCTTTGGAACAGCCTATTGTATAATTGCCTCCACCTTCTTGGGATCTATCATCAAATCCTTAGTTGATACAATGTATTCCAAAAATTCCATCTTTGCTTCATGAAATATATATTTTTCTAGCTTGGTATATAAACTTACATCTTATAGCTTTTATAATATCAATTTTACATACTCTTCATGTTTCTCTAGATTTTTTGAGTAGATCAAGATATCATTACAATAGATCACTACAAACTTATCTACATGCTTTCAAAAGATGTCATTCATTACATATTGAAAGATAGTGGGTGTATTTATTAATCAAAAGAACATGACATTATATTCAAAATATCCATACTTTATTCAAAATACAGTCTTTTATTCATCTCTCTTAATCTATACCAAATTATATGCTCTATAAAGATCTATCTTAGTATAGATCTTAGCTTGATCGAGTTGTTTCAAAAGTCTTGAGATTAACAATAGCGGATAATAATTCTTTATTGTTATTTTATTCAATTTTTAATAATTAATATACATATGCAAAGAACCATCTTTTTTGTTTACAAAGAATATAGGTGCATTTGCTGGAGACTTTGAATGCTTGATGAAATTCTTTGCAAATTTTTTATTAATATAATCTTTTAATGCCATTAATTTATTTTTAAAAAGATTATAAATTAGATCAAAAGGTGGTTGTATTCTTTTTTAAAGATCTATGGCATAATTATATGGTTGGTATTCTAATAATATATCAACATTATTTTTTTGAAAAATATCTTCAAATTTGTTATATTACTTTGGAATGATTATTAATGAAGTCATCTTTTTTAATTAGAATTATATATATGTCATGGATATAAGATTTATTCTAATAATTATCTAATTAATATAAATTTATAGAAATAAATAAAATAAGTTAATTTGATAACATTTTATAGAATAGTTTCTTAGAAGCTTCATAAAAGCAGAATCACCTTTATACATGTTTATAGGTGATTGGTAGGTTAGAAACCTAGCCAACAAGTTAGCTACATATGGCACATGTTGGTAGCTTGTGGAATAAGCTAGGTACATATCGCACATGTTGGTAGCTTGTGGAACAAGCTAAATAGGTGGCGCACATGTAAGAAACTTGTCTTATAAGTTTGACATGTGTCTTGTAAATTAGACACGTGTTGGAAGTCCTATAGAACACCGCCACGTAGTTCTTAGATAGATAGTATATATAGAGACAAGTGTGAAGCCTTCTTCACTCTTGTTAATTCTTTTCTTGCTTCTAGTCTAGTTTAAGAGTCTCATGTTTTTTCTAATCTTTGGCAATAGCCATTCCAATTTCTTCTTGAATATACATACTTCTTTATTTCTATCTTGTTATTTTTTTTTGATATAGTTTTTACTAACTTATGGATCTATTTTAGTTTGTATCTTTGACAGATTGATAAGAATAAAGATTATAATATCAGAGCTTTGTCTTTTCTTGATTAAAAGTGGATTACCCATTTGTCTTGATAAGACATAAGCATATTAGAAGTTGTGGATTACTCACTTTTAAATTGATATTGTTCATAGAATTTTTTTCTTTGTTCTTTGAGTATTTTATTTTGCAGTGAGAATAGATATTTTTTTTCTTTTCTATTGTGATATTATGGCAGAGCTTGCTGAAATGAAGAGTGCAATGGCACAAATGCAAGAACAAATGAGAGAATTAATACTTGAAATACATCAATTCAATGTACCACCACAAGGAACAACAAGATTAGTAGGAAGTGAAGATATAGAGATGATTCAAGCTGCTTCAAGCTATACCACTTCACCTACGATTCAACACCATTCAAATATCAAAGAACCAAAAATTAGTTTACCAGAGAAGTTTGATGGTACCAAATCTAAGTTTTCATGATTCATCAATCAAGTACAACTGGCGATTGAATTTCAATCCCAAAGCTATTCAACTCAAGGATCACAAGTCAAGTTTATTGGAACACTACTATTAGGCTATGTTTTATCATAATTTTTATTCTTTTTTAAATGGTGTGATTCAATATTAGATAATTTGAATGCATTCTTAGCAGAATTTTGATCTATGTGTAGAGAACATGATGCAATTTGTGTCACAACCAATAAGATCCATATCTTGTGGCAAGATAATCTATTAATAACATTATATACTTCATAATTTTAATAATTAGCAATTGATATTAAGTGATATGATGCTCCACTTATTAGCTAATTTTTTTATGGATTATAATATGAAGTAAAGAAATTAATGCTCAACTTATCCAATTCTCAAACATTGAGTCAAGCAATTGATTTTGCTATAAAGTCTACTAATTAGCTTTTTGAATTTCGATGTGAGAGTTGCACAAGGAAACTTCAATATTATAATAATATAATAGCAATATCAACGCCTTTTCAATATGCACATTTAGAAGTAGAAGACATGCAAATTGATGCGATACATTTTAAACCTCTTACTATACAAGAAAAGACTTATTGTAGTCAAAAAAGATTGTGTTTATATTGTAGAGAACCTAAACACACTACTTAGTATTGTCTAAAAAAATGACGTAACTACAAAATAAAGAGTACGGCTGTCAAAGAAGACAATATGTGAAAAAACGAATTTGTCTAGCTTCAATAGGGATCGTGCAGTTGGAATTTTATACAACTCCTAATAAAGGTCATATCTTTTTCTCAGAATGCTCTCTTTATTTTATAATAGATGTCTATTTGGGACCTAAAAATTACAAAGCCTCTGCCTTACTAGATTCAGGAGCGTCAACGTGTTTTTTAGATGAACAATTTGTTAAAATTTGTAATATACCTTTAGTACAAAAAACTAAATCCGTACATATAGAAGTCATAGATGGTCACCTGTTATCTTCAGGAGATGTTACTCATAAAATCCTTCCTATAAATATAATAATAAATAGTCATAATAGTTGTATAATCTTTAATATAATTAAATCTTCCTTTAATCTAATTATTTTAGATTTATCATAGGTAGAAAAGTATAATCCTCAAATAGATTGGATTTTTCATAGACTTGATTTTTTTCAAAGCATTAATAAGAGTCTTATAAATCAAATAACAAATCATAAGCCTAGTATAGTAAAATCCATACTTATAAGTGTAAAAGCTTTTATGAATGAAGCAAAAGAAAGATCATCTTTTGTTATCAAAACAACATCCATTTTTGATGGCGGAAGAATTTCAAGTGGTATTCCAAGCCAATATTAAGATTATCAAGATATTTTTGAAAAAAAAAATGCAAACATTCTTTCAGAACATTGTCCATATGATTGCTCAATTAATCTCAAAGAAGGAACTCAACCTCCATTTGGACCAATCTATAGTCTATCCCAGAATGAATTGGCTGAATTCAAGAAATACATTGATGAGAATTTGGCCAAGAATTTCATACGCTATTCAAAATCCCAAGCAGAAGCTCTTATCTTATATGTGAAGAAGAAAGATGGATCACTATGGATGTGTATAGATTATCAAGGACTCAACAAGATTACCATCAAGAATAGATATCCTTTGTCTTTATTATCTAAACTTCTTGATCAATTGAATTAAACTAAGATCTATATAAAAATAGATCTAAGAGGTATATATAACTTAGTACATATCAAAGAAGGTGATGAATGGAAGACTGCATTTTGAACAAAATATAGATATTTTAAATATAATATCATGCCTTTTAGACTTACAAATACACCAAGTGCTTTTCAATATCTTATGAATGATATAGTTTGTAAGTTTTTTGATGATTTTGTTGTTTGTTATTTAGACGATGTTTTGATCTACTCTAAAAATATAGAAGAATATAAACTTTATATTCATCATGTATTACAAAAATTTAGAAATGCAGGGTTATATGCCAAGATGAAAAAGTGTGTATTTTACACTACTCAAGTTGACTTCTTTGGATACATCATTTCAAATGATGATCTCAAAATGGATTTGAAGAAAGTCCAAACAATCATGAATTAGAAGATTCCAAAAATAATATAAGATATGCAATGCTTTTTGGAATTTGCCAATTACTATCGCATCTTTATCAAGAACTTTTTGCAAGTTGCAATTCTACTTACACGCTTAATTTGTAAAGACAAATTTGAGTAGAGCAAATCTATCAGCCAGAAAAACAACAAGGTCTATCTGATGCCCTTTCTAGATGTTCTTATCTAATACCAAAAGAAAGAAATTTGGCTTTTGATCATTAAAGAATGATCCTCTTGAAGTCGGAGGAATTTCATCTTCGAGCAATGAAATCAACATTGACTATTAATTCCAGTTTTATCAAGCAAATCTAGTCAAGTATGTCTTAAGACCGTCTTGTCCATGAGATTAAGAATAATTCATCTAAATCTTATGATATTTCCAAGTTTGAGTTCAAGAATGATCTATTCTATTTTGAAGACTTCTTATATATTTCAAAAGGTACAGCATGACTACGTGCTCTGGAAGCTTGTCACAACTTTCCTATAGCAAGATATTTTAAATATAATAAGACTTTAAAACTATTATCAAAAGATTTTTAGTAGTCTCAGATGTGGAAGGCTATTAAAGAGTTTGTACAATTGTATGACATTTATTTAAGATTAAAAACTCCTTATCATCAATCTTATAGACTTCTCCAACCATTACTTATATCAGAACAATCTTCGTCTTTTGTTTCTATGGATTTTATCACAAATTTTTTAAAATCAAGTTGATATGATTGTATATTTGTGATTGTAGATTGTTTTACCAAGATGACATATTTTGTACTGTATACAAAATTTATTATAGGCAAAGAAACAACTAAATTCTTTTTTAATAATATCTATTGCTATTATGGATTATGAAGGGATATTTTATCAGATAGAAGAATATAATTTGTATCAAGATTTTAGAGGACCCTTTTCAAAATATTGAAGGTAGATATAAAACTATCTTCAACTTTCTATCCTCACATTGATGAACAAATAGAATGAGTAAATCAAGTTTTGGAGCAATATTTGAGATATACCATCAATTATAATCAAAATGATTGAACAGCTCTTTTGCCATTGGTATAGTTTGTTTATAATAATTCGGTACATTTGTCTACTCAACAAACTCCATTCTTTACAAATTATGGTTATCATCCACGATTTGATACTATTGACTTTTTAAAAGCTGATAATCATGTGGCAAAAGATTTGGCAAATCAGTTGTCAAAGCTATATGCAACAATAAAGGCACAATTAAAAAAAGCTCAAGAATGACAAAAAATCAATATAAATGTCTATCATAAGGAACAACCTCGATTCCATGTGGGCAATAAGATATGATTATTTTGTCGTAATATCAAGACTATTCGCCCTTGCGACAAGCTAGATTATTATAGGCTTTGATCTTTTTTGATTGGTAGACAAATCTATCTAATTGCTTATTAATTATGCCTATCAAAATCTATGAAGATCTATCCTGTATTTCAAGTGTCACTACTCGAGCCGTACAAGACAATGGATATACAAAAAAGATGACAAATACCATTGCCTCCTATAGAAGCAGATAACAATAAAAAATTTGAGATAGAAGAGATTTTAGATTCAAAGCGGTGTCGAAATCGACTAGAATATCTTATACATTGGAGTTGGTACGATATTAGTAAATGCACATGAGAGCCATCTAAGAATCTAACAAATACATTAGTAAAAGTCAATATGTTTCATTGATGACATCTATCAAAATCAAGATAAAGAATCAAGAAAATCTTTGTTATAATGCAAAATAGATTCTATAGAGATTTCACTCTGTCTTGTATCATTGTTTGTTATTTTCTTAAATTTATTTATATTAAAGAGATAGAGGATCAACAACCAGCAAATTCAGCTCAAGAACCATCATTTGCTAACTTACTAGATGAGACATTACAACTATCACAACCTTCAAGACGATGAAATAGAGAAGAAGACCCTCAAGAACGACGTGTTTTTCCTTGGATTGAACTACCTTCAAAGTAAACAAAATATAATATGTTTGGTATCATGACTTAAAAAGAGACTCTCAATGTTTGGTGATACTTTTAGAGGTAGGAACTACTTCTGATGGTGTTCCAAATATTTTCTTTGAAGGAAGTTATGAAGGCCTCAATAATGATCAAATAACATGGTGGCTCTCTTGCCCTAGTATAGAACACTATCGATGGCTGAAAGGACCTATCAACTACCTTCAAAGTAAACAAAGATCAGAGTATGTGGCAAGCATAATTTGATGTATCATAGACTTTCTCAATTTGTAGTCATCGCTCCTCATGGAACTTCTTCAATATGTAGTCTCGTCTCTAGAAAGGGAGAATAATGTCACGGATATAAGATTTATTTCAATAATTATTTACTTAATATAGATTGATAGAAATAAATTAAATAAATTAAATTGATAATATTTTATAAAAAAGCTTTCTAGAAGCTTTATAAACGTGGAATCACTTTTATACATGTTTATAGGTGATTGGTAGGTTAGAAACTTGGCCAACAAGTTAGCTACATATTGTACATGTTGGTAGCTTGTAGAATAAGCTAGTCATGTGTCGCACATGTTGATAGCTTGTGGAACAAGCTAAATACGTGGTGCACATGTAGGAAACTTGTTTTACAAGTTTGACATATGTCTTGTAAATTAAACACGTATTGGAGGTCCTATAGAATGCTGCCACATAGTTCTTAGATAGATAGTATATATAGAGACAAAAATTAAGCCTTCTTCATTCTTGTGAACTCCTTTCTTACTTCTAGTCTAATTCAAGAGTCTCATATATTTTCTAGTCTTTGGTAATATTCATTCCAATTTTTTCTTGAATATACATACTTTTTTATTTCTATCTTGTTATTTTCCTTTGACATAGTTTTTACTAACTTATGCATCTATTTTAGTTCGTGTCCTTGATAATAAATAACAAATGGTGTTATTTTTTTTGCCAATTGTATAAATATCTTTATTCCAACAAATAAAAGGTTTACCAACTTGTGACTTTTTATGAAGTTTTTTGCAAGGATTTCAATTGAAATTGTCATTCTTTACAATCTCCAATTTGTAGATGAATTATACTTTTTCAACCAAGAAAATTTGAAAATAATAAATTTTGAAGGAATTCTAATAACATTGAATATAATTTGGTTGCTATGATTTTCAAACAATACTTCTATAGGCGTTGTTTCATAGGTGACACTACCAAATGATAAGAATCATCTATTTATTACCTCTATATAAATGAATTTGGATTTCTATATTAGAGGAATTTTATAAAACTTAGTAAATATCTCATCTAAAAAACAAGCAAATACCCTTAAATGCAACAAGGCAATTGCTTGAAACTTTTGAAGGCCAAAACACAAAGTAATTATAAAGTAATGAGCATGTTGAACAAAAAAAGAGGAACCTAAATAATTTTGTAATATTAAATTATCTAGCCATATGATTACTATTGTGGCTAAACATTGTTATTTTCTTAAACAATTGTCCTCTTGGTTTTGGTGATGTATTGATTTTGTTTCTTTAGACAATTGCGAGTCTTGTGGCTTTTTTTACTATAATATAAATATAGACCTTCTTCCATTTGACGCTTCTTTTTTCTTATAAACTAAGAGATTTAAAATGTATTGCATCAAGATGCATATCTTCTACTTCTGAATGTGAATTTAGACTATTTATTGATGTAACAAGAGTGTATTGGATTATGTATTGTCTTACTAAAGTCCATGAATATTGATCTTGATAACATTGAAATAGTCACTTATTATATTTTATGGCTTAGTTGATGGCTTTATTGAGTGATTATAGATTCAAAAGTGATAATAATAAATCTTTCACATTATCTCTTAATTTTCAATAGAATTGATTCATTCAGGCTTCTTCATTCAAATTAATGTTGTATACTAGTTGCCTAAAATTAGATACATAGATTAATATAAAGTACAATTCTTGTCAAAATATTCAAATCTTGGCTATTGCCCAACAAGCCTTATCATGTTCTCCAAATGCTTTTGCAAATGTTTTCATGAAAGCTTCAAAGTTACTTAAAATTGGTGATCTTTTCTTAAACAAGAAAATAAACCATAATAATACTTGTCCCATAAGCAAAATACCAACCAATCTAATCTTTGATTCTTTTATCGAATAAATATCAAATTATAAAACCATTATTAATCAAATTTGATTGACAAAATATTAGAACTTCAAACGTGTATTATCATATTTTTCTAAAAGACTAACTTGAAGCTTCTTATAGTGCTGAACATGTGGATTTCCTTGATGCAGTATAGATAGTACTACATCCTCAAATATAGAAGTTGGAAATGAATGTAATCTAGATTGTGGAATTCTAGATATTGCATTGTTATAAAATTTTACAATAATTCCTTTAATCTCCGTAGTCCTAGCAGATAAAGTAATAACAATATTTATGATGGTGTTTAATTTGGACTTAGAAGATTTGATGATATTAATATCTTAACTTTTAATTATTTTAAGAAAAATAATAATAATAATAATAATATTAGTTTAGAGGAAGGTAATCCGCAACCTCTAAAGCATTAATATACCTTCAAGAAAAGGGATAATCTACTTTCTAACAAAAAAGATCCAACTTTAATATTTAAAATGAAGTTAGTCTTGACAAACTGTGAAAAATACAAAAATATAAAATAAAAGACTTGAATTAAAAAGAAGTTTCAAAAAGAAACCGATAAGAATTTGAATTATCTAGATGAGTATAGAAACAATACTCAAAAAAGTGAGGTTAAATTCCAAGAGATGTGTTGTTGAGATTGAAGAACTCTTTAACCTTAACTCCAATATATATCCTTGTTTAGGAAGCTTCTTGAGCAACTTCCATCAAACTAAGAAGCTTCTCAAGTAGCTTCTACTAACTTGGAAGCTTCTTGAGTTCCTTCTATTAACTAAAAAGCTTCTCGAGCTACTTTTACCAACTAGAAAACATCTAAAATGTTCTAAAAGGTTCTATAAGCTTTCAAAGTATGTCCCTAATACACATATTATTATTATTATAAAATTACCATTTATCTAAAATATATGAATAATTTATTTATAATAAAATAAGAAAAGATAAACTTGAAAGTTGATGAAATAATTTTTAAAAATAGATATTTTGATAATATAGATTATCTGATAAAAAATTATCTTTTATCAAATTTTTTTAAAAAAAGTCATTTATTCATAATCAAATATAATTTATAAGATTCTATTTTAATACAAAAATATAAAGTAATATAAGGCATTCATTTTTTAAGAAATTTTATTATTATTTATTGTCATCATTTTAATTTTTAATTTTTTAACTTTTTAAAAAGTTGCATAAAACTTTTTAGTATTTTAAATAAACGGATCTACTTGAAATAAAAATTAATTCTAATATATAATTATATATATAATAAAATTAAATCTAATATATAATTATTTTTTTATAATAAGACTTTTATTATGTGTTATTTTTAAATAATATGACTTAACTATAAATAAGGTCTATAAAAATATTAAATAAAAAATAAAATTATAAAAAATCCACATATTGAAATAAAACTTATATAAATAATTTTTTCAAATTAAAATTAATTTTTTAAATTAATTTATATTTAAGAAGCTACTACAAAAGTATCCTCTATTTTAAACACTTATTAAACAAACTTCATGGTCCTAAAAAAGTACCTATATAATTATCTTATCAATAAATATGTATAACAATAAGATTAAAGCCATTCTTAATTATGTCAATGTCTTATTTGTATTCTAATCTTAATTTAAGAGTTTTAAATATTAATATATAAATAAAAGTAATCATATTAATATCTTCTTATTTTTAAATTATATATATTTAATATTTTTAATTTTAAATAATATTAATTATATTTATATTTATTAATAAATCTATATTTATTCTTATTTTAATAAATATAATATATATATATATATATATATATATATATATTTATATCTTTATTTTTTCTTTTTTTTCTTTAATTTTTATATTTTATATTAAAAATTTACTTTAAGATATTTTAATTTACATAAAAAATATGTAAGAAGAAAAGATAGATATTTCTTTAAATGTTCTTAAGACTTCTTATTTCTTGTGAAATATAGATTTATTTCAAGTATTTTTGTATTAATTCTCTCTATTATAATAAAATTTTATTTATACTTTTTTATTATAATTAATATATAGATTTACATTATTTTATTATATATATATATATATATATATATATATATATAATTACTATAGTATTGTAGAATAAAATTCATATATTAAAAATGTGATAAGATAGTGTTTACAATTGTTCTTAAACATGAATAATTTTTTTATCTTTAGCTGAGTTATACATAAATATATATATATAGGATATTGCTAATGCCACTACAATCTCCCATCCACCATATACCATCTTTATTCAATATCTTTTAAACCATTTGATTACACAAATTTTTTTATTGGAATAAAATAAATTAAAATAAAACTAAAAAAAAATATATCAAGTGGTAGGTTGTAGTAGCATTAGCAAAAATTGTGGTGGCATTAGTAGTGCCCTTCATATATATATATATATATATATATTGCTTACCATGTGTAATTTGGACTAAATCATTTTTGTTAAACCTAATATAAAATGTTAGAATAATACTTATGCATGAAAAAATGACAATTGCATTTAAAGTAAAAGTTTGATAGTTGCTATTACATTTTGTCTATCTACAACAACTCTCCAACATTGTAAGTATATTTGTTTAAAGACGAAATCATTTCGGTCTCATTTCATTTTCTTTAAATTCTATCCTATTGCTTCACTCATTATCTGTGCTCAGAACAGTTCATCCCCTCCACCTCTTAACACTGGGGGATGAAGTTTTGGGGATCATGTATTACACAGTTGAGCTTGGCCCAACTCACAAGAAACAGCGCAGATAACTCCGTCATAAATATTAAACAGAGTATGCCGACGCGGATAACTCTCAACCAGAGAGGAGTGCTCATCCAATACAGCCATCTTCAAAGCTTCATCCGTGCCGCTGCCTAATCCACACAAAACGGAATGGATGGAACGCCGTCCAACTCATGTAGAATCATCTTAGGCCTGCATAGGGAACGCAAGGGGATCCCACGATGCATCGCGGGCGAACGGGTGGAAGCTTGGCTTGGAAAAGGACCCCAAGTGGATAATGTCCTTTCTGTGTAAGGCCCTCGTCTCTTCTGAGCCATGGATCTGTTTACTGACCCGTCAAAGCGTCGCAATAGCAGCATCAATTCGGTCCTTGTTCGGGTTCACAACTGGCGGCATCGCGTGTTTGCGAGGCAGAGTAGCTCGGTGACTGCCTTCCGTGCTTCAAGCCTCAATTCCCAGGAAAGAGGGTAGAGATGGCAGCTATGGCACAAGCCTCCATTGTGAACGCTCCGGCGAGCTTGGGCGCCGCGAGCTCCGTCGCGAGGACGGGAGATTTCCAGTCTGCTGCTAGGGTGCACTTCGGCGGAATTGCTGCTAAGGTTCCGGGCGTGCAATCCAGGCGGAGGTTGGTCGCTGTGCGCGCTGCCGTGGCGGATGTGGAGAAGTTGGACAGGCTTGTCTCTGAAGTTGAGCAGCTGACCTTGGAAGAGGCTAGGGTTTTCACCGAGAAGCTCCAGGAGAGGCTTGGCGTGTCTGCTTCTTCTTTCGCACCTCCGGCGGGAGCTGCTGCCGGGGCGCCTGCTGAGGCTGCTCCTGCCGTGGAGGAGAAGACAGAATTTGATTTGGTTCTTGACGAGGTCCCTGCCTCGGCTAGAATTGCAGTTATCAAGGCCGTGCGGACCTTGACTGCTCTGGGGTTGAAGGAAGCGAAGGACATGATTGAGGGCTTGCCTAAGAAGGTGAAGGAAGGAGTGAGCAAGGAGGATGCGGAAGAGGCGCAAAAGGCATTGGAAGCTGCCGGAGCCAAGTGCAGCGTCAAGTAAAGCGTCGGTAATGCAAGGGTAGGGAGCCAAACCCCCGCCAGGAATTTTTCCTAACTCTTTGGTATACAAAACTATATAATTGCCGTACTGCGTGAGGGTTCTGGAATAAAACCTGGTCACGGGCTTTTAGCGTATAGGGAGTGTCGGTTAGGTATGGTAGGAAATTACTTGTCGACGCTACATTATCATTTTTTTCATAATGCAGAATCATGACGCCCTCAGAAGAGTTTTTTGTCCCATTTGCCATAAACATGTATGCGATATTGTCCGGCAAGTTGACAACTTCGTGTTAATTGAATACAATTGAGGCTACTCCGAATTGATTTTACCTGTTACTGTGTGTGGAGGACGATTTTATCGATCATACGCCTTCCCTTACATTGGATAGTGGGAATATAGGCATGTTTGTAGACTCGCTTTCTGGAACAAATTGTAGTTCAGTAGGAGATTGGACGACCTGAGTAACTGACTGGAAAAGGCACTGCAGATATGGTTTTCAAGATTCACATTTTGTGTACACTAATGGTATCGCATCGCAAACTCTACTTTTGAATTTGCACGTGTACCCTGCGCCATCGCACTTCGCATGCAGTTCTCAAGATCTAGTTCGACCTGCCTGATTAGTGCATGACATGGAACAAAAACATGTAGAATGTCTACATCGAGTGCAGCTGTACTCACACTGCGTTCCGTGTTTTCCTATTATAGAAGATTTTGTCTGAGCTATTAGACCAGGGTAAGAAGTCTGTTCACCTGCAAGTTTCACAAGAACTGCTTGTCTGAATGATGAAATTTTGATACCATGATGGAGTTCATACTGCTACTTTTAAATTCGTGCGACCTCCAAGGAAGACTAACATGAATACTGCATTTCTAGGCAATATTTGACACAATCTTGTACATATCTTTCTACTGTAGTGTGGATAGTTGCCATTACTCAGTATCAAAATTCTCAAGATGAGTTCAGAAATTACTGGAAGCGTAATAGTATTCACTTTTAACGTAGGATAAACGCTGCAGGGTGCATCGTCATGATCCTTCTTTTGTGGTCAGAAGTATGTAGCTCTCTCATGTGGCGAATGTCATTTTTTCCTGGCAGCAATGTGAAATAGTGTGTTCTGTCACCTGCACCAGGAAAATAGTCTGCACTTCAGGGTGGCTTGCTACCTGTTCTTTCAAGACATTGTCTCGTGTTACACTAGTTCGACACAGTTGTTCATCAATGTTGCACATTAAAATAACTTCTTACTTTCATAGCCTGACTGGGAAGATGAAAATAACAAAACCTGCAGGAGGAGAATGATATGCATCCCAAACTTAGACCAGGAGAACCATTATCGCAAGGCACCACAAATGCAGTTCAGTAGCAGGATGCAGACCATGCTCTCGCACATGACGATTCCCATTATTCTCTGGATTGTCGCAAAGGTAACCTTCTTGGAATGACTCTCAGCTTGACTGTAATCCTGAATCCTAGTGGATAACATCTCGGTCGCCACTGGGTCGTTAGCCTCTGCTGTATTCAGAATACTTTTGTAGAGGAGCAATCTCGGTATCAAATATTACGCTCTTCAACGACGTGCACGCAAATTGGTAAGCAGGAGCTCTTGCCAGCAATGTCCTTAATATGATTTGAGACTAAGTAAAGCTTGGGTATGTAGCTTCAAAAGAGAAGTAAAAATGAAATAAAATAAAATAAAACAGCAGAACTTCAGATGTACAGGGTCCAACTCCGTGAAATTCGAGACAATACTCTCCCTACATACAATCAGTTCAAAGGGTATCAACATGTTTAAACTGTCATTTAAATTTTGGAGCTCAACTCTCACTTCTATCTTTGTCTAAAAGAGGAAAATTATTATTTTTTAATTTGTGAGTTGAGCAATCCTTCAGTACTTTAGCCTTGATCATATGGGAACCAAAATTCGTAGTTGCCAGGAGACTCATGAGTAGAATATCAGAAATTTAATCAGCACTCTAAATGATTATATTCATTAATGTTCGACTTTTTTATCAGATTTCAAAGAGCAGAATTGTGACTTGCCTGCGAATTAGTTTCTAACCATTTTAATGCTTTATGACAGTCTCTCTAAAGGACACCAACACGGATTGCAAATTTGAGATGGTTTGATGGCATTGCTGTCTCTGAAAAAACTTCTCAGGAACTTGGGAGTGCATCTGTCTGGATCTCCATCTGATGGCAGACTCAGGGGGAAGAGAAATCGAAGGCGGAGAGGCGCTGCTTCACTTTCGTCTCCAGTGGAACAAGAGAAGCATGAGATGTGATGCAATGACTGTACACATGAAAGTACTAAAGTGTGCTAGCTTGAAGAGGCGCCAAACCGACTTGAATTCTAGAGATCAAGCTAGCATTCTCAGTCTTGAAAGGATCGTTGGATTCGGTTGCTAACTAGAAAATGTCTGACCGCAATTCGTGGGTACACAGGGTCTGAAGCTCCGAAGTTAACAAGTGAAACTGTCAAGGTGGTTCAGTTGTCGGCGTTGCCTGCACACGGCAACGGTGCAGAAAGTTGTGGATGGTAACCTTGAATTTTCCGATGACACCTCCAGAATCTATGAAAGTTATCCCGTCATGGCAGCAATCACACTGAGCACTGCATCAAATCCTTGGATAAGACATTCCTGTCGACTTGATTAATCTCAACTTCCATTCTAACTCACTGACCGCGTGGCGTTCACGTTACCCATCGGATTTAGATGATGGCTGCATATCAGGTTGCGTGCACCCAGCATATCACCATGTTCCAAGCCTGTGTGCAACATTGAAACACATGGTAACATCGCCTAAACCCATCTCCCACGCCGCCTGATGCGACCATCGATTCTGCACACTTGTGATCACAACTTTGAAGTTGCGTCCATGGATATGCTCGTCCGATGCAGACATGATCGTCGCGGACCCCACAGCCACTGTTTCCCCGTTGAATCCACTGCAATGGACTTCGACTATGAAATGCAACAGAAGGGTCGTTGTGGAATGTACTTCCAACAATTCTAGCAAAGAATAAAAACAAACGAATAAAACAAAACAAACAAACCTTCCACTTGTATGTTCTCCAGATAATGTAACAAGCTACTAGTGGACACGGGAGTTAGTTGATCATTGAATCTTTGCATTTGGATAAACTAGGAGGAGAGCAACTATTGAATGTGTTGTTGCATAAGTTTTATTTTGTTTTATTTCTGCTTCTTGCACTATGTTTTGAACTCCATTTTTTTTAAATAGATGGTCATTTCAGATGGAGAATTATTACCTTGTGGTACAATCATATATATCTTTTAAAGTTCCTTGATTCAACTCCCTCTTCCTTCTTTCTTCTCTTCTTCTTTTGTTTGTTTGTTTTTTTTTCTTATTAGTAATTGTTAAATCTTTACTTTTTAGTATTCTTTGAAGAAAAAAAATGCTATGAGATATATAAAAAAATTAATCAAAAGTTTTACTAAATATTTTTGGTGGTAATTTTTAAAAAAATTAAAAAAATTAATGTTATATTATCTACATCTTAAAAATTATATATATATATATATATATATATACATAAAGATATTTTATTTTTACTATAAAATATCAAAAATAAATCATTACATAATTGTAATAAAATATTGATATAAAATTATATTAATGTCTATAAAAATATATATGACATAATTATTTCAAATATTTATATTTATACAAAGATATTATATATATACAAAGATACTATAAATATATAAATCAAATAAATAAATAAATAAATATATATATATATATATATATATATATAACTTAAAGCTATATATAATATTATAGTTATATCTTATATTTTATTTTGCTTAATATAAATAGAACATGACTAGCTTGCATGCCATTTACAATTGTCTTTATAGGATATTAAAGAATAAGTAGAGATATTGCCTCCATGTTATGGTATATGTGAGGATTTAGAATATTTTGTAGACAATTTTTAAGAGGTTTAGTTGGTCTAGTATTCACCTTCTCTATATATTTTTATTAAATTTTAATAAAACAATTCCATTGTGTGCATATTTCTCTATCTTAATATAATTTTGTGTTTTTTTTTCAACAATTGGTATTAAAATGTGGTTCAAGTGATGTAATGGCAAAAATAATTTTAAATTTAAGATTTAAGATGGAAAATTTTGATAAGAAGAATAATTTTAGATTGTAATAATTGAAGGTCAAAGATTTATTTGTGTAATAAGGATTACACAAATTGCTCATAAAAAAGTATGTAGATGAGTGACTAAGAATAGGAAAAGATCAACCTAAGAATAATAAACATAATTTGATTGAATCTTATAGATGAGGTGTTATATAATGTTATAAAGAAGAATTTAATGCCAAAACTATAGACAAAATTAAAGAACTTATACATGAAAAAGTTATTGACAAATTGAATATATTTGAAGTAATAGTTGTATATATTACATATAAAAGAGAGTACCAATATGCTTGATTGCTTAAACACCTTCAACAAATTCTTCTATAAATTGACATGTATTAATATTAAGTTAAATAAAAAAAATAAAAATTCATTGCTATTGATTTTATTTTTTATATTGTTTAGAAATTTAGTCATTAATTTTTTATATGAAAATTAATATAATAGAACTAATAGAAGTCACAAATTCTCTTTTATTTAATAAGATAAAAAGGATACTAAATAATAAAATTTTATATTCTAATACAATATGTAGAAGATGTAAAAAGGTGGATAAAGGATATAATAAAAGAAATTCTAAATCAAAGCCTACAACTTAATTTTATAAATCAAAGATCAAGTATTTTTAATATAAAAAAATAGAAAATTCTAAACAAGAATATAAAGTCAAAAATTTATAAAGTTTAAGAATATAAAGAAATTAAAAGAAATTAAAAGTACTTGAAATTTTAAAATAGTTACATTAAATACTATTAAAAAAAATACAAAGCATATCAAACAACATTGAGTTAGAAAAGAATTTTTGAATTGAAGTTGGCAACATTTTTAATATTTAAGTAACCTTTTCTATCCATTATTATTGAGTACAAGACATTTAAAGAAATATAAAAGTGGTAGATTTGCAAATTATTCTAGACTTATAATTTTTAGATGTCTAACTCATGTTTGTATTTAGTAGGATGGAAAACATAAAATTAGATCCTAATACTAAAAAATACATTTTCAAAGATTATAAAAAATCTATGTAAAAATATAAAATACAGAATTAAAATAAAAGTCAAATCATTGTAAATAGAGATATAAAATTTGATAAAACTTTCATATTAAAAGATAGAGATTTATATAAGTAGAGAGATATTAAAATTATATTTAATATTTTTAAGGTAGAGATTGATGTTTCTAAATCCTTATGTGTTATGAGAAGATTTCAAATTCTAACATACTTGAGATGGTCAATGATAAAGGTATACCAAATCCAAAATTGTAGAAGTCTCAAAAAGAAAAAAAAACTTATAATAGATTTTAATAGTTAATTATAATAATATTTATTCTAATTACAAAAAAAATGTAACTCTTTTACATTTTTCAAAGCCATGTAAGTTTTAAAAAAATTATTTTGAACCAAAGATAACAATGGATAAAGAGACAAAGTTATTTTACAAGAATTAAAGATGGAATTTGGTGGAATTAGCTAAAAAAATAAATAGTTAAAAATCAAAGATTTTAAAAATAAAAATACCTCCTAAAATAGAAAAATAAAATATACTAGATTAGAAATAAAAGGATGCTTTCAAAAAAAGGTATTAATTTCAACAAAATTTCCTTTCATGTAGTTAAGATTATTCTTATTTTTATATTGTTGGAAATTGTTATACCACATGGTTTAAATTGAACCAATTAGATATTACTATTACCTTCTAATATAGAGATTTAAAAGTAGAGATCTAAATGCATCAAGCTAAAGGATTTAGTAAATTTAAAAAAAAAACAAAAATAAATAAAAATAAAAAAAAACTTATATATCTATTAAAAAAACCATCATATATATATATATATATATATATATATATTAAAAAAGAGTCCTAAATAATTGCAAAATCATTTTAATGCTTCTATAATAAAACAATGATATACTTGGAATAAGTTTGATTATTATGTATATTTTAAAAAACTATAATAAAAAATAAAAAATAAAAAAAAATTAAATAATTATGTTATATTTGTATTATATATTGGCAATATGTTAGTTGAGACAAAAGGAATATTTAATAAAAACAGATTAAAGATTTAATTAAGCAAACATTTTGATAAAAAATATCTACAACTTATCAAAAAAATTTAAGGTATTAATATCTATAGGTTTAAGGTTGATGACACAGACTTTTATTATTATGAAAATTGTGCATTGAAAAATATTAATATATTTTAGCATGGAAAAATAAAAAATAATAGTAACAATTTTTTCAATATCTCATTTTAAGTTATCTTTAATACAATGTCCTAGTATTAAGGATAAAAGAAGAAAAAAAAACTTTAACATTTTAAATACAAGTGCAATGAAATATTTCATATATATAATGATGTATAATAGACCAAATATCTTGTATGTTATAAGTGTAGTCAATTAATATATGATAAATTTGTAGAAGATACATTAGAAAGAAATAAAGTAGACACTTTCTTACTTGAAAGGAACTCTATATGTTTATTTGAGAAATATGAGAAAAGAAGAAACATCATATACTTGAAAGGAACTCTATATGTTTCTTCTTTTCTCTATATTATGCAAAATATGAGAAAAGAAGAAACATCATAAGATTTAATAATATTGATTTTGCTCAGAACTTAGACAAAAGAAGATCTACTATAAGTCATATTTTCATCATGGTTGATGAATCTATAAACTAGAAGTCTACTTTTTAATCTATTATAATACTTTCAGGAAACCGCTAGTTGGACACCGTCCTTTTACTGCATAGACACTCTTTGTGTCACATACCCCTACATACACATAGTAATATTATAATCATATCATTATTTTATATTTCAAGGCTTTCCTTTCTTCTAACAATTGTAGCCATATATTTAATTTTTTAATTTTAAAAAAATATTATATATATATATATATATATATATATATATATATTTAAAATATTTATATTATTTGTAAGTATCAATATGTATATAAATTTATAAATATCTTTAAATATACATGTATAAAAAAATAATGATTAATTAATCATTTTGTTTTTTATTTTCTAATTTTTAAAAAATATCCATAATAATTGTAGACACAATTGTATGTATGCAGAGGTATATAGTATAGGGGTATCCACATAGTAAAAAGGAGGTGTCTACATAGTAAAAAGAAGGTGTCTACCTAATAGTTCCCTACTTTTAACCACTGAAACAAATTACATGGATGTTATAAAAGCTACTATTTAAGAAAAATGGTTGAAAATATTTCCTAATAAATTTGGTTTAATACAAAATTTGACCTTACTACATTATGATAGTTTAAGTACTATATATCTAACAAAAAATCAATTATATTATTTTAAAATAAAATATTTAGATATTAAGTATTATTATAATTAGATATCATTGCTAATAGTAAGGTTTATTTAGAGAAAAAAGATACAAAAATAAATGTAACTGATATATTGACAAAATCAATAACAATTAAGAAGCTCAAATAATGGTTGAATTTGTTGAGAATAAAATATATTTGTTGAATGAATATCTATTAATATATGATAAAAAATATATAAATAATTATATTTAATTATTTAGATATAATTTAAGTCAAAATAGATACAAATATTTTTATAAATTATAACTTTACTTATTTAATATAGATATAATAGAGCAAGCTTGCTTTCTATTTATAATATCTTCCGAGGAGATCTTAAAAAGCAATAGATGTGATGTTCTTGCATCACAATGTATATCCCACTTAGTAGGCATTGATAATGCATTGTAGATAATCTTTGTGAGGTTTAGTAGCTCTAATATTCAATCTTGTAAAATTAAAATTTCATATTATAGATAAAATCTTAATAAAACAATTCCATCGTGTATATGTTTATTTTTTTATATGTGATTTGTGTCTATTTTTTTGACATAAAATTTTAATTTTTAAGATCAGCATATTTCAAATATTAAATATATATATATATATATATATATATATATTTCATCTTTTATGTCAATTCTTCATTAAATATTTATTTAATTATTTATTTATATCTTAAATGGATTATTTAAATACTATTTTGTTTTTGAATTTTTATAAACTCAATATTAATAATAATTTTATTGATTTTAAATATTTTTTAAAATTTTTGAAAAATTGATTTTACTATTTTATAAAGAAGTTTTTTTCCAAATTGGTTTTTATTACCTTTTATTTCTTAAAATTATAGTATGTATATAAATATGATCTACTAACTACATTATTACAGATTTATAATAAAAAATAGTTTTAAATTTTTTCTTCTTAAGAATTAGATTGATTGTTCTGTAAAACAAAAAAAAAAAAAAAAAAAAAAAAAAATTAGAACATAAATATCATAATTTTAAAAAAAATCTTTTATTCTTTTGTCTAATGTAATTTTTGAAGAGTTTTTTCATATGTAATTTTTTAAAATAATTTCATTAATGATTGAATTTATTAAGTTAATTCATTAAAAAATAGATTTTACTATATTTTATTTTTAATAAAAAGTAAATTTTATAATATTACTATATTTTTAAAGCACATAAGTTTGTAGAATTTGATAAAAAATTTAAAGTTATAAAATAATATTTGAGACATCATAAGAAATTGAAATAAGAAGAAATATTTAGAGATATTTTTTACGATTTAAAATTATTGATGATATAAAATAAAAGATATAATTATTTTATCTATTCTAAATCTATAATTATATAAATTAATTTTTTTATAAGTTATATTAAGATAATATAATTTAGCAAAATTTAATAAAATTTTGGATATAATTTAAATATTTAAAATAAAATTTAAAAACAATTGTCTCATTTAAACTAATTATTTTAGATTACATAATAGTTTTATAATTAATATAATGAATAAATAAATAAATAAAAAAATAAATAATAGAACCTATTAATATTTATCTAACACATAAATAATCATAAAATATTTACTTATTTTTGATTAAATTTATATTAAAAGAATGTATAACTATAAAAGTTCTAAGAAAGATCTTTAATAGAAGTGTAGTAGTATTTAAAAAAATATTTGTCTTAAAATATATTAAATTTAGAAGACAAAGAAACAAGCCATGAGAAGAGATGTAAAGCTAAATAAAGAATACTACAAGTAGAAATTGGTTCTTTTTTCTACTTCTTTTTTGTGTTATAAAAAATCTTGAGAGATTTTGCATAGCTACTTTGTTTTGATGCACATAGCTAAGAATTATTGTAGTTCTAAGATATAAAATATTCTATTTTATATTTTTGTAATTATTTTTATGATTTGATCTTGGAGTAAAATTCTAAAATATTTCAAACAAAAAAATATAGGTTTCATAAAGATAGTCACATAAATGAGGCTTCATTACATTATGTATCACTTAAGGTGAAGATATTATTAAAAATAGTATATCTAATAATATAGTATAATTATTGTAGAACCTATAGCAGAAATTTAAAAAATTATCTTTATTCTTAAGAAAAATGAAAAATACTATAGATTTTCCAAAGACACATAAATAATTTTTTTGATTGATTTAATATTGATATTTTAAGTGTATGTTTTGTAAAAGTTTGGATAAATTATCATTGCTAAAGTTCTCAATGTGCGTAGACAAAGATTTGTAACTAGCTATAATATGGTATTAATAAAGTATTAACATTCTTTTAATATCATTATGTATTTCTATCAAAAATTTATGATACTTTTATTTACATATAATTATCTTAATTATTCATAATTATACAAATTTCTGCATTAATAAGATCTTCCAAAAATTATTTTATTTCTTGAATTTTAAATATATTTTAAAATAATCTGGAATTAAGAAAAATATGGTATAGATTATGATAAATATTGTCTTTATGTAATATCATATTATGATAAATATTGTCTTTCACAGTCAATATTGGCTTTCACAGTCATCGTTGGAGTCGATGATTTAAGAAACACCGTCATAAGAGTCTCAACAATACGGACCAGCATGGCAGCAGGAACTGTGTTTGCTTGTCCGTGAAGAGAAAATCGTGTTCACGACAAAACTAGATTGGCTTCCACACAACGTCGAAGCGTCACTGGTCGAACAACGCTCGACAGGTGGTGCTGCTCCTCGTTCAGCGCGATGGGAGTCTGCCTGCCCGCCTGCGTGAATGAGTACTGGACCCCTGCAGCGCACAATGTAGGAAGCGTCGCTAATGCTGGATGTCTCCCACCCTGCCACACCAGTCGCCACTGCAGCGTCGCCCACCTCAGAGATGTCACAAGAGCAACGGGTGCTGCTTGGCCTAAGTACCGTTTTTTTCATGTGAGCAGGATGCATGATCAGCGCTTGCATCGGAGAGTACACTTTCTCTGAGTCATGAAGTAGGAGAGGCTGCAGCAGTAGCAGCACAGTGCGTGCACAAACGCTCCACTGTGGGCGCAGTAGAGAGCTTCGAGGCTTGGGCGGTTCGTTGTGTAACGCACCGCGGCCTTCACATTGGGTTCCGGTGTGGAGGTAGGACGAGTTGTTTAGGGAGTGGCTGATGCTGGACCTAGTGAAGGTGTAGTTGCGCCTTCGTTGAGGTGCACCGGCTTCTGAGCCGACAACAGCTGAAGCTTCGACTTGGCGAATGTCTTGCGCTGGAAATTGTACGAGCTCGGACGGCAGCTTCCGGTCGCCACTCTTACAGCATCTATGAGGTTGCTCGACCAGTGGATGCCCCCTGAGAACTCCAAGTTTGAGCCTATGGATGGATGAAGGTGAGCACAGCTTGACAATATCCATCTTGAGGGTAAAATCTATATTATCATTAAAAAGCTCTTTAGAAGATTATGGGTGGATCATTTGAGAGTCAAATCCACCCATAATCTTCTAAAGAGCTTTTTAAGTCTAATCTTAAAATTTGTTTGTAAAATCCATTACATGTCAATTTGGTCTAATCAATATATATGAAATAATTTAAAAATACATCTTATAATCTTTTAAATATCATTTAATTATGTATTATTAAACTAATAAATAAATGCATCAAAAATATAATATCATATCCTAAATATCTCAATTTTAGTTTTTTTTGTCATACTTTTGTAGAAATTTCTAATTTATTTTTATCTTTACACCACACTTCAAAATATTAAATTTGCTACATCAAAAGTATTAATATTTTAATTTTTATATTAAAAAATAAATTAATTATATATCTAAAATTCTAAATATTTATTTTTAAAAAATATATATTTATTAAATATTTAATTTAATATTAAGTAATCTAAGAATTGATAAAAAATTAATATATATTTTTTTAATAAAATATCTAAATATAAAGTCAATTCAATAAAAATTTAAGTACATTCAAATTATTTTTAGATATTATTAAAATAAAATTTACTTATTAATTATCTAAATTCTATTTTTATATTTTTATAAATACTATAATTATTTTATATTTAAATATATATATATATATATATATATTTATACTATAAAATATTATATTTTATAAGATCTTTATTTTATATTGCTACTTCTTATGGCTAAGTGAAGGTGTTAGATACAAGATTAGTGTCTTATAGACTATAATATATCTTTATTAATAAAATTATTGATTCAATATTACAAATCTCTTATTATATCTAAATTGTTATATTTTATTTTTATATTATTAAATTATTATTTTATATAATTATTTCTAAAAATTATTAAGATATTATTTATTTAAAGTATAAATTTATTATTTATTAATTTTTTTAAATTTACACAAGTTTAATTCTTTAATATTTTTTATTATTTAAATTAAAATGTTTTTCATCATACCATAAAAATTCAATCTTTAATATATTTAATTTTTATTTTTTATGTTATTTTTAAAAAATATTATTCTATCAATTTTTAATTCAAATATTTATCAAATAAACTACAAATTTATTTTATTTCTTAAAAATATATATATTTATAGATAATTATTACTTATATAAATTGTTATTTCTATTTTTAAGAAATATATTATTTTTTTAGTATATTTTATTCTAATTTAATACACTTCATATAATTTTTATTTTTTATTAGCATATTATAATGTTATTGTGTCTTGAAATGTTTTTATTTTCTTGGTTTTTATTGAAAATAAAAGACCTAAATTAAGGATTTTTATTTTTTATTATTTATTTTTAAAAAATTAAAGATTGTATTAATAAAAATATCAAGATATTGGTTGTAAGTGTCTTATAAATGATGTTATGTATATAAATATCATTTTTAGAATATCCAGAAATGATTGGAAACATTTTTTTTGTCTAACCTCCACAAGTATAAATAGCAAGCAAAGATCACTTCTAGTAGTTTTGTAAAAATTGTAAAAAGAGATTAAAACTACTTTTATTATAAACATATTTTAATTCGAAGTCTTAATTTTAATTTAGCCTTTCTTTCTTTTATCAATAATATGAATATAGACTAACTTTTAAAAAATCAATATTCTTATGTACCATTAAGAAACAAAAAGAAGTCATATAAAAATATGATTTTAAGACATTAACAAATCAAATTGATAATTGATAAATATAAAGAAATTAAAAGTCAAACCAAGATTAGAATAAAAGATAGTTATAAGATTGAAGATGGCTACAATCTTGCTTCTACATGTACTAGGTAATAAAAAAAACCATGTGGAAGCTTTCTAAAAATCATAAGGCTAGTTTGCCAAAAGACCAAGTTGTAAGTCACTTCTATATTAGTTTTCTAAAGATGAAAAACTTCTAAGACAAGCCTCTATAGCTATGTAGTATATCTGTAAGAATATAGATTTAATGTATTTCTAAGATGTTTCTTCATAGTTTCTTGAGAAAGGTATTATTTACTAAATATATTTTTATCTTCTTCTACTTATTCCTACTTACTTCTATTTATTTAAGCAATACATGTATTTGTTATATTATTCTCTCTTCCCTTTTTATCCTAATATAAGTTTTACAAAAAATAATTAAATTGCTTTACAAGTTAATAAAACCTAAGATTGATTTTAAAAAAAATTCTACAAAGTGTAATCAATATTAAAAAAAAATATATTTAATAGATCCTTTAAACTATCAATAATATTCCAAAAAGACTACAATTTTTTTTAAATATTATTAAGATTTCTATAATGATATTCAAATAAAATATTTTAACTATTATTAAGTATAGTATCTACCTCTAATAGTATTACCAAGCATGAAAATTCTCTTCTAAGACTATGATATTATATATATATCTATTTGTAATAAATCTAATTTTAAAATCATCAATTGTCATTTACTATTGATATAAATATAATTGGTTTTGTATTGCAAAACATAAAAAAATTAATATTATTTTATGATTTTAGAATAGATAAGAGTATTATTTTAATTTTAAAAAATAACAAAATTATCTAAAATTTATAAAATGGATCATTTAGAAAATGTTAAAATGTAACTAGAGCATTTATGAGTCCAAAAGGCATGACATTTTATTCAAAATAGTCATATCTAATTCAAAACATAATCTTTTATTTATCACTTTTTTTTTAATAGGTATTAGATTTTAAATTCTATATAAATCTATTTTTGTATAGATCTTATTTTTACTTAGTGGATAAAAATATTTCAATATCAAAGATAAAAGATAAAAATATTTAACGGCCAATTTATTGAGTCTACTATAACATTTACACAATTGTAAAAATCCATTATTTTTCTCAATAAAATAATTGGCATACTTGTAAACTTTTTTAATATTCAATAAAAGATTTTTTATATTTATATTAATATATACTTTTAGGATGGTCAAATTACTTTGCAATAAGTTATAAATTGGTCCAAATGGTAGTTTAATTCTTTTTTAAAGGTCATTTAAGCAATCATAAGAATGATAGTTAAGCAAAAAATTGGCATTTTATTTTTTTCAAATATACATTAATATTCCTTATATTACTTTAAGATTCTACTACAACCTCTATTTAAATGAAGGCTAGATATTGCATAAATAGTAAATAAATTTTCTTCTCTTGTAACTAGTATAAATATGCTTGCTTTAATAAATAGAGGTTTGATTTTTCTAAGCATGAGACATACTTCTTGTTTTGATATTTTTTTGGGTAAAGTAAATAAAATAGAAAAAATAAAACTATAAGATGTTTACTTCATTTAAATTTTATATTCTATTAAATAAAAAAAAATACAATTGGTTGGAGATTTTATAATATTAAATTACTATAAACTTATATGATGTTTGATAAGTACTTCTAGTGGTAGAGTTTCATGTGCAATATCTCTAAAAGATAAAAATTCACCAACTATGATTTATTCATGTGTAGATTTTAAATTTTAATATTCACAATATTTTTTGATAGTTTATAAAATTTGTATCTACTGCTATCAATTTTTATTTTTATTTTTATTTTTTTGTCTTCTTCAAAGAGTGACTTTTAGTTCTTTAGTAGATGTAATTGTATTTTTATGAGTCTCTTTAGGAAATATTGTTATGAAAGAAATTCTTTCTATCTATGTGTCTTCTTGATTAATCACTCTTAATATTGATTGAACTGGCAAACAAAGCTAATGAATGGCAAGGATCAATTTCCTGATTCTTTTATACATTTATACTATGGCATTCTTTATTTTTGTTAATGCTACCATGAGTATAATAAATCAAGATTTTTTTACTTATTTTTACTTACTTATATTTATTTAAGTATTACAAATATTTATTCTACCAACTCTATTATCTTGGACTTATTATAATAAAAAAACCTATAATTTTTTTATATTTTAATGTGTATTGTGTACACTATACTATTAGAAGATTTTGTGATGACTTTATGACTTCTCTATCTAACAATTTGTTTTTAAAACTGATTCCAAAATATCTTACATAAAAATTTAACATAGATCTTATAAATAAATATTTTATTATTATATATATAATTATATATATAATTATAAAATTTTCTAATTTCTATATAAATAATTACATTCTTTGGTTCAATATTTTTTTTTTGCAAATTTATAAAATCATTTTTTAACCTACTATGTTACAATTCAATATTAATTTTAGTTCCTTAATTTGCATGAAATAAATGATATGAGTTTTTTAACCATTTTTTTTTTTCATAAAAAGAACCTAAGAATTTAAAATAATTATATATCATCATTCATCAATCTATTATTTTTAGCTTCTTTCTTTTTACCAAAAAATTATAAAGTATAATTAATCTTGTGAATGTTGCTTTTGCTGTAGTACATGTATATTTTGCATTTTAAAAGTTTAAACCAGTAGTAATAGATAAAATTAAGATAAAAAATGTCAATTGATGTGTCACAATCATTTTAAATTTAGTATGTGCATGAGTTGAAAAATCATAAAGTGCAATATTTCTTTTATATTTTTACAAAACAAAGGGTAATATTTATGGGAGATTCAAAGAATGTATTTTAGTGGATTTTAGATATGGGATTGATTTCTGATGTATCAAAAAAGATCAAACAATTGATTGTAAGTTGATTTACTACAATTTATTCTTTTCTTGGTTGTGAGATAACATTTACACAAGAGAAAAATTTACCAAAATGTTCCATCAATTCTTTCGATGTCATGAGTATTTAAATAATCTTTTCCAACATCATAGTTTTTTTTAACAATTCTCTAATAATACAAAATGTCATCAATAACCTGAAAGAACTTTGCTAAAAAAACCATTGACATTTCCACTCCTTCATTTTTTCCAACAATGAAAGTCAGGGATGCTTGCATTAAGCTGGACCCTCTCAAACCATTTGGTTTTTTCAACAAGGAAAAAAACTAAGACTTATCATTTCTAGTTACTCTTCTCATGTTAACTTGGGCTCACAATCATGAGATTCACCCTTGTTAAGCAGTTCAAGTAGAGACCCACACAAGCAGCAATTCAAGTCTTGTCCACATACAGAACAACAACTGTCACATGTTGGGAAAGAATAGTGTCACTTGTAAGCTTGGGGTGGCTGTCATTTGATTACTTAAGCTGATCATGTGCTACAAAAATCCTGTTCTTTTGATGTGAAGAACTTGAAAGGACTGCCTTGATTCCTTTTTTATCCTCTTTTTAATTCAAAGAGATCTGTAGCACTGCAGGAGCATATTTTTCTTGCATGGAGATCAGAGGTAACCTATAACACTGCCATGTGCTGGCAGCTCAAAATCTCAGGTCCTCTCAGCATGAGGATGAAGAGGACAGGGAAAATAAGTGTGTGAGGTCTGTAGTGGAATCCTCTCTTCAAACACTTGCAGAGGGAATTGATGGAGGAGATTCTATGTGTCCATCTCCAGCAGACCCAAGCCCCCACCATCACCTCACACACCCACTGCCACTCCCTGACTCTCATTGTGATCCCAGAAAAGCCCCAAGAGATACCACAGAACATGGGCTCAACATGACTCATTCTGTTCACTGCATGGGGTCTGCCTCTGCTCATTGAATGATAGGAAATTCTGCCTCTTGTTATTTATTCTTAAAATAAGTTAAACTGAAGCCCAACCCATCATATTATACTCAAAAACCATTGCCACTGAAAGCTTTAGGTAAAATATAGATCTGTGTGGGAGGAAAATCCAAGCCCACAACCACAATTCTACCAGATGTGTATATAAATAGTTATGCACACATGGATGGATGGTCCTAGTTGATAGTGAAGGTTGGAGGCGGGGGCATTGCATGCTGCATTGGCGCATGTTGTATAATGACTGAGAGTAAAAGCAATATTCCAACTTGGTTGGCTCAGAATGGGGCAACCAAGCTATGGCAACACAACTCATACATAACATATGAAGTTTATTGCCACAAACCTGTTCTGCTAAAGCTGAAATGGATGGAGCATGCAGAGTCAGGGTAGCTACAAGAAGCATAAAGAAGAATATGCTGAATTAAGTTTTGCAAAACTAAAGAATATTACTTTGTACAGACTTAACAGTGGTAAATAGTTTCCATCCGATGAGGTAAAATAACGCGGCTTCGTCAAGTGGTTCGAAATGCCGGTTACTATCATAACCGACTTAGACGCCAATTGGGACGCAGCCACTGGACTCAGGCTGGACGCAGCCACTGGACTCAGGCTGGACGCAGCCACTGGACTCAGGTTGGACGCAGCCACTTGACAGCAACCTCCCCCCCTCCCCCCCTCCCCCTCCCCCCCTCCCGGCTTAAGATCTTAAACCCTGGGACCGACCGCTGGTGCCAAAACATAGCTGGAGAATTGATTTCGACAGCGGCAACCAAGATTTTGCGTCGTCCGGAGAGCAGAGTCTTGGTCAGCTTTCTCAAGTTTTTTTCTCGCTATGTTCCACCTGCCTGATTCCCCTGTTGTGTGCTGCCTGTGCTGAGTGCTCTTGCTCAGCGTTCATGCTACTATTGCTGCGCTTGAGGCCGACTTCGAAGCTCTTCGATTGTCGCCGCTGCTGTGGCGCGTTCGGTTTGGTAAGGTCTGGCCAGCCTGGTGCGGCTGATGGCCTGCGGCCCAATAGACTAGGATTTGGCAGTATCGTCCCTGAAAGAGACAAAGCAGATTATCTGTTGCGACCTTGAGACCAAATGCGGTGGACTTTCGACTAGACTCGCGTGTTGTGGTCACATGCTTACGGGGGGAATATACTTAGAAAAGTACGTTGTTTTTGAGTTTGATCTAGGGCTGCATCGTGAGTTGTTGATGCGGAAGGACGATTTTGCAAGTTCGAGAAGTGACGTGAATTTTGACTATCAGCGTACGTAGAACATACTGTAAAGATCAAAATATAGAGGCAGGATTCGCGAGGTAGTAAACCTACTCCAATCAGATGGCATTTTAAACAATCTATTCTTCTTTGAGATCATAGAAGGCTGCATCCGTTTACACACAAGTAGCGACTACTGTGTTGATCACGGTTCCTTTTTGTAGGGTGAAGTAAGCGAATTGAGCACAACACCAAAAAGCATAACCTAGGATTTTAATTGTTTTCAATTTTCATGGAGTCCATTTCTGGATTGGTTTTTGAGCTCACTATAGTATATTCTTCCTGAACTACATCTAAATTTCTTTGGCACAGCCAATAAACATGGCTTTGCATTCTCACCCGTATCAACGATGAATCACCATCTTACACCCCAGTCTTATTAAACAGGTTCATGACGCGGGAGGGACCTTCACGAATCAACTCGTGAAAGAGTAATTCAGGCGAAGGCTTTTCCGCTCACGCTGCCGGAACAATGGAGCCTACCTCAATGATGCCGGTTTGGACGCCGATAGTTGAGAAGTCAGTCTTTCGCTTTGACGAGTCGGAAAGTGCTAGGAAGGGAGCTGCACCGACCGTTTCTTTTGCGAACCCCAGGTTGCGAGAGGAAGAGATTGAGATAAAATTCCCTGAGAGCAACAAACCCGATTTCATCCCTGAATTTAAATCTGACGGTGCACAACAAATTGTGACGCTAAAGGTAAGTACTTCACTGAGTGCGACATGACTACCTCGGGTTGTACTTGCTGGTTTTCTAATTTTCTTAATTTCAAAGGATTCTCATTATCGGGTATTGCATCGTCCGAAACATCGCACTTTCTGATGTTCTATTTTAAAGCGTAAATTCATTCATATGCTACTGGATTTGTTTCACATATTCGGTAAGACTTGCTGTTAATCAAGAATCGTTCAGATGTTCAGATGTCCAGATGTCAATGTCATCTGTCTGTGATACTTTCCTGCAGCTTCCAGCAGGTACATCCTTTTATGGCACTGGTGAAGTTGGTGGATCTGTTGAGCGTACCGGCAAGAGGGTGAGCTATTTTTGTTTTGCAATATGAATGTTAATTAGATATTTTACGTATTTATTTCTTTTTCAGTTCTATTGATCGTGTTAAGGATCTCAGGTTTTACCATTTTGTGTATCAGGTTAACATGTATCTTTTTCTTTTCTTTTTTTTTTTTTTTTTTTTCTGTACAGATCTATACTTGGAATACAGATGCATGGGGATACAATCAGAATACTACCTCCTTATACCAGTCTCATCCATGGCTTTTCGCAGTGCTTGGAAGTGGTCAGGCCTTCGGAGTGCTGGCTGACACTACGAGGCGTTGTGAGGTGAGTTTTTGAGATTCTCTTCGTTGAAGGCGCTCATTCATATTTTACTTTCCAGCTAAGCGAGTAACTAGATCTACTGATACACCATTCAAGCTCTGGTTATTTACTAGTCATTTGCAGTCGTGGTAATGTACTTATACTTTATTCTTGCAGATTGATTTGAGGAAAGAAGCATACGTCAGAGTTATAGCTGCAGCTCCATACCCAGTTATCACATTCGGACCATTTCCCACGCCAGATGCGCTCATGACATCACTTTCTCGTGCCATTGGTATGCTGCTGTATCATCATCTGAAGTTCCAGAATGGATTATCAGTTTAGAGTCTTCGGTTAAGGTCCTGATGGTGTTATGTATTCTGATTATTTGTATGACAGGTACTATGCAAATGCCTCCAAAGTGGGCACTTGGTTACCAACAATGTAGATGGAGTTATGAAACTGCTGATAGGGTTTTGGAGGTATTTTGCCCAGACTACTCAGTTATATATATATACACTAACATTGGTGCCCCTTGCTTTGCTTTGGGAGTAATATGTTAAAAAAATGGGACCCTAAATGGTGAAGGCGGAAATTAATCGTTATAGAGATTTGTTCTTTAAAACAGCATCACAGCAACCAAAAAAACTCATCTATGTCTTGCAAAGTGGACAACACATGATGTATTTAAAGGCCATGGGGTGTGGCTCTTGGTATCAACCTTGGATGTTGAGCCTTTCTCTAAATTTCTGATTTGATTTTGAGACACTTAAATGAGGCACCAATTGACTAACAGTTTTGGATGAACTCATTTAATATTTGTCAATCGAGAGTTTTGTTTTCTCTATGTTGACTTGGTCCTATATATTTTGATTAGGTTGCTACAACATTCCGAGAAAAAAAGATTCCATGCGATGTGGTCTGGATGGATATTGACTACATGGAAGATTTCAAGTGCTTTACTTTTAAAAAGGTATGTCATAGTATTCATTAAACTTCAAGGGAAGACTTGCACGGCAGGGTGTATACTAGTTCAGTATCCAAGTATCAGTATCAGGATGTTAAAAGGAATTTGTTTGAGTCTCCTGGTATTTTGAGATTTCGCTACGCTTGCAGGAAAATTTCCCAGATCCCAAGAGAATGTCAGATGAATTGCATAGAAAGGGATTCAAGGGCATTTGGATGCTTGACCCCGGGATCAAGGCTGAGGAGGGTTACGAGGCCTATGATACCGGATGTGAGGAAGATGTGTGGATACAGAGTGCTGATGGAAAACCTTATGTTGGTAAGCATTTCCGTCAATTGCTGTCTGGTAATGCCTTTTTACTTGTGCGGCTTTTCAATAACTCAGGGTAAAGCATGCGTTCTATAACACGGATCAGCCTTGTTTGTTCCTGATTTTTTTGAGTGTACCCTTTTAACTTTTGTTTTACAAGTTTATGCTAGCCATTGTACGTGCTGTACTATGTTTGTTTTCTCATTCATGTTCAATGCTTTGATCTTTGCCTCATTTTTAGGTGAATGCTGGCCTGGACCAGTTGTATTTCCTGATTTCTTCAACAAGAAGACACGCAAATGGTGGGCAAATCTTGTGAAGGATTTCGCAGACGTAGGTGTGGATGGTATTTGGAATGATATGAATGAACCAGCCGTTTTCAAGGTTAGAATCTACTTTCGTCTTGAATGTTTTCAGTAGCATTTGATGTTTTCAGATTTTCAAGAATAAATTGGTACACTTTTGACTTATAATGTTGCCATTTTATGTTTGTTCTTTTTGTGTCTACCTGGTAGTCGCATTTTTTTCTTTTTGGTTGTGATATAAATACTTCAAATGAACTTCCTTTGGGCGAGCTAAGATTGCGTTGTGAGAATCTTCTTTAGAGAGTACATTTTTAATGCACACCCAAAGCAAGCAATTCAACGAGGATCCTGTGATGTGCAGACTGTGTCTAAGACTATGCCCGAGACAAACATTCACCGAGGCGATGAGGAAATTGGGGGCACTCAGAGCCATGCGCATTATCATAATGTAATGATCTCGTTCTTTAGGATGTATCGAGAGGGATTCTCCAATTTAAACTTCTTAGAGATGTCATTGAAGTTTTGTGGATGCTATTTTATCAGTAAATATTTGAAGCTTTTAGATCGATTACTGTCGACGTGATGAAAGAAGCTGTTTAATCGTGTACTAGTCATCTAAGTATTTCCTGATGCAGGCCTATGGTATGTTTCAAGCAAGGTCAACATATGAGGGTATGCTACTCGCATGTAAAAACAAGCGGCCATTTGTATTGACCAGGGCAGCTTTTATCGGTGCTCATAGATATGCAGCAACCTGGACCGGTGATAACCTTGCGAACTGGGAGCATCTTAGCATGAGTATCCCAATGGCAATCAATTTGGTATGCTTCAAACACCTCCTCAGTTATGCAGGCATCTGGTGGATACTGCCTTTATGCTAACTGCTACACTACATGGACACTGTTTACCACTAGAGATCGAATTTTTGGTCGGTGTGGTGTATGTTTCTGAATGATTTTTTCTTGCTCACACATGATTACTGATTCTTATTATTTTGTGCAGGGTTTGAGTGGCCAACCTTTCTCTGGTCCGGATATTGGTGGGTTTGGTGGGGATTCTACACCTAAGTTGTTCTCACGGTGGATGGGACTTGGTGCTATGCTTCCATTTGCGAGGAGTCATTCTGAACAAGGAACCATTGACCAGGAACCATGGTCCTTTGGTCCCGAGGTATGTTTTGTTCGGAGTTGGTTTGGTTACATAATTCATGGAGTTTTGTTGCTATCTTGATACAACTTCGTTTTCATGTCTTTCGGATTCAATTAAGTATTTGTGATGCGATTGCTGTTGAACGTATTTGGTGGTACCTGCTACTTCATAGGTGGAAGAGCTTTCTAGGTTAGCTTTGAACAGGCGATACCGGTTGTTGCCACATTTATATACTCTCTTTTACAAGGCGCATACCACGGGTGTGCCTGTGATGACACCCGTATTCTTTGCTGGTATGTCAGTGAGTGGCACTCATCTTTTGCCGTTGTGTGGTTTCTTTTTGGTTTTGGCTTTTTGTGACATAAGAGGCACTGCAGTCCTCAGTTTATTTTTGATCCGTCGTGGTTTTCCAGATGCCTGAGTTTCGAAATTTGTTAAGAATTGTGCATCTGTGGGCGGATTTTGCATAATCTAATGTATACTTTTTGTTGAATAGATCCTACAGATGCTAAACTTCGGGAAATAGATGACAGCTTTCTGTTAGGATCGATTCTTGTCAAAACCTGGTAAGTGAAAGACATTCTGCATATTGATTTTCCACGACCCATGTTCTTTCAATTTGTTGTTCCACATGTTCTGGGCATGATAGAGAGTGTTGTAAGTACGTGAATATCTGGACATGGTCTTGAGGTGATACGTGGTTCCTTGTAGGTCTACTCCAAAGAAACGAGATTCTAATGCCGCGGTGCTACTGCCGAAGGGAGTTTGGCAGCGCTTCCATTTTGATGATGATCATCCGGTACGTTCCTTCGCCGCGCCTAGGAGCATGAATCTTATCGCTCACGTGAGGACTTTGGGATTCTATTTATATGTATGGGCTGTGGGCATAGTTTGCATTGACGGTCAATTGTGCTTTCTCTTATCTTTTCAGGAATTGCCGGTGCTCTTTTTGAGGGGTGGTTCTATCGTCCCAACTGGGCCGGTTGTCCAACATGTTGGTGAGACCAGCCCCACAGACACGGTCACACTTCTAATTGCCCTTGATGACGAAGGTAACATGCCGTACCTTTTTAGCGCAGACATTTGATAGCAATATTTCGCATGCATGCATGCATGCATTTGAATGGCTTATGAATTCTATTGGTTTCGGTATTCCTTTATATGCTTTGTTTTTTCTCCCTTCAGGAAAAGCCTTGGGAGAATTGTATGAAGATGATGGTGATGGTTTCGCCTACCAGAACGGCGATTACCTGATCACTCATTATGAAGCTGAGAAAGTGTCAAATCCAAGTGCCAAGGATGGAGAAGTTGTGATCCGTGTCGCTTCTACGGAAGGTCATCGTGAGAGGCCAAAACGCACTCTTAAAGTGCGTCTTTTGGTTGGCGAAAATGTTCAGGTATTAGAGAGGTTACTTTGAGTCTACAAAAATGGATAGAAATTGTAATCGCGACATTGTTCTTCCGCCGTGGGACTGAATATTTGTGTTATAGTAACATTTGTTTACTAATCTTGTAGGTGGAGGGCGAGTGCATTGACGGAGGTGAGCTCAGGATTCAACTGCCGACAACGGAGGATGTTACGAAATTAATTGTGTTGAACCGGGGTAGTTTAGGCTCCACTTTAGGTTGGTTTTTCACTTCCCAGTCGTCCGGTTATTTTCTCTTCAATTTTTCATTGTACCATGCACTGTTAAACGAGATAATCTTTAGCATGTGGTTTGTATGGCCACTAAATTTGTGATTGAATCTTTCATCGCAGAGAAGAAGCAAAGTTTGTTGGACGAGGCTTTTAATGAGCATCCCACTATTATGGGAGTGGGAGCTGTTCTGATGCCTGAAGACCTTGAGAAAGGGGATGTGTTTGTAAAGGTGGTGCCTTGGATCGGGGGTCGCATCATGTCAATGGTCCACAAACCATCAGGGTATGAATGGATGGAAGGCAGACTTGAGTATGGTGGTTATCAGGAGTTTAGTGGCACGGAATTGAAGTCTTCTGGCTGGAATGAAGAATACAAAGTTGTCAAGTAAGTTGTATTGAAAGCCTGTCACAATTCTTTATTATACTGCATGTTGTTTCCAACCTTATGATTCTTTGATATTTCGCTTTCATTATGCTTAGGAATACCAAACGTGCAACAAGGGCGAATACTGGTTTCATGTGTAATGTTGCTGAGCAGTTCGTTTTGCAAATGACTTGTTATTGTTTAGGCGACACCTTGCACAAATGGAAGGGTACGAGGTGGTGGGATTGGAAGGGGATATTGGCGGTGGATTAGTACTTGCTCGAGAAGTTCTCCTGCCTCATAATTCATTGAGGACTATCAAAATTAGTTCCAGAATTGTGGCGCGCTCAGTGGGTGCTGGTTCTGGTGGTTTTTCGAGGCTTGTGTGTTTGCGCATACATCCAATGTTCAAGATTGTGCACCCGATGAATTCTTTCATTAAATTCATTGCTATCGATGGAAAAGAACATGAATTGAAACCGAACATGGCTTTCGGGGAGTTCTCGATCAAAGGTTCCGACAGGCCTAACGGTATAGTGATATCAAATCACGACCTTCTGCTATCCTATTTATTAGTGTGATGGAGTGTCTTTCTTGTACTTTTTCAATTATGCATCAGATTGAATTGTTTCCCCCAACTCTGATCGACGAATATTTTACTAGATGCTGTTCATGAAATTTGTACCAAACTTTTGCAGGGGAGTGGACTCTTCTCGATTCTGAAACTGGCCTAGGAGTGGTAAATAGATTTGACGTCAACGAAGTGGAAAGGTGTCACGTCAATTGGGGCCCTGGTTCAGTCACACTTGAGCTTTGGTCAAAAGAACGGCCTGTGTCGAAGGATACTCCCTTGTCTATTTCACATGAGTATGATCTAATTGACACTCATAACTAGTTCGTTTCAGAGTGTGAGGAGTAGTATATTAGGCCAGGAAGAAACAGAAGCTAGACTGGGCTTTTACCAAATGATCTTCATGCGTCCTAACCCTGACCACCCATGCCCCCGCTTCGGTCGCTGCCTCTGCCCTGCTCAGGGGCTGGAGGCGCCAGTTTACCGGTGGCGGGGCAGGCTGTGGCAGCGGTATATATATTTTATTAATAAATATATCGTAAAATTTAAATTATATATGTATTATTTTGATATAAGGTGTATATAATATTTTATTACATTATTAAATTATATTAATAAAATATTAATATACTAATATATTAATTATTATATTAGTTTATATGAATACTTTTAATAATATATAAATATAAAATTGGTTTAGACTTGCTTATGTTTTAAATTTGTTTATGTATCAGGTTATAATTTTTGATTAGTTGCAGCACTACACATTACTCATTTTACACATGATGTGTAGATTCTGAAAGCTGCAACATATGAAGGAATTCAGCTCAAGGTTGAGCAGATATTGGTGGAGAAGTAATTGGATGCATGGTCAATGCTTTTATTATAATCATAATAAGCCATAAATCAGAGAACAAAATAAAAGTTAAAATTAATCAATTTAGTGAAAAATAAATTAAAATATTAAGAACAACTGACTACTGGTTAATATACATTGTACTTGACCTATTAATTGACTGTGTTATGTTCTTATGATGTATGTGATGTATGTATTTTAAAAATAAGTGACTAATGAATTAAGTGGATTGTTTTTTGTTATGTTTGTGTGTGTATATAAATAACGTGTATCTTGGTTTTGTAGAGTTTGTATTAGCTACCAACAAAAAGTTAAACCAACTACTTGTTTTATATATAAGTTTACACATACACAATTTAATTAAATTTCAAATCATGTTAATTTTTGCATTATTTTGGATAATGTGCAAAATAAACTGATTTAACATATTTTTATTTATTTATTTATTTATGTTTATGCAGGTAGATTTTTTTGTAAGGTTTATGTTTATTAATAAATTTAGATGGATTCTTACATTATACTTTTGTTTGACAAACCAATAGTTTTGTACAATTAAATTAAATTTATTAGCATGCTATGACTATACATATATACATACATATTGAAGATCATATTTTGATTTAAAGTTTTTTTTTTTAATTACTAATTTTATTGTTCCAATTACAAATAATATTATATTCAACATTTAATGAGCCATACACATATTTTAGTGCCCATTTGGCATAATAAACTATTTTATTTATTAAAAAAATTCTACATGTATTACCAAAAACAACTCATTGTTTTGTTGTATATAATTTGTATGCGTCATGTCATTATTTTTAGTTAAATTATTTCAATCTTTAAATCAAAATTTATCTACTTATAAACACAATAATTAGATTACTTATTTTTAAAGGCATTGAATACAATTGCACTCAGTATTGCTACTACTACACCTTTTGATAAGATTGTTCTTTTCTTAATCAATAATTTGCTTTGAATTTTAATAAGAATAGACCATGCAATGAATTATTGATAAAGTATTCATTGACATTAATGTATTTTTTTTACAGTTCCGATTCCTTTCCAAATATCTAATATTAGTCCATTTTGAATCTCACAAGTCTTCCATATCCGTGCATTTCAAATCTCTCTCAATATTAAAATATTTGCTAATTCTTCTCATATTTGTTTATTCAAATCTTTTTTTAAAAATTGAGCTTCTATTTCCATTAACAATAAATCTATATGCCTTGCTTTTTCTTCTACTAGCCTTTTCAAATACAAGTCACAAGCCATTAATTCCAAGTGGAAGAGCAAGTCTTATCAACATTGCTATACTTGCTACCAACATCAACAACAATCTATCTTACAATTGCCAAATAAGAAAATGTTGAAATCCTAGAAGACCAGTTTGTTCCACTGTGAATGGCAGATAGAAGAAAGACAATTGAATAATTTATTGTGGTTGTTATCAGAGTTGCAAATTCTTTGCCAAACATATCTTTAAGTTTTTATAATGTCTAATCTGAATGCAACCCTGCAAACAACTTTTTTCCTCTTCTTTTTGTTGTGCTTCAACATATTCAAAAGTAAATAGATTTTGATAAGTTGAAATATTGTCTTGTTAAGTTTAAGAAGCTTGTAGCCTTCTTTTAGTAGTAGTTACTTCTATCTATTCCAAAACTTCTACAACCTATTGAGATAGATTATATAAGTTCTACACCATGATTTTTTGCTAATAAATGGGCATATTGATAAAGTTATTGCAAATTTTTTTGAGCACAATTGGTAAGATTTTTTCTACTCTTTCAAATCGTTTAAAAAGAATCAAGGCCAAATAATGAAGATACTAATATTTGTAGTAATTGCTCAATTTTAGCCTTTATTTATTGGCAATTGTTTTATTAAAGATATAGTAGTATAGAAGATTCTAAATTACTGTAAAACTTTAATTGCATGGCTTCTTGTTAAAGCAACAAGATGTCTTACAATTTTTAACTATAAGGAATTAAAAAAAAAAGAATTGGATTAATTTTGTTAAATTTAATTTAAATATTAATGATTTAGAATTGCTTGCCCTGTTCAGAAATTTTAGTAAGAGTATAAGTAGATAATTTTTTATTTGTGTTTTGAAAAATATCCTTTTTTATAATCAACATAGCAAAATTCAAGACTTTTATCTAATTCTTTGCTAAATCCGTACAATATTTAGTATAAATTTTTTTAATCAAAATGATAATTTTCTTGCAAGTATTGAAATTATTATTTATGCTTAAGACAATATAATATTTTATCCAAGAATGGCCTCCTTTACCACAAGAGGTCACTATATGACTTAAGTAGTAGAGAATATTTATCCATGTACAAACAAATTGCTTCTTATATCAATCAATCCATGTTTTTATCAAATGCTCTACAAATTGTAGATATCTACTTGTATACTTGCTTTAGAATGTTGTCTAACTTTTGTGAAATTTTTCTTTTGTATTTGGTGAACAAAGACAAGATAATTAGTTTCTTTAATGTGCACAATGATTCTAAAACATCACAAAAATTAATAAACATGAATATAAGACCTTGTCAGGGATGCCAAATAATGGATTAGTAGAGAATATAGAAACAGATTGATTTCAAGAACAAAGAACTAGGTGGTTGACAAGAACAAGAACTAGATTGATATCAAGAAACAAGACAATACTTTGGATTGCTCTAAGACTTGTATTGGCAAGACTAAAGTATACCTCGATCTTGCCTCTTATTTACATTATGAGATCTATGTCCTATTGAACCTTGTATAGAAGCTTCTTTAGCTTGATGGAAATATCTATAGAAGATTTTGACTATAAAAGAAATTAAAAAGTTTCTAAAAGTCTATGAAGCATCTATAAAAACTTCTAAGAGTATCTTATAAGATTTTAGATGGCTGAGAAAGATTTTAAAAGATTGAAGAAGGTTTTAGAAGATTGAAGAAGGTTCTAAAAGATTAAAGAAGATTCTAGAAGACTTTAAAAGATTAGAAAAGATTTTAAAAGAATATAGAAGGTTCTAAAAGATTGAAAAATATTTTAGAAGACTAAATAAGATTTCAGAAGATCAAAGAAGATTCTAGAAGGTTTTAAAAGATTAAAAAAGATTCTAGAAGACTAAAAAAGGTTCTAGAAGATTTTAAAAAGTGATAACTTAGAATATATCTATAATATCACTTCTCTTTCTAGTGACAAGTTTCATAAGGAGTGGAAGTGATTTGATGATCAAATCATATATACAAAAAATCTAATATTCATCGAAGTAGAGAAGCAATATATTTTGTCCTTTGTTTATTAATTATTAGTTCTACAAGATCCTTGAGGTGGCATCAATGGCCTCCAAATATAACTTCTATTGTATCAACGTCCCATCTAAGAATCTGCTCTTCATTATAACTTCTAAAGATTTTAAATATAGCCTTATTTAATATTAGAATATTCTTTTTTAAAACTTATCCATGTTCTTTGCATCTAATGGATTGTGAAAGTCACAATGATTCACTAGGCGCTTATATGGCAGAAGGATCTTCTAATTCTTGTTCTTGTAAGTCCCTCAAAATATAAAGATTTGATATGGTAGTTAAGAAACTTCTAGTAGGATCTATTCTATTTTAGAAAAAATGGCTATATATAAGTGAAGGTCTTGGTGTGGCCTTCACTTATATATAGCCATTTTTTCTAAAATAAAAATTTATTGAACTTATTTGGTATAGAATTATAAATGGTCAAAGTCTTTGATAATTTAACTTCCGTCATGGTCAATTTGTTTGTATATTTTATTGGAGTAGCTAAATACAATCTTTTATCTTAAACTTTGATTGGCTCTTATAATGAATGTTTGCTTAGTCTTTATATTGGTCATGAGCTATTTGTAATTGGACTTTTAATTCTTCATGGATGGCCTTTAAGTAGGTAGCTAGATTTTTTGTAGTAGGATTTTTTACATTTTCAATTTGGAATGGATTTGCTTTAGAATGGTGTCTATAGTTTGAAAAGAATGGAATTTACTTTGTCAAAGAATATTTGGTGTTATTATATGCAAAATTGGCCAATAATAGGAGATCCATCCAATCATCTTGTTGGTAATTTATACTACAACAAATTTATTATTTGAAGATCTCATTCACTTATTTTGTTTGACCATCAGTCTAAAGATAATAAGCTGATGAAAGGTTGATCTTGACCTTCAAAAGTTGAAATAGTCTTCTTTAAAAATTTGATACAAATTGTGGTCTTCAATTTGAAATAATGTCAATTGAAAGGTCATGTATTTAATAAATATTATCAATAAAAAATCTTAGCCATTTCTTTCTCAAAAATAATTTTGTTACATGAGATGAAATGTGCCATCTTGGTAAGATGGTGTCACAGACATAAGATTTATTCTAATAATTATTTAAGTAACATTGATAGATAGAAATAAATAAAAATAGATTAATTTGATAATATCTTATAGTGAAGCTTTCTAAAAGCTACATAGATGCAATTTTGTCTTTTTTCATGTCTATAGATGATTGATAGATTAGAAACTTGGCTAACAAATTAGCCACCTATTGCACATGTTGATAGCTTGTAAAACAAGCCAATTACGTGGTGCACATATAGAAAACTTGTCTTATAAGTTTGACACATGTTTTGCAAATTAGACATGTGTTGAAGGTGCTATAGAATGTCACCACATAGTTCTTAGATAGATAGTATATATAAAGATAAGAGTGAAGCCTTCTTCATTCTTATCAATGCCTTTTTTGTTTTTAGTCTTGTTTCAAGGGTCTCTATTCTTCTTGTCTTTGACAATAGCCATTCTAATTTAATATTATACCATCTTTGAGTGATTTTTTACTCCTTTTGAGTAACATAAGAATATTTTGTTACTTTGGTTGTTTGTATTTCATGGCCTTGATAGTTTGATAAGAATAAAGATTTATTATTTTTGTTTTATATTTTAAAAATAAATAGATTATTCTACTTCTATTTTTTTATATTTGAGGGTTGTGGACTACTTGTTTTTAAACTAATATTCTTTATTTTTTAACCTTGATTTTTTTTTCTTTAAGAGAGTACATCACCTCTCTTTGTGAAAATTTTTATTTGGTATTAGAAGTTGGAGATTATCCTCCTTTAATTTGAATTGTGGATTTATTAAGTAGTCTAAGATGGAAGGAAAAATTGTGGATATTATATTGAAGAAAAGTGAGAATAGATTTATAACTATTACAAATCTTCAAGAGCTCGTCAATATTTTTAGAATGAAAATTTTATGCATCACTAATGTCAATTCTAGAAGTATTGTTTTTATGTCTATGGAAGAAATCTAAAGACTATGTCAAGAAATTGTATATTTGAGGGAAGCAAGTAGATTGTTTTTATAATTAAATCTATAAAGTATTACTTTTATGACCATGAATGAGGCAAAAATTAGTATGCTTGAAAAGTTTGATGGAACAAAATCAAAATTTTAAGGATTTTTACAACAAGTCAAATTTTATCTAAGATTGCATCCTTTCCAATATCCTAATGGATTTACTCAAGTTGGATTCATAGATACACTTCTATTTGGAAGTGCTCTTTTTTGATTTGCACTTTTGATGGAAAAAGATTTATAACTTCTTTATGATTTAAATTCATTCTTTGAAGTATTTATAGCCACATTTAAAAAAAATAATCAAGAAAAGATAACAAAGATCAAATTCTTATTTTTACAACAAAAATTATAGTTAGCTATAATATATACTATTGAATTTTAAAACCTTACTTGCAATGTGGAATGGAATGACAAAGCCCTTATTAATCAATTTTATTATAGATTGAAGGATAACATCAAAGATTTGTTATCAACAATGCCAAAAGCCAATTCTTTAGAATAATTTATTATTCAAGCCATTGCATGCAAAAATTAATTATTTGAAAGGCATCAAGAATATAGATTTGGCTAAAGAGGAATAAGTTAATTAATGATAATAGTTCCTAAGTTTTTAAAAACTTATTTGACTAAATTAGAACCAATATAAATTGATATGATACATTTCAAATCTCACACCAAGTTAGAAAAGATTCAATATTGTCAAGAGGATCTATGCTTATATTGTGGAGAAGCTAAGTACATTATTCAATATTATCTAAAGAAGCAATATAACCACAAAATAAAAAATATGGTTGTTAGAGAAGACAATGTATCAAAAAATAAATTTTTCCAACTACAATAGGAACCGTGCAGCTAAAATCATATGCAATATATAGTAAAGGTCTTATTTTCTCCTCAAATCCCTTGGCTTATTTTACAATAGATGTATCTTTAGGACTTAAAAATCACAAAGTCTTTGCTTTATTAGATTCAAGAGCCTCAGCTTATTTCATAGATGAAGATTTTATCAAAAAATAAAAAATATCTTTAATTAAGAAAACTAAATCAGTGTATATAAAAATCATAGATGGTCATTTTTTATCTTTTAGAGATATTATCTATAAAATTGTTTTTTTAAATATAATAATTAAGGAACATAATAGCATAGTAATATTTGATATAATTAGATTTTTTTTCAATCTAATTATTTTAGGATTATGATGGTTAAAAAAATATAATCCTCAAATAGGTTATACTTTTTATAACCTTGATTTTTCTTGTAATTTAATACAAAAATCTATTTATCAAATAAAAATACATAAGTCTAGTATATCCAAGTTCTTATTAATAGATGCAAAAGCTTTCATATATGTGACAAAAAAAGAATCATCTTTTGCTATATATGCCATACTTATTTTTGATATTAAAAAGACTATAAGTAATATTTCTAGCCAATATTAAGATTTTTAAGACGTTTTTGAAAAGAAGAATAGAAATATTTTTTTAGAACATCAATCTTATGATTGTTCAATCAATCTTCAAAAACGAGCTCAACCACCATTTGGATCAATTTATAATTTATTATAGAATAAGTTGATTGTATTGAAAAAATATATTGATGAAAACTTGGCTAAGAACTTCATATGCTATTCAAAATTCCTAATAGGAGCTTTTATCTTATTTATAAAAAAAAAAGATGGATCTACAATGGATCTACAAAGAAAAAAGATGGATCCATCAATGCACTTCATCGATAACATCCATCAAAATTAAGATGAAAAAATTCTTTATTATAAAGCAAAGTAGATTTAATGAAGATATCTTCTATCATTGTTTATTATTTCTTTGGATTTTTAGCACTAAGGAGGTGGAAAATCAACAACCAGTAAATTTAATTTAAGAGCTATCATTTATTGATTTATTAAATGAGATATTATGATTGTCATAACTTTCAAGACAACGGAATAGAAATGAAAATCATCAAGAATAACATATTCTTCTTCAAATTAATGGCAAGATACAACTTGTTTGATATCACAATCTTGAAAGAGAATTCTAGTATTTGAAAATACTTTTAAAGATAGGAACTACTCTTGACTATGTTTCAAATGTTTTTTTGAAGGAAGCTATAAAGGCCTCAACAATGATCAAATATCAAGGTAGTCCTCCTATTTTGATATGAAATACTATGGATGGCTGAGAGGATCTATCAACTACCTTTAAAAGAAACAAAAGAGGATAAAATCATGGATATAAGATTTATTCTAATAATTATTTAGATAACATTGATAGATAGAAGTAAGTAAAAGTAAATAAATTTGATAATATCTTATAGTGAAGCTTTTTAAAAGCTACATAAATATAGTTTCATCTTTATTCATATCTATAGGTGATTGATATCTTAGAAACTTGGCTAACAAATTAGCCACCTATTGTATATGTTGATAGCTTATAAAACAAGTCAATTATATGGCACACATATAGAAAACTTATCTTATAAGTTTAACACATGTTTTACAAATTAGACATGTGTTGGAGGTCCTATAGAATGTCGCCATATAGTTTTTAGGTAGATAGTATATATAAATATAAGAGTGAAGCCTTCTTTACTCTTATCAATGCCTTTTTTGTTTTTAGTCTTGTTTCAAGAGTCTCTACTTTTCTTATCTTTGATAATAGCCATTTTAGTTTAATATTATATCATCTTTGAGTGATTCTTTATTCCTTTCAAGTAACATAAGAATATTTTAATATTTTGATTGTTTGTATTTTATGCCCTTGACAAACACTCTACCACTACAAAAATTGAATCTTTGCCATTAGAAATTAGGAGGTCTATAATGAAATCTATGGATAACAATTGCTATGGATCTTTAGGAATTAGAAGTGGTTGAAGAAGTCCATATAGTTGGTATCTTAGAACCTTTGCTCAAATACAAATTTTGCATGATTGGATAAATTTCTTTACTAATTTCTACATTTGAGGCTACTAATAATCTCTTGACATTAATTCCAAGGTCTTATTGAAGCCAAAATATCTAGTTGCTAGAAGATCATATTGTACTTGAAGAACTTAAAGTCTTATAGGGCATGGAGGAATATATAAGAGATCTTTGAAATACAACAATCTGTCCTTGAACTTGAAATTATTATTTTCTTCCACCTTTGTATTTTTTAGATGTCACTAAATACTATTCACAAATGGATCTATTTTCATTACTCTTTAGATTTTTGACTTAAGAGTTATATCTACATATGTAGATATTGTCAATGTCCATATTGCAAATTGAACAACTTCAATATGACTACTTTTTGGTGATCCAATACAATGTCTTCTATTCTTAGTATAAAATATAAACATCAAAAAATGGCATCTAGTTTTCTTTGAAGTTTTTTTAAATAATATATAATCACAAAATCAAACTAAGATAATGATATGCTCCATTGTACTTGACGGCGGTTTAAAATTCAAGCATTCATAAAATATTCCAAGTTTTTTTGATTAATATATACTGTGATCTTGTATTGAGCTTCTTTTAGCAAATGGTACCATTCTTCAAAAGTATCAACAATTGCCAATAATTTCTTATCATGGATCTTATAATTAATCTCTACAATTAAAAATTTTTAAGAACAGAATGCTACTCGATGAAATTGACCATTAATTTAAAAGAGCACAGATCCAAGTATAAAATCTAAGACATATGTTTTCAAAATGAATAGTGATTATATAATATATAATGAATGATATCTTTTAAGCATATCTTTTAAGATAATGATATCATTCATTATATATTAAAAGATTGCACGTGCATTTGTAAGTCCAAAAGGTATAATATTGTATTCAAAATATCTATACCTTGTGCAAAATGTTGTCTTCTATTGATCTACTTCTTTGATCTTGATTAAATTGTAGGCGCCTCTCAAATTAATCTTTATAAAAATCCTTGCTTGTTGTAGTTGTTCTAATAATCTTGAGATTAATGGTAATGGATAGCGATTTTTTACAATTACCTTATTTAGACTTCAATAGTCAATATACATATGTACAGAACTATCTTTTTTCTTCACAAACAAGATAGGAATTCCAATAGGTAATTTTGAGTGTTTAATAAAATTCTTGGCTAGATTTTCATTAATATATTCTTGTAAGGCTGTAAGCTCTATCTATGAGAGATTTTAAATTGGACCAAATGGAGGTTGAATTCCATCTTATAATTTGATTGCACAGTCATAAGGGCAATGTTTTGATAACATATCTTTTTTTCTTTTTCTTTCTTTTTTTCAAATACATCTTCAAAATCATGGTGTTGATTGAAAATATCTTATTTGAGTTGCAGAGTTGGATCTTTCATTAGAATAGCATATAATACAAATACAACTTCTTTCTTTGCGGTCTACATAAATACTTTAGTTCTAAGAAATGAAGTTGCACGTCATTTCTTTTTTTGGTGTTTCTACCTTGAAAAAATCTTTTGTAAATTTCAATCAATATCAAGATTATATAATTCAAACGAAGGGAGCCCAATGACAACAGGATTTGCTAGACATCAAATGATGTTGAAGATAATGTGTGATACTTGATCTCCTAGTGCCACGTCCAATGGTTGGATTTCTTCAACAACATTCTCTAATGTAAGGTTTTGTCCATCAATGACTTCAACAAGTGCATGATTGATCTTCTTTACAAGTACTAAATTATACTTGGTTGTAAAATCTTTATACATAAAGCATATTGAGGCTCTAGTATTTAAAAAGATTTTAGCAAAAATCTCCTATCTTGAAGTTTTTATATATATATGAAGCATAAAATAAGATGTTGGATTTGTAAGTAAGAAGAGATATTTTTCTAGTAATTTAAATTTAGACGTTGTCGTGGTAGAGAGAATTTGCCTCAAAAAAGCGCTGGGCTTCTGGCTGCAACTAAATACTCAACCAAGATCCAAAATAATAAAATCCTCAAACTTTTATAAAAGTTTTTATTTTAAGGCTATTACATCCTATACATAAGTTTTATTTCACAAAAATACACAAACTATAACAAAATACTCTAAACCCTCATTCACCTGTAGGAGGGGAATTTTTCCCAAACTTCATTAACCTATAATTCTTAATCTAACCATTCAAATCTACTAAAATTTCACATGAAGTACTGATGTACTTTTAACAACTAGCACAACAAGTTTCAACCGTTGATTGTTTATTGATCTTTAGATATCATAAAACCCTAACAGTAGTTTCAAACCCTTATTTACAAACACCCGTATACTAAATTCTTCATATCTCATAAACAAAATGTCCAAATGCTATGAAACTTTGATGTATAGCTTCTTAGCATAATAATACATCTTCTTGGAAATTTTTAGATAAAAATTCGTCCAAAAACTTAAGATATGGCAAATCCCATTACTAACAATAAAATAGTCTACTTACTGCCTTGGAATTTGATCTGCTGTCTTTGACTCCCAATATCTCCTTCTTCAAAATTCTAGTTATAAGAAATCTTCTATATTAGGTATAGAGCTTGAAGCCGCACTAGCTACACATCCCGATCTCCAAAAGCTCTCATAAAACTCCTTCAATCTTCAAAAGAGTGACAGTAGGTACAATTTGTACAGCCTAATTTCAAGCATCGACTCCTCCCTCATTTAAACTCTAAATCCCTCAATTTTTATACCAAAATTGTAGTCCAAAAAACAAACTTTCTAATCTTAGTTTCTGATTTTTGAATGCCCTCCTTGAAGTCACCGAAATCCTTATTAAGTTCGCAGGCAGCCTCCTTAAAGCCCATTGGATATGGTATTCAATCAATCGGGATGAAGTTTTCCATTCCTTGCCTTCATCCGACCATGCCTTGATTTCATCCCTCCCAATTAGCCTCCTATTAGCTTAAATTTTCATCCTTAGGCTCCCACCTTCTCTTAAGGCTTCATACTAAATATTTAGATCTATGTAATTTAAATTCCATAATCAAACTAAATAAAAATCTATAATAAATTTTCTTACATCAATCCCCTTTAATTTTCTTTACTAACCATTCTAACACATATCTAAACCTATAAACATATTATGCATTTTCAGTGGATTTTACATACTATAAGCAATTATAGTACGACAACATGTCTAATCGTAAGATCCCTAATATGATTGCACATCTTTGTTTCCCGACTTCTTCATTTCAGATATTACACTTTGTGCCTTAAATTTCTTGAACTATTAGGGACATACACTTCAAAAATTCATAGAACCTTTTAAAACATTCTAGAGATTTTTTAGTTAATGGAAGTTGCTTAAAAAGCTTCTTAGTTGGTAGAAGTAGCTCAAGAAGCTTTGTAATTAGTGGAAGAAGCTGGAAAAGCTTTCAAGTTGGTAGAAGTTGTTCAAAAAGCTTCCTAGTTTGATAAAAGCCGCTCAAGAAACTTTCTAACTAAGGATATATATTAGAATTGAGACTGAAGAATTCTTTAGTTTCAACAATGCATCTTTCGGAGTTCTAGCTATTATTTCTTAGTATTATTTATATATTCATCTAGATAATTGAAGTCCTTATTGATTTTTTTAATTAAAGTCTCTTCTTTAGTATTTTCATGTTTTTGATAGTTTGTTGAAATTGATCTCATCTTAAATATTAAAATTCGATACTTCTTGTTAGAGAGTGGATTATCCTCTTTTTTTGTAAGGTATATTAATATTTTAAAGCTTGTAAATTACCCTCCTCTAAACTGATATTGTCTTCTTATAGATTTATTTCTTTTTTCTCTTAGAATAGCTAGAAGTCAAGACATTAATATGATCAAATCTTCTAAGTTCAAGTTAGATGCTATCAAAAATATTCTTATTGCTTTATCTATTAGGATTACAAAGATTGAAGGAATTATAACAAAATTTCATAATAATTGAACATCTATAGTATTACAATCTACACTACATCTGCCTCCAACTTTTATACTCAATAATACACTACTTTCTATGTTGTATCAAAAAATCCAAATATTTATAAATATAAGGAGCTTTAAATAAGCCTTCTAGAAAATCTATAATAAATCTATAATCACTCAATGAAGCCATTACCTAAGCCGTAAAATATAATAATTGATTATTTCAACATTGTCAAGATCAATGTTTATGGACTTCCGCAAAACAATATGCAATCCAACACATTCATGCTACATCGATAAGCAATATAAATTCACATTCAAAAATAGAAGATATATAGCTTGATATAATATGTTTTAAATCTCTTAGTCTATAAAAAAAGAAGCATTGTATGGAAAAAGGTTTATATTTGTATTGTGGCAAAAAAGGCTACAAGACTCATAATTGTCCAAAGAAAAAAAATCAATGCATTACTAAAATCAGGAGTATAATCATTCAAAAAAATAAAGATGTTCAGCCATAGTAGGGACCGTATAGTTGAACAATTCAATATCACAAATTATTCAAGTTCCTCTCTTTCTACTTTGCTTACTCATTGTTTTATAATTCTTTTGTGTTTTGGCCCTCAAAAAATTTAAGCAATTGATTTGTTGGATTCAAAAATATCTACTTATTTCTTAAATGAGGTATTTGCTAAGCTTCATAAAATTCCTCTAATACAAAAATCCAAACATGTTCATGTAGAAGTAATAGATGGACAATCTTTATCCTCAAGTAATGTCATCCATAAAATAATACCTATAAAAGTGGCATTTAAAGACTATAGCAGCCAAATTGTATTCAATGTTATTAGAATTCCTTCAAATCTTGTTATTCTCAAACTTTCTTAATTGAAAAAACATAATACATTTATAGATTAGAAGTTGCAAAGAATAAAATTTTTTATAGAAATTCCTACAATAAAACTTTGTAAAAAATCACAAGTTGGTAAGCCTTTATTTATTGAAGCAAGAGCTTTTATAAGATTGGCCAAAGAAGAAATACCATTTTTTATTTATGCAACTCCAATTAAAAAAAATATGACTTCATTGGCAATTATTCTAAAGCAATATAATAAATTTCAAGATTTTTTTTAAAAAAAAATATTGATATATTATCAAAGCACCAACCATACAATTGTGCCATAGATTTTCAAGAAAGAAAGCAACCACTTTTTGGTCCAATTTATAACCTTTTTCAAAACGAGCTTTTTGATGTTAAAGGATTATATTGATAAAAATCTTATAAAAAACTTCATCAAATATCCAAAGTCTCCAGCATGTGCAGCTATACTCTTTGTGAAGAAAAAAGATAGCTCCTTACATATGTATATTGATTATCAAAGATTAATTAAGATAACAATAAAAAATTATTATCCACTATCATTAATTTTAGGATTTTTAGAATAACTTGGCCAAGCCAAGATTTATACTAAGATAGATCTTTATAGAATATACAATTTGGTATGGATCAAGGAGGGAGATGAATAGAAGACTGCATTTTGAACAAGGTATGGATATTTTGAATACAATATCATGCCTTTTGGATTAATAAATGCACCTACTATCTTTTAGCATTTAATAAATGACATCTTTCAAGAACATTTAGATAAGTTTGTAGTGATCTATCTTGATGATATCTTAATCTATTCAAAAAATTTGGAAAAATATGAAGAGTATGTAAAATTGATATTATAAAAGCTACAAGATGTAAGTCTATATGCCAAGCTAAAAAAATATATATTTCATCAATTAAAGATGGAATTTTTGGAACATATTATATCTATTGAGGATTTAATGATGGATCCCAAGAAGATAGAGGCAGTTATGTAGTAGGCCATTCCAAAGATTGTAAAAGATGTACAATGCTTTTTTGGATTTGTCAACTTCTATTGGATCTTCATCAAAAATTACTCTCAAGTTATTGCCTTTTTTATTTGATTGATATGCAAAGACAAGTTAGAATAGGGGCCTTAAGTAGAGACGATATTCCAAGATCTCAAGATAGCATTTACCACAATTCCAATCTTGGTGCATTTATATTTTACAAAAGTATCTTACATTGAAATTGATATTTTGGATTTTACACTAAAAGCCATACTTTAACAAATAGGTATAGATAATAAATTCTATTCTATTGCATTTTATTCTTGAAAGTTTTATGTTGCCAAAATTAATTATAAAATCCACCATAAGGAGCTTCTTGCTATTATAGATTCTTTTTAAGATGGGTATTAGTGAGCTAAATTTCCTTCTTATCTACTTTAAGAAAAAAAATAACTACATAATAAGTTTAAAAGGTAGTAGAGATTAATTATATGATTACTTTAATGGTTAATTAATTATTTAAGTAATTATAGTTTCAATTCATTAGATAATACCTTTTAAGCAATGGTTATTATTTAATTTAACTTAGAATAAGTGATAAAAAAAATAAAATAAGAAAAAGAAGAATTAGATAGAAATAACAAAGTTAAAATAGCTAGATGAAAGAAATTAGATAGAACAAAACAACTAGATGAAAACAACACTATTGGATGAAAATATTATTATTGGATGAAAATAAATATAATTGGATGAAAATAGATATATTTAGATGATAATATTATTGTTAGATAAAAATAATGCTATTAGATAAAAATTGATATAATTAGATGAGAATAAGAAAAATTGGATGATAACAAGTATAACTGGATGATAATACTATTATTGAATGAAAATAGTATTATTAGATGAAAACTAATATAACTAGATGAGAATAGGTACAACTGAATGATAATACTATTATTGGATGAAAATAATATTGTTAGATAAAAATCAGTACAATTAGATGAGAATAGGTACAATTGGATAATAACAGGTGCAATTGGATGATAACACCATTATTAGATGAAAATAATACTATTGGATGAAAATTAATACAACTAGATGATAACAAGCATAATTGGATGATAATATTATTATTAGATGAAAATTGGTATAACTGGATGAAAACAAGCGTAGTTCTAAGGTAGAAGAGCAATAGCAACAAAAAATCCTCTCAACTTCAAATCCTCATAACTTTTCTATTTCAATTCCAAATTTGATGATTCTTTCATCTAACCTTATTAATTTTCTCTCTCCTACATAATAAATATGTCTAAATAAGAAAATAATTTTACTAATAATAAGCTCCAAGAGGACCAAGAAGGATATAAAATAATAACTAACAACACAAGTTAATAACAAATAAAATAATATAATTCTAGGTACCTCAATAGATTGCTCTTGCCAAGGATTCAAATCAAAGGATGAGAGAGAGAGATAAATAAATAGATTGATAGAAAAATTGATTGAAAAATTGATGATGAACAAGGCTTTGAGAGGGTCTTATATATCCAAGTCCTCAAGCCATTTATCAACAATTACAATTGCCGGTAATTTGCAAATAACAACTAATTTGGGAGCAAGTAGTATAACTTATATGGCACTTTATCTTATTCTAAATATTTCTAACTACCAATTATTATTTTTAGTACTATTTGTCATTAAGATGTCAACCTATACCTTCCATGATCTCCAACTAATGTTATTCATAGAAAGGACCAATGGTTGGCATCTATTTATTACAAGGTGATGAAAAATCACCATAGATACCAATTAATAGATAAGTTTTAACTCTTAATAACTCAGTTAGCTAAAAATTATGTAAAATAATTTATTAATTTATTAATAGAAATATTAGCCTTTAAAAAGAATTTATTAGGAATCAATTTGATTTTTTGTTATAAAAGTAATGGTTAAAGAATAGAATAGCTCTTCATCTTCTTCTTCCATCATTACTTGTGGCTTCAAGAATAAACTAATTTTCTATCTTCTTCCTTTACTATTACTTGCGGCTTCAAGAGCAAAATAATTTTCTATTTTCTTCCTTCACCATCTCTTGTGGCTTCAAGAATAGAATAATTCATTATCTTCTTTCTTCACTATCTTTTGTAGCTTCAAGAATAGAATATCTTTATATCACTTTTTTATCATAATCTAATTACAACTAACTCTGTATTTTCTAACAACTTCATTTTAAATAAAAAATAATATTTTTTTTTTGAATCTAATTTTTATAACTAGATTCTATTAAAATTAATTTAATAATTTAAGGCCTTGGTATATAAATTAGACCAAAACCCTCTATTTTTTTAATAATTAATAAATAAATAATATTATATCTTATTAAAATATCAAAAATTAATTAAATAAAATTTTGATACATAATTTAGAACTTACAGCATGATTTTTTTTTAAAAAATATATATCCAATGACTGTACACATAGATTAAAATTTAGAATATTTTATATCAGCTCGGATTTTCAATTGTTATCAAATATAATAGAATATATTATTATTTCAATTTAACTTTGTTATCACTTATCAATTTAGAAAGTAACAAGAGTTGTCTTATATTTTATCAAAGAAATCATATCTTATATCAAAGATAGAAGAGATAGCATTTGATCAACAATATGTAGCTTTATTGAAGTTGAAGCAATTTTGTCTTTGCGCCTCCATTACATCGGCACCTATCGATTTTAATTTCCTTGATGAGGTGCGTACTGCAATCACTAATGATGCTTTGGCCTTTGATTTCAATATTGCTTTGATAAAAATATTGATAAGTTCAAACTTGAGGAAGACCTTCTATATTTTAAAGAACATTTGTATATCCTAAAAAGATCAATATGATTGCACAGTCTTCAATCTTGCCATGACTTTCCAATTGCGCATTATTTAATATTTAATAAGACTTTAGAACTTATTTTTTGAGATTTTTGGTGGCTTCAAATGTAGAAGGCTGTGAAAGACTTTGTGTTCTCTTATGATATTTATATAAGGTTCAAAAATCCTTGACATCATCCTTATAAACTCTTACAACCTTTACTTGGTCCAAGACGATTATAATCTTATATCTTGATGGATTTTACTACAAATCTATTGCCATCCAATTCATTAGATAGCATCTTGGTGGTAATTGATCAATTCACAAAGATAGCTCATTTTATTCCTTATAAAAAGATTGCTTCTCATAAAGAAATGGCAAGGCTCTTTTTTGATAATATATATCAATATCATGGCCTATTGCATGATATTATATCTGATTGAGGACCTTAGTTTGTATCTAAGTTTTAAAAATATTTTTTTAAAATATTGAAGATAGATATTAAATTTTTTTTGACTTTCCATCTTTAAATTGATAGCCAAACAAAACAAGTTAACTAAATTTTGGAGCAATATTTACAATGTAGCAATAGCTATCAATAAGATAATTGGATCTCGTATCTATGATTAATAGAATTTGTATATAATAATATTGTTCATGCTTCGACTCAATAAATATTATTTTATTCCAACTATGGATATTATCAAAGATAAAAGAATACAAAATAAGAGACTTGAACTAAAAAGAAGTTAAAAAAAAAAATCAACAAGGATTTGAATTATCTAGATGAATACACAAATAACATCAAGAAAGGTGAATTAGAAGTCCAAGAGATGCATTGTCAAGACTAAAGAATTCTTTAGCCTCAACTCTAATATATATTCATGTCTAAGAAGCTTCTTAAGTGGCTTCTATCAAACTAGAAGCTTCTCAAGCTCCGTCCACTAACTAGAAAATTTCTCAACCAACCTTTATTAATTAAAAAATCTTTAAAATATTCTAGAAGGTTCTGTGAATTTTTAAAGTATATATTTCTAACATCACCTTTTTCTCTAGCAATGAATTCTAAGAAGATCTCATACCTTCAAAAATCTTCTTACATATGTAAAAAATTAAGAATATATTATATTAATAAAGTTATGTATTCTGTTCTTTGTTCTTATGCAATAGATTCTATTGGTCCTCAAAAAAATTGCCTATGGCCTTGAGCTAGTATCTATGTTGTTGAAACATCCCATTCAAGCATCTGATCTTTATTGTGGCCTTCAAAACATCATCCACACAAGATCTCAAGCTTAGAAGGATTTATCTTTCTAAATTCAAGAAATATTACTAAAATTCAAGTATTAGAATCAAGACTTGCATAATTGGATGTTATTCCTAAAGGCTTCAATCATAGTCATACTTGGTATTGAAATACATTGTCTTTACTTTGTTCAATTGAAGACTATAAAAACTGCACTGATTTGCTTAAAGCTTGCATAGCTAGTAAATCTTTTGAATCTTATTGTACTAAATCTTTGAATATTTAAAGGTTTGATATGGTGATTGACTTTCTTAAGTTATATCACTATATTTTATATATATTCTTCAAATCCAATCTTTATCAAGAAGTTATCATTAAACATACTTAGATTTATAGAGATAGAGTTGATGAAATTCATAAATCTTTTGAAGTGGATTGGTAAGATTTATGGCTAGTTTTCATATACACTTATTGATATCATAGTCATGCCAATGAATAAGATATTTTAATTTGTTCTACCTTCACCATAAATTAAGTATCTTTTTGACTTCATATTCTTTATGATTTTTAATTTTGATACTAGATGGTACTTACTATACTCTTTCCAAAATATGCAACTCTTTATAAGGTTCCAAAAGAAAGACATGAAAAATTAGATGTATCTTCATAGAAGATGGTAATTCTAAGTAATATGCCATTAAATTAATTTGCTTCTAGATGAAAAATGGTCCTAACCTCGAATAGTCTAACTTATCTCATTGCAGCTTGGTCTTAATTTTCCGTTGAAGAAGTAATACTTTATTACCAATATGAAAAGTAAATGATTGATTCTTAAATTTATTTGCAGATACCTTATAAGCATCTTGAACTGCTTGCAATTGAAGCTTTAAGATTGTTTAATATTGCGATAGAAGCTTTGCAAACCTTTCACTTGCTAGATTGTTATTCTTTGGAGTATCCCATAAATCAAGCTTTAAATAATATCTATAGTTAGAATAAAATGGTATTTATAAAGTTGAAATATAAATAATATATATAAATTCAACTAATGGTAGATACAAGATCTAATCATCTTATTAATAAATGATGTTGCATCATAAATATTACTCCAAAATTTAGTTAACTTGTTTTGTTTGCCTATCGATTTGAAGATGGAAAGTCAAAAAAATTTAATATCTATCTTCAATATTTTAAAAAAATATTTTTAAAACTTAGATATAAACTAAGGTCCTCAATCAGATACAATATTATGCAATAGGTCATGATATTGATATATATATTATGAAAAAAGAGCCTTGTCGTTTCTTTATTAGAAGCAATCTTCTTACAAGGAATAAAATAAGCTATCTTTGTGAATTGATCAACCACCATGAAGATGCTATTTAATAAATTGGATGGCAATAGATTTGTAGTAAAATCCATCAAGATATAAGACTATAATCATCTTAGACTAAGTAAAGGTTGTAAGAGTTTATAAGGATGATATTAAGGATTCTTGGACCTTATATAAATATCATAAGAGAACACAAAGTCTTTCACAGCCTTCTACATTTGAAGCCACCAAAAATCTCAAAAAATAAGTGTTAAAGTCTTATTAAATCTAAAATAATGCACAATTAGAAATTCATGGCAAGATTGAAGAATGTGCAATCATATTGATCTTTTTAGGATATACAAATGTTCTTTAAAATATAGAAGGTCTTCCTCAAGTTTGAACTTGTCAATATTTTTATTAAAGCAACATTGATATCAAAGGCCAAAGCATCATTAGTGATTGTAATATACACCTCATCAAAGAAATAAAAATCAATAGGTACCAACATAATAGAGGCGCAAAGAAAAAATTGCTTTAGCTTCAATAAAACTATATATTGTTGATCAAATACTATCTCTCCTATCTTTGGTACAAGATATGATTTCTTTAATAAAATATCAGACAGCTGTTGTTACTTTTCAAGTTGATAAGTGATAACAAAGTTAAATTGAAATAATAATATATTATATTAAATTTGATGGTAAGTAAGAATCTAAGCTAATATAAAATACTCTAAATTTTGATTTGTATATACAATCATTGGATATATTGTTCTTTTAAAAAAAATAATATTATTTTTAAAAAGAATCTATAATAGAAAAAAATTCCTTATGGTGGATTTTATAATTAATTTTGGCAACATAAAACTTTCAAGAATAAAATGCAATAGAATAGAATTTATTATCTATACCTATTTGTTAAAGTATGGCCTTTAGTGTAAAATCCAAAATATCAATTTCAATGTAAGATACTTTTGTAAAATATAAATGCACCAAGATTGGAATTGTGGTAAATGCTATCTTGAGATCTTGGAATATCGTCTCTACTTAAGGCCCCTATTCTAACTTGTCTTTGCATATCAATCAAATAAAAAAGGCAATAACTTGAGAGTAATTTTTGATGAAGATCCAATAGAAGTTGACAAATCCAAAAAAGCATTGTACATCTTTTACAATCTTTGGAATGGCCTACTACATAACTGCCTCTATCTTCTTGGGATCCATCATTAAATCCTCAATAGATATAATATGTTCCAAAAATTCCATCTTTAATTGATGAAATATATATTTTTTTAGCTTGGCATATAGACTTACATCTTGTAGCTTTTATAATATCAATTTTACATACTCTTCATATTTTTCCAAATTTTTTGAATAGATTAAGATATCATCAAGATAGATCACTACAAACTTATCTAAATGTTCTTGAAAGATGTCATTTATTAAATGCTAAAAGATAGTAGGTGCATTTATTAATCCAAAAGGCATGATATTGTATTCAAAATATCCATACCTTGTTCAAAATGCAGTCTTCTATTCATCTCCCTCCTTGATCCATACCAAATTGTATATTCTATAAAGATCTATCTTAGTATAAATCTTGGCTTGGCCAAGTTATTCTAAAAATCCTAAAATTAATGATAGTGGATAATAATTTTTTATTGTTATCTTAATTAATCTTTGATAATCAATATACATATGTAAGGAGCTATCTTTTTTCTTCACAAAGAGTATAGCTGCACATGCTGGAGACTTTGGATATTTGATGAAGTTTTTTATAAGATTTTTATCAATATAATCCTTTAACATCAAAAAGCTCGTTTTGAAAAAGGTTATAAATTGGACCAAAAAGTGGTTGCTTTCTTTCTTGAAAATCTATGGCACAATTGTATGGTTGGTGCTTTGATAATATATCAATATTTTTTTTTAAAAAAAATCTTGAAATTTATTATATTGCTTTAGAATAATTGCCAATGAAGTCATATTTTTTTTAATTGGAGTTGCATAAATAAAAAATGGTATTTCTTCTTTGGCCAATCTTATAAAAGCTCTTGCTTCAATAAATAAAGGCTTACCAACTTGTGATTTTTTACAAAGTTTTATTGTAGGAATTTCTATAAAAAATTTTATTCTTTGCAACTTCTAATCTATAAATGTATTATGTTTTTTCAATTAAGAAAGTTTGAGAATAACAAGATTTGAAGGAATTCTAATAACATTGAATACAATTTGGCTGCTATAGTCTTTAAATGCCACTTTTATAGGTATTATTTTATGGATGACATTACTTGAGGATAAAGATTGTCCATCTATTACTTCTACATGAACATGTTTGGATTTTTGTATTAGAGGAATTTTATGAAGCTTAGCAAATACCTCATTTAAGAAATAAGTAGATATTTTTGAATCCAACAAATCAATTGCTTAAATTTTTTGAGGGCCAAAACACAAAAGAATTATAAAACAATGAGTAAGCAAAGTAGAAAGAGAGGAACTTGAATAATTTGTGATATTGAATTGTTCAACTATACGGTCCCTACTATGGCTGAACATCTTTATTTTTTTGAATGATTATACTCCTGATTTTAGTAATGCATTGATTTTTTTTCTTTGGACAATTATGAGTCTTGTAGCCTTTTTTGCCACAATACAAATATAAACCTTTTTCCATACAATGCTTCTTTTTTTATAGACTAAGAGATTTAAAACATATTATATCAAGCTATATATCTTCTATTTTTGAATGTGAATTTATATTGCTTATCGATGTAGCATGAATGTGTTGGATTGCATATTGTTTTGCGGAAGTCCATAAACATTGATCTTGACAATGTTGAAATAATCAATTATTATATTTTACGGCTTAGGTAATGGCTTCATTGAGTGATTATAGATTTAAAAATGATAATAATAAATCCTTCTTACTATCTCTTAATCTAAAATAGAATTGATTCATGAAGGCTTCTTCATCTCAATTAATGTCGTATGTTAGTTGTCTAAAATCAGATGCATAGACTAATGTAGAGCACGCCTTTTATCATAATGCTTGGATCTTGGCTATTGCCCAATGAGCCTTATTCTATTTTTTAAATATTTTTCTAAATGCTTCTACAAAAGCTTCAAAGTTGTTTAAAATTGGTGATCTCTTATTCAACAAGGAAGGAAATTATAATAATATCTTCTCCATAAGCAAGTTGCCAACCAATCCAACCTGTGATTCTTCTATTAGATAAATATCAGATTGTAGAACTATTATTAATCAAATTTGATTAATAAATCTTTGAAACTTTAAATGTGTGGCATCATATTTTTCTAAAATCTTAATTCAAGGCTCCTTACATTATTAAACAAATGAATTTCTTTGATGCAACATAAGTAATATTACATCCTCAAGTACAAAAGTTGGAGGTGGATGTAATCTTAGTTGTGGTATTCCAAATATTACATTATTATAAAATTTTATAATAATCTTTTTAATCTCCATATTCCTAGTAGATAATGTAGTAAGAACGCTTATAATGGCATTTAACTTGGACTTAGAAGATTCAATCATATTAATGTCTTGATCTTTAGCCATTCTAAGAAGAAAAAAAAAAGATAAATCTTATAAGAAGATAATATTAGTTTAGAAGAGGGTAATCTACAATCTCTAAACCACTAGTATATCTTTAAGAAAAGAAATAATCTATTCTTTAATAAAAAAAAAAGATCAAATAGTGATATTGAAGATGAAGGCAGTCTTGGCAAATTGTCAAAGATATAAGAATATAAAATAAGATACATGAATCAGAAAGAAGTTTCAAGAAGAAATCGACAAGATCTTGAATTATCTAGATAAGTACATAAACAATACCAAAAAAGATGAGCTAGAATTCCAAAAAATGTGTTGTTAAGACTGAAGAACTTTTCAGCTTTGATTTCAATATATATTCTTATATATAAAGCTTCTTAAGTGGCTTCCATCAAACTCAAGCTTCTTGAGCAACTTCTACCAACTTAGAAGCTTCTCAAGCTCTTTCTATCAACTTGGAAGCTTTTTGAGCTTCTTTCGCTAAGTAGGAAACTTCTCAGCTGACTTTCACTAACTAAAAAATTTCTAAAATATTCTAAAAGGTTTTGTGAGCTTTTGAAATATATATCCCTAATAAATATCATCCAAAGCTTGATCTATAGAATATACCATAGAAATAACAATCCAGTAGCTGAAGGATTTACAAAGGATCTATTGCAATATCAAACAACCTTGAAGCTCCATTTATAAGCAACTCAAGATGTTTACAAGACATCTATAGATAAATTCAAGAATTAACCACCTACTTTTTATATTGGAAATAAAATATGGCTTCTTTGATAAAAGATTAAAATCAAGCGATCATGCAATAAGTTAAACTATTAGAAGTTAGGACCATTTTGTATTTGAAAGCAAATTAATCTAGTAGCATATTGCTTGAAACTACCATCTTCTATAAAGGTACATCAAGTTTTCTATGTCTTTTTTTTGAAGCTTTATAGAGAGTCACATATTTCAGAAAGAGTACAACAATTGCCATCTAATATCAAAATCATAAATCATAAAAAATACAAGGTTAAAAAGATATTTAATTTCAACAAAGATGGAACAAATTGAAATATGTTGTTTATTGGCGTAGCTATAATATCAATGAGTGTACATAGAAATTGGCCAAAAATCTTGCCAATGTATCTTAAAAGGTATAAGAATTTCATCAATTCTATTATCACAAATCTAAACGTGTTTGATGATAACTTCTTGGTGAAGATTAGATTCAAAAAATATCTATAAGAAGAGAAGAGTCAAATCAAAGCTTTCATCAATATATAATCATTTATTCTAAGATAGAATAGAATTGTAGAAGCAAATCAGCTACCATGTCAAACCTTCATGTATTGAAAAATTTAGCAAAACAAGATTCAAAAGATTCACTACTTACACAAGCTTCAAGCAAACTAGTGCAATTTTCACAACCTTTGATTGAGCAAAGTGAGGACAATATATTTCAGCACCAAATACAACCATGGTTGGAATCATAAGGAATAACATCCAATCATACAGGTCTTGATTCTAATACTTGAGCTTTAATGATATTATTTGAGCTTGAAAAGATAAATCTTTTTAAGCTTGAAATCTTATTTGGAAGATGTTTTAAAGATTATAATCAAGATCAGATCTTTGGATGGGATGTTTCAACAACAAAGGTACTAATTCAAGGCCATAAGCAATTTTTTTGAAGATCAGTAGAATATATTGCTCAAAAACAAAGATCAGAATACATAGCTTTATTGATATAGCATATTTTTTATTTTCTATGTATATAAGAAGATTTTCAAAGGTATGAACTTTTCTTAAAACTTGTCGCTAGAAAAAGGGGTGATATTAAGGACATACACTTTAAAAGTTTATAAAACCTTCTAAAATATTTTAAAAGTTTTTTAATTAATAGAAGTTGCTTAAAAAGCTTTCTAATTGGTCGAAGTAGCTCAAGAAGCTTCCTAGTTTGATGAAAGGAGCTCAAGAAGCTTTTAAGTTGGTGGAAGCTACTCGAGAAGCTTCTTAGTTTGATAGAAGCTGCTCAAAAAGCTTTCTAAATACAAATATATATTGGAATTGAGGTTAAAAAGTTCTTTAGCCTCGATAATACATCTTTTGGAATTCTAGCTCATCTTTCTTGGTGTTGTTTGTATACTCATCTAGATAATTTGAGTCTTTATTAGTTTATTTTTGAAATCTCTTTCTAATTTAAGCTTTTTATTTTATATTTTTGTATCTTTGATATAAAACTTATTTAGACAATTTGTTGTCTTGTGATTAGGTATTCTATAATATAGACATAGATTCTCTTATCAATATCTAATCTTCTCTGTAGATATTAATAGTTTGAATTGAATTGCATCAATCTACATAAATTCAAGATATGTTGATGGCTTTTCCACTATTCTTAAAGATGTAATAATTGTATCTTGATAAGTATTGTTAAAAATTAATCATTTTTCTTGTTACAATTCAAATAAGCAATTGTCACAAGTAATAGCTTGAGACATGAGTTCTTCTAAATTTTTAACTTTTGGCATTATAATTAATAAGTTATTTATGTTGTCCCTTAGGCCATAATAAAATTGAATCATAAAAGCCTTATCACTCTAATCAAGATTATAAGTAAGTTATTGGAATTTTATAGTTTAAATTGCAACTGAGTATGGTCTTTGTCATAGATTTTGGATCTTCTTTTCTACCACTCTTTTTTTATCAATGTCTCTAAATACAGTAATAAATCTTTTGATAGAAGCCTCTAAATTATATAAGATTAAAGAATTCTTTTCTAACAATAGAACAAATTATAATTGAGCACTTCTTGATAAAAAGGTGCCTACAAAAGTAACTTGAGTGAATCTATTTGAATAACAAGAAGGATATAATTGTAAGTAGAGTCATACTTATTGCACAAAACCTCAAAATTTGGATCATATTTTATCAAATTTATCAAGCATACTAGCTTTTGATTCCTTCATAATAATCTTTGGAACTTCTATAGGAGTCATGTGCATAGCTTGTGTACTACCTGCTTTCCTCAATCAAATAATTTCTTATTGCAAATTACAAATCTCCTACTTAGTTTCTTCACATATTAACTCTATTTAAGGTTCTTATTTTGATTGCAAAAAAATGTCATTTTTTTTGTACACTATCCAAAAAAGCTCAAAGATTTATAAAAGTTGCCATTTTATTCTTTGTTTGTGAAGATGCACCTTCCATGACTTGACCTACTTCCATATTGATAAAGAAAAAATCAACAAGCCTTTAATATAATATTTTCTATACTAAAAGAAATATTACTAAATAATATTAATTTAAAAGATAATTCGCAATGTCTAAAATATAATGATATATCTTAAGAAAAAAATAATTTATTTTTTTCAAATAATGGATTAGTAAAGAGACAAAGAAAAGAATACAGAACTAGATTGATTTCAAGAGTAAAGAACTAGATGGATAATAAGAACAAAGAACTAGATTAATATCAAGAAACAAGGCAACACTTTGGATTGCTCCAAGACTTGTGATAGCAAGACTAAGGTGTACCTTGGTCTTCCCTCTTATTTATATTATAAGGTCTATATCCTATTGAACCTTCTATAGAAGTTTTTTTAACTTGATGGAAACACCTATAGAAGATTCTAACCACGAAAGAAATTAAGAAGTTTTTAGAAGTCTATGAAGCATGTATAGAAGTTTCTAAAAACATCTCAAAAGGTTCTAGAAGACTGAAGAAGGTTCTAAAAAAACTAAGAAAGGTTCTAAAAGACTAAAAAAAATTCTAAAAGGTTCTAAAAGATTGGAAAAGATTCTAAAAGACTATGAAAGGTTTTAAAAGACTAAAAAAGATTTTAGAAGATTGAAGAAGGTTCTAAAAGATCAAAGAAGGTTCTATAAGATTCTAGAAGATTAAAAAAGATTCTAAAAGATTCTAAATAATAATAATTTGAAGTATGTCTATAACAAACCTACTACTTTCCAAGCCTTCATAAAAATTTGGATCTTCCAACAAATTTTGGCTTACAAATCTTTACAATATTTTTTTTAATCTATCACATGCAAAGAAGAACATTTGTGATAAAAAAATATTGCCTCAAAGCTGCTATGAAGGCAAGCTCATGGTCCACAATAAAGACACTTGAAATTTAGTCATTATAAAGCACATATTAAATATATCTAATAGCAATATTATATAAAGTTTTATTCTCATTCTCCATAAAAATAAAAATAATAAAAAAAAAAGGTGGTATATAGCTTAGTGATACAAACAACATGAAGGAAGAGATACTTTGACTTGCTGATTTTGTATGTAGCATCTAGAAAAAAGACATTGTAATAAATGTGCATAAGTAGAACCAATTTAGAATGAGCAAAAAAGATATGGATTGTATTGCTACGCTAGTTTAGCTCTACGTCAATCTTACAATTCTTTGCACAAAAACTTTCAATTAAAGCATCCATAGAAGACTTATTATCCAACTTCTACCTAATTGCCTCTTATTTCATACTTTAAAGCCTCTTCTTTAGGATGGAAGTTCTATCTTCTATGTTTTGTATATGCATTTGGATATTCTTTACTTTTATATTTAAGGCAAATATTTCTTAAATAAATTCTTGTTGAGATTTAAAGAGGTAAAGATGAATTGGATATATGGAATAATTAAAAGAAGCATTCTGGTTGTATTGAGATTCCTTGATCTCAAAAGTCTGATAACCATCTACATGTTCTATTTCAATCATTTTAAAAGAATAATCAATAAGAGTATTGAAAGTCTTACATCTTTTGGTTTTATTTGTTAACTTGTGATGGTTAAGATCTTCTCCACCTTGATTACATTATAGTAAATTTTTGAGAGCTTGGAATATTGCTATTATTTGGATATCTTTAATACAATTTCATATTCATTGGCAACAACAAATTCATTGAAAATTCTTTCTATTTCTTCTTTTGAGTTGTACTTTACTTTTGTGAGGAGTGTTGAAGGTGGTTGAGGTGGTATGAAAGAGGAGTATGTGATGGTGATGTTTTTTTTAGGTGTCAATAGCATAAACAACAATGTGGGCAACAACAAAAAGAATAAAGCAATCAAAAGGAATTGAGATTGCAACATCAATAATGTTGTGTTGTTGCAAAGCCATTTCTTATATATTTAGAAAGAGATGGAGATTGTAAGAAATATGTATTAGTATGAGGACATGCTTTATTAACAACTCATTATATAGGCCATTCTTCCTAAAACTCAAAACAAATCATTAATTTAAAAAAAAAATCAATCTTGTCAAAAAAGTATTGCCATTACATTAATAAGTTATAAATCAACAATTCTATGCATGCTATGCATATCAAATTTGCATATTATGGTAACTTAAAAAATATCTTTGTGATTCTTAATTTTTTTATTTTTATATATATATTTATATTAGTTTTGAATATAAATGTTTATTTTTTTAATTAAACTTAATATCAAAAATTAAAGTTTAATAATAAAAAATAAAAGTAATTATAATTTTAATTTCTACTATTATTTCAATTTAAATTTAAGGATGATTTTAGTACAATAATTTAAATATTATTTTAGTTTTATTAACTTATAATCTACATTCAAATGTATCAATTTGAATTTTTATTTTATAGGAGGTCAAAATATGCAATCAAGCAAGAAATTATTGATTATTTTTTTTATTTTTTAGATAAGCTATGAAAATCATTAATTGAATTGGTGATTGAGGAAGGTGTATAAGATTGGTGTCCTAAGCAAATGCAATCACTATCAATCAACAACAAGACATTGTCTCATGGAATTGAGTAGTTTAAGTAAATAATGAGCTTGTGTATTGTGGCATGTTTCCTCTTATCCAGGATCTTGCAATTGCAGCTTGAGGACTAGTATTGTGTATTCTCACATTGAGCTTCCAATTGTAACTACGTGGGCCACAACTCTTAAGAAGGAAGCAAAATTTTGGATTGTAGGACAGTTACACGAAACTAGCCAAAGGAAGGACGAAGTCATGTTACTACAAACAGTCTTACCACCATCAAATCTTATATTTAGATAAATACCAATAAAATAAATAAATAAAACCCAATCTTTGTTGTGCACTTAGTATTCAAAGTGATTCTTGAAATCACGGATCAACGGAAGTAGAATCATTTGAAGAAGCGGATGTGTGAACAAGGTGTGAGATACAAGACGTCAACAAAGAGTATGCAAAAGTGGGAGATCAAAAGCACCAGCAACAAGGAAGCGATAAATGTGCAACAATGGGAAGTCCAAGACGCCAACAGCAAGGGAAGCACAAGCAATGATGCAATACACACCATTGGGGGTCTCACGGAGACATACCCAAAACCTAAAAATATTATATGATAGAAATACAAGAAGATGGAGCAGAGTAGAGAGGGGCATGTCTTAGCAAATTTGAGCAGCACAGCGAAAAATGAACACCAAGCTTAGGTTTTTAAAACTTTATATCAACCAAAACAAATCGTACTCTAATGGGAGGCAGCTTGACAAGTAGGGGTAGCCGGGTGGGGGTAGCTTGATGGGGAGCAACTTTGGCAAGTCAGTGTTTGGAGTTCATGCATTGCATGAACCCCTAAGACAAGTCTAGGTCCTGTTTCTCCAAAGCGATTTTAGTTTCAGTATATAACAATATCCTATGCTTCAAGGATCCTCAGACTCAAAAAATATTTTTATATTGAATGTGTTATGTATGCTGATGTTCTCAAACAACAAATATTACACATCTTTCCAAGCCTCATTCAATTCTCTTGATTGTAGAATAAACAGCATGATAAGGTCTTTTACTTAGTTTATCTTAGAGCATTTGCTTTTAACCCGTCCAAGTCTTCGACCATTCCTATAGCTATATTTGAGCAGGTTTGGTTCCTTTTCTCCTGCCTTGACCACAGTTTTTGACCATAGTACGTTAAACCTTTCTCCCACACCCTGTAAAACGAAGATGTTTGGCAGTGCTACGACAATGAGAAAATTGTTGAAATGCAGGTTGTCTGCCTGATCACCAGAATGCTAAACAAAAAACCCCATTTTCGTCTTCCAACGCCCTTCCATTTTCAACACATCTAACGATGAGGAAAAATGTTGACAATGGTATCATCAGAAAGAGTCAGGAACATGCTGAGGTATCAACTCATCGATGGCTTAGCTGGATGCAGATTTCGAAAGTTGCGCTTCAAACTTCTGCAGTAAGCTTCTACTAAAAATAGTTTAGACGAAACATAGATATAACTGTTTACATGCGCGCCACTTGTGCACTCAGACGCCCAGAGCGGATTACTGCGATTCATATTCACCAGTGCTCGTTCCGTTTCGGCAGCGCTAGGGTTGTGATCGATCAAGTTGCATCCACAAGTGATCCAAGGATCTAGTGATGGAGGCTGTTGTGTTTCAGTGGGAGAGGATTGAGGCTCACTTGGATAAGCATTTCTCTAATTTAACGCCGTCGCAATCGTCTCCCAACACGGAACAAGTTGACGCTCTCCCACTGCCGTCCCCACCGTTTCTCAACCCCGGAGCAACAGAAGATGAAATATTGATTGCAGAAACGGCCCTAGGGTTCCGATTCCCGGAGGATTACCGAGCATCGCTGAAACGACATAACGGACAGGCGAACGATCAAGGTTATACCTTAATAGGGATGGGTCCGCTGCTGTCCACAGAAGACATCGTAAGCGAGTGGACGTGTTGGAAGGAGTTGCTTGATTGTGACACCTTCGATGATGACGACTCCGATCCCGATCCCGGCGTCAAAGCAGTCTGGTGGAACCCGCGATGGATTCCGATCACACGCGATGGCTGCGGGGACCATGATTGCATCGACATGGATCCTGCAGAGGGAGGAACGGTCGGCCAGATCATAGAGATGTGGCATGACGACTCTGGCCGTCCCCTCCGATCTCCAAGCTTCCTCGCATGGCTTACCGCTTGTGCTTCCGGCCTCGAAGACGGCGTCCTGATCTGGGACAACGACTATGGTTTCTTTCAGAAAGAAGTCGACACTCAGATGTCATGACCTTAACGACCACAAGGTTTACAGACGATATGAATTGGAGTCATCATCCAGCTGCAAGTAGACTCAACAACTAATTGCTAGCATGCTTGACATCTAGTTGCTAGCGTGTTTATAAATTGCTGCTTTACATTCTGTGGCAGACTAGAACGTAAATCTTTCTGATAGTACCTATTACGTAAGGTGAATCTGACTTTTGCCCTCCAAAAACGTACTGTATATTGTCACGACTATGGTGCTTAGGACATCATAGGTACTGCTCGTCAAGATTGCTGAACAGTATGCATACTCAGTATAGGTATCGACGGCGACTCAGACTTCAGGTCTGCAATTATCCTAAACTAGAACAGCCAGAGTGTTTTATCACAGGGTGAACAGCTTCGGTTCAGATGCTTAGATGTTTCATAGCTAACACGGTACAAAGAGTGGTGCACAACTCCTCGGAGTAAGGCGGACTGCTTTTTCCAAAATTAACCAAGTGATAATATCAGCAATAACTTCACGTGCACTGTGAAATTCGGCAGACAAGTTTAGAATTTTAATCTCCAACCAAACAAACAGCTTCTCCTGAGCATCGGAATTAAACCAGCTGATTACTAACACTTCTGGAGCCCATATTTGCAGAGCTACATGATGAAGCTCAATCTGCACCTCACGCATGAAGTTCCCCTTCACCTATATGTTACAAAAAGCTGTGAAGCGACCGCCTTACATGTGATAATTATCACACGAGATGAGCCTGAGTAGCACACAAATGCCTGCACTGAATATAGACAGTTCGCTACACTAACAAGGACACAACCCAGTTCATACAAGAGCAATCCACATCTTCATCCCTTGCTACTAAAATTATGAACAGAGTACAGGGAGCTGACTGCACCCAACCAATCTCGCTAAAACAATGCCCAATCTCAAGCAATACCCTAAACCTGTAGCCCGAACGTTGATGAATCGACGTTGACTCGAGGTCTCTTTTGGATGACAATAGCACGTTGCAGGACGGATATCACATGCTAGATCTTGTCAGTACGACTCTAAGAATCCGCTCAATGACTTCATGCAAAGATCGATGAGACTTGCACACTACGGCCATTGCAACGAAAGTTTATTTCGACATTGATGTTTCCTCAAGCTCCTCCACGACATGTTTTAATGCTGGGACTCTGATTGCTAGTGTCTTGTATAACCTGGTATATCGTGCCCTGGTGCCATCTGCAGTCCTGGCCATAGCCAACTGAAGAAATGACTCCGGAAGGTGCGATATAGTTTGCCGTATGGTCTCTACTGACAACCCATCCAGAACGGAGGGCACCGGAACAACAGCGACAATCTCTTTCCCATTCTTTTCTTGCATTTTCGCCTGCGCTTTGACGACGAGTTCTAGGTTTGATGTTGCGCCACACTTGATAACGAATGGGGTTGCAGATCCATTATTGAATTGCAAAACACTCCATTGAACAACTTCGCTCTCAACTCCGTTGTTCATTGCCTCGTCCCACTGACCAATATTACCGGATGCATCAAGCTCATCCATCGTGCGAGATCTCGTATGCCGACCACCAGAGACCTCTTGCTGCTCTTCCAGTGACTATACAACAAAAGAGAAACAAGTCGAGTGTGATGCACGTAAGAAGTAGCGAAACAAGGAGATGGAAATTCTGCTCTATTCTACCGTGCCGCTCCCTTGTGCCATATCCTAACATCTGCGGCTACTGAATTTCATGAAGGGCTACTGCCTTCTTCAGTATTCGTCCGTTTAGGAGCATAAAACATCAACTCTTTTCAAACAGGGAATCTCGCCAAAACGAGATATATAATTTTAAAATTGAGATATAAAGGTAACTTACTTCCACGAATTTCCTGGCGTCCATAATACATTTGTTAGCACAAGGATGGTCGATGGAGAGGAGTGTGCTCATGCGCTCCTCAAGAGCATCAAGACGCCTCAAATAAGTCATCTTCTTGTTTACAGTAGTTGTACCATGAGGAGCATCCCTGTAAATTTCCTGTAGAATATAAAACACACGCGAATACATTAAAGAACAAGAAAAACAGGAACCGTTTATGAGTTTCTCCACAAACCTACCACCCTTCTGCGACCCTGAGACGAAAATCTTCACGGCACGGTGGTAGAATTTAATTTACCTCAGCCTGCTTGAAAAAATCGTCAAGGGACATGAGTGATGCAATTCGAGCATTCTCTGTATCCATTGATGAACTACGAGTTGGTGAGGTAGCATCATCTTTCGACAGAAGTGCTACGTTAGTGCGCATCTGCATCAAGACCTGTCAAACAAACGCAGTCTGGGTAAGACACCAGCAACTACCCAACCCCTGCATAGATTCCAATAGTCCTGAAATGAATACGATAGAGTTCGATCATCTAAGAGTGTAACACCAGTATCAAAGTTGGCAGTACGTAAAACAGGTAATTCTTGCAAAGGATCTCAAGCAACAGATATTGATCGGAATATTCTTCTACACGAAGACTAAATCAGCGTAGGGAAAGCGAGGCTCAATACTCTACAATCCGAAACTTTTTGCTCGCCAAGTCACTCAACAAACAAAGCAACTAAATGCGGTAAGAAGATGACCTTGCGGCGCTTGTGCTCTACAGATTCTAAAGCTGACCGCAACTTTGTAACCTGAGCCGCGTCCTCTGCTTCCTCAGTTGCCAATGTAGCTGCCACATCCTGAGAGACATCCAGCGTATTTCAAGCCCCAATCAGCATCAAATTGGTGCATTACATATATGTCATTACAGGTAGAAGATTTGGCGCAGGCATCATTAGCGTAAAAGATATCTACGGTTGGCATTACTGAATTAAGTTATTATCACCTTTAGGTGCTGAAGCTGGCGAGTGTAGACCATGCTGGTATAGTCAGACAAAAGTTGGCCCAAGGCATCAGTACTGGGTTGGGCTGGAACTCCAAGACCGGACATCCAGCCATCTAGAATAGCTGTTGAAAGGAGCTCCAAGTGACTGGTTACCCCTCCTATCGATTCTCCACCAGTCAGCGACAAGAAATCAAAATTCTCAGCAAGCCACCCTCGAATCTGGCGCTGCAGCTCACCTGAATCAACAGAAATAAGAATGCACAACCTCTTAGTGTCTAGTTAGAAATAAAGGGCTTAACTTTTCTTTAAAGAACATCTATTAAGTACTAAAACACTTGTAATGACGATTTTGAGAAGACGTCCCAGGCCCCAAGAGATAATTACACACAGTAGAAATACACACGCTTCACAAAAAGATGATTGAGATGTGTGGATCGAATTAGAGTTACACCAACTCAAGGCAATAACTCTATTTTGATAGAAAAAGAAAAAGAAAAAAGACCATCATACCAGCCGGGGTGTGCACGAAGAGTGAAGCAAGTCCCTTATTGCCAACTGCATAAGCGCGTGCTTCTTCTGTTGTTTCTTTTAACTTCCCTTCCGTTACATGTGGTCGCCCATTATCCTATACGAGCAAACAAATTGATCAGAATTATTACAATTAATCAAAAGGGAAACATAAAAATCTCCTGAATGAGTTTTCAGGAGTAATCAGAGAGATGCTAACAAAACGACTCACAATCAAGTACATCATCCCAAGTCGATGCGATTTTCACCTTCACGATTGCATATTTCATAGACTTTGCGACTCAATCGTGTTATAAATAAACAGAAAAGAAAGAAAGAAAGACTAGAGACACTTCGAATCTTCAAAGCTATATCCATAGAAGGTGTTGATGTAACAGTCACATCAGATCCAAACCTGATCGTTTCCCATTAATTTTGAGACTAGAGAAGAAAACTTTGAACGTTTCTCTTGTCTGAGATTAACTTTAAATTCTTGCCCATAATCGTCTCCGTCTTTGTTACGATGAGCAGGCGATCTCTGGGGACTACTTCCGAGGCTTGAATTACGACTGCTACGTCCACTACCAGATCCAGTTGCTGATCCTGACCCTGCTTTTCCCAAAAACCTTTCAACAGGCGGTACCTACCGAAACCACGGTAGATGTTAGTGGGTGTGTCTCGTTTTTTAGGACATTATTGTAAATTAATTCAACACCTCTACCAAAATATAGTACTCAGAAACAAAGCTGAATCACGTCTGAAGCAGCAGCATTCAATATAAATGTCCAACTTGAGTCATATTAATTCAATCACATCAGGACCATAAAAATCATGAACACAATGTCGCAAGGGCTGTAACTCTACTCTTGATATTTGGTTACTCTTGCAGTGTAAATAAAACACATTCTGAGGATACTACTGAAAGAGTTCAAGGTAGAGTCCAAAAAGCACTACAAGATCCATTTTACTATTCTCCATGCCACGATTTGATTCACAAATAACAAGTTCTAGAATTCAATGGTATCCGTAAATGGTATAATAGTTTACCACGTGAACCCGTAAGTGCACAACAGATTAACATCTCATACCTTGAGAGACTGTAGCTCCGGTGCCCTGGACAGTAGTGAGCGAATGTACAGAATCCGCACACGTGAAACAAGCATGGTGTCCATAACCAATAGATTTTCCATCTTATGTAAGAATCCGAACACAGCTCCTTGAATTTCTGCAAGCATCTCATGCTCACGAGATGCCCCTGCCTTAATTACAGCTGCCAAAACCTGCCAATCAACAACGAGGCGACCTCAATCTCATTTTCAGCAAAATTCTCATAATAATTCCTCCTATGATCTAGACGGAGAATGAATCCAAAAATATACAACAGCTAATAGAACTACACTAAGTTGGCCAAAGACATCTGAGACGTCCGAGCTTATGTATAGTTCAATTCACAGCTAAATGCGCAGTAAGCAATACCAGCATCAGAAGCTTGTTGGCACCGTCAGCAATTGCTGCATCACTTTCGTACTGGGCTGGATTGAAGTCCATCAAAGCAGCTGTCAAATATTCTCCTGCTGGAGTTGTTTTTACTGACTCTCCCGAGCCATACTTAAGCAATGCACCAGTACCTCCCGGAGAGGATGGTGGGCCAGCTAATTCCCTCATACTACTGGATGATCGCATGTCTGGAGACGCTGGCACTGCAGTGGCACTAAACGAAACAACCCCAAATTCTTTTTAAAGTCAGTCAAGACAAACAAGAAAAATCAAAATGTTTATCAGGAATCAACTAGATCTTGGCCGCAATCACTTCGAGCATCCTGAAAGCTATGCTAAACTTAAGACTGATATCCACAATTCAAATACCTTACGAATCCACCATCCAAGTTGAAATCATCCATGCCCCTTGACTCCGCACGTGGAATCTTAATGAGAAACACAATGTTGGTCAGTGCAAGTATAAGACAACCCAAACAATGTGGTGGACCAGGAAGCCTTGGACAAATTGAAAAATGCTACGGAGAAATTTGCGAAGCTCAAATTCAAGTAATTATACTGATGCGGGCCGAAAATGAAACACCTAAGTATTTAAAAAACTATGTTACGAGTTACATGAGAGTCTGAGCTCTGGGAATTTAAATATGGGAAAGTGACGAAACGTATAAAGTGAAATGATTTAGCACCTTTGGAGTGGATGAAACCCTTGGTGAGCTAATTGTAGTCATACTCCTATCCGTAAGTCGCTCAAAGAGCTTCTCATTCTCTTGATGCAGTCTCTGAGATGACAAAAGCAAACAGGCAATTCTATCAGAGGACATTGAAGTGCATATAAAGTATTTGGGATGAAGACATCAAGGACTGACAAAAAGCCTGACCATATACATCGTGATCAAATTAATCTGACATGTGATAGAACGCGGAAGAGCTTAAATATAGACCTCGATAAGCTCGTCTCGCTTGGAGAGCTCCTCTTCGAGTTTCTGATTCATGTCCAAAGCATTTTCAGTTTCTTCACGCAGCCGTTGTAACTCTGCGGAGTAATCTGGCCTAGCAGGCAAAGTTCTGGCCGCAGCAACTCTGGCTTCGTTTAGTTGCTGTTCCAGCACCTGCACCCTCACCTGCCAATCATTGCACATGATGAGACTTATTCCGGAACACTCTCTTCAGCAGCTTAAAAGATATAAGAATTGGCAATAAAGTGACCAACGATATGAATTGAGTTTCTCCATGATCAGTCAGCCAATAAGAAAAGGCTGCGCAAAGTAAAGCTCGTCACGTTATAATTACTTTCTGACTTGCAGCCCTCTTGTCCCAGAAGATATTTAAGCTTATTAAATACTACTTCGATGAGTCGAGATTCATGGTTATGCAGGACAACTCACTTCAAGTGCCTCATTCCTTGCGCTGCGCTCCTTAATTTGTGACTGATATTGCTCTTCTCGCGTTGTGAATGTCGTTAACTGTGTCAACACATTCGTATATTGCTCTTTATCCCTGATGCTCTGCTCGCTCAGTCTATCGTTTTCCAGCTGTCGGTAAAGGATTTGCAAAAGAACAAGTGAAGAAGCGTAAATGCAAGATGTACGATAATAGCACCTTACACCCTTCGCAAAATTTCGTCATTCGAAAAAAGTTGTTAACTAAGAGTATTTCACATCCTCTTCAATAATCATTAAGGTGCAACCCATTTTGTAATGCTGACATCCTCTACATACATAAATGCGAGAAAAGGACTCCATGGCCGGTACAAAAACCACAAAGCGCATCAGGGTCCTTGATAAGTTACAATATGCAAATTTCTACCAAACCTCTGAAAATTCATATACCTTAAAAGAAGCAAAATGACGGCCAAGGTTTGTACCTGAAGCTTGTTAATATATGATTCATGACTGGTGAGATCAGCTTGTAGGGAGCTAGCCAACTTCCATGCCTTCTGAACCTCACCAAATAATAGTAAGCACTGGTCATCTGATTCCTTCAAAGCGCGCTTTAATTGCATCACTTCACTTAGGGCCTCTGTTGCCTCTTTCTCCTTCTCATATAATTCTTTGCGAGCTTCACTTGCCTGATCACCACACATATATTCTAGTAAGGATCGACCACATCCAGCGGAAACTTCAAGGATCATAACAGAATCTTCTAAACAACCAATTTTCGGAAAACAGAAACTAAGTGAAACATAAGCTCAAAGACTGCAACTGGCCCTGCGAGAACGAATAGGATGTGAAGTTAGGATCAACTTCATGTGAACCGTGCAACCGAAAAACAAAATCAAGAGATTAGCCAAGCCTAGAATTACCATGTCCCTCCACTTCTTAATTGTATCTCGATTACCCAGACTGATCTCGGCACTACGCGCACGAGATGCAAAATTCAAAGTTGCGATGGTTTCTTGTACATCCGCATTACTGGGACTAACATTCGCAATTAGAACTGCCTTTGAGTCTCCTCCTGCAATAAAAAACATAGATTGAGTGAATTCCGAGATCTAGTTCATCGTTGACTTGTCATCCTGTAATTTCGATCAGGTTTCATGTGAACTATAAATTCAATTCAAACTCAAGCGTCTCAACCTGAACCGCTGATAATAGTCTGGCATGCTGAATGAGGTATAAAAAAGCATGCATATATACCACTAAAACAAAATAAAGGTTTGCAACTGTTGTTGTCCAAGAGTTACGTACCAAGAGAATCGTAAAGAAGTTCAGTCAGCTTCGAATGGTCGTAAGGAATATAATCTTTCTTTGCAGTCAGTGCAGACAAGACATCACCCAGACTGCAGAGAAACTCATATTAGGAGCTAGATAAAGAATTTCCCCTTTCCATGTTCAGGATTGAGAGATGTAAAAATTCTGCTAATGTGACTGTAGGTCCACACATCCATTTAAAGAAACCATCAAGTCATGATTATACATTTCATCGAATCCGCCAATTGAACTTACGCGGATAGAGATTTGTTAATATGCAATGACTCTGTCAAACGATCTCCGTTAGCTTCGGACTTGTTGAGACGCTCACTACCGGCCAAATCCACCATTGATAGCTTGCTGTAATGCTCCTCCCCAGTTAAAGAATCTGAACTGTGAATGTGAACCGTCACCACTCTGATCACCCCACTTCGGATATCAGTACACCATAATTTAAGACGTCCACGATGCTGCTCAGTGCTTGTCTGAAGAGTTAAATAGCCAGAACAGAACTAAGTAAACCAGGGTACTTGGGGTTCAAAAGAAGCGTAGAGCACAAATTAGATCTAATTCAAACATATATGTGGCATGGTGTTGTTGTACTTGACCGACTTAGAAGGCAATGCATAGAACAAGATTCAATTCGCACACGGGCTGACTGCATACAATCCAACAAAGTCAACATAATATATGCCAAGGAATTTACAAGTGTGAGCGGCTGCTGCGATCAAACTTCACTCCATCCACATTTGCTCGCATTTGCTTTCCAAACTTGAATATTCGAGCAAATCCAGATGGACTGTCTAAACGCTCATCCACCAACTCAACACCACGCCCCGGTTCTCCAAACAGAACTGTGGAGGCACCCCTGTTGTCTGGAGCTTTCAAGAGATCCCGGACCTGCAATGGTCATAGCATTGAAGACATGGATCTTTTACAGACGACGTTCAAATAAATACTCCGAACTTAACAGATCAGCAATGCTTTCATTTGCAAACATTAAAGAAAATCGATAAAAACCATATAATTCTAAAGACACGTCATTGTGACCACTGAACCTACCTGTTCATTGTAAAGCTCAAACATTGTGACAAAGAATGACGTGCTTGAAGTTGGAGTGACTTCTGAGTTAACCAGATCGAATAGCTCTTCCAAGACTCGGTAGTATAAACCTCGGTCATGACTTGGTCCTTCCTGTTACAGAACCCCGACTCATGTAAACCATCACGACAGCTGAAATAAGATGATAAAACAAATTCTACTGTAAAGGCTTTTGTAGGTAATGTAACTCAGACCTGATAACGTTAACAATTACGAACATAATTGCAAAGATACTGCAAACCTTGAGGATAACACAGAAATCACATCTATTTGCCCAAGCAGGATGCTGTGAACCACTACTAAATCAAGGGATAAACACGTACCATAGTGAAAGTTTTTCCTGCTCCGGTTTGACCATAAGCAAATATAGACACGTTAAAGCCATCCAGTGCAGACTGTACAAGAGGCTGGAGGTCTTGAAAGATGTCGGCTGCAATGAAAAGATAACCGTTAATTTCAGAACAACCCAACATCCCTTGAGAAGGAAATAACATTAGAAGGCGAAAATTGTAATCATGGGATTAGATGTAAACCCCTATCTTTGGACTATGGCATTGATGCACCTCTTGCTCCCCAATTTTCCTCTCTCCCAAAGATCGACCCCTTACTTAGCTATTATCCCTGTCATGGCAGAGGAGAACGAGAACCTTGAGAGATGTGTGGACCATAAATGCGGTCCAACTCGAAATCTTTGTTAGGAGCAGCTGTAACGTTAGAGTTGAGACGAAGCGTGAAGTCATCAGGATAAGTCGTAGAAGAGGGGCCTTCATCCTCAAATTGTGGTCTAGCTCTGCAATAAACTCTGACGTTTCCTGCACCCAGAAAGTTGTTTAAGCTTCCAGCACATTAAAAGGGTAATGATAAATCAAACGGTTAACGCATTTACCATTTTATGAAATAATTCGGTACTCCAGAAAGTAGTCAATTAATAATCTGACATAAATTGAGACAGCCGCCAAAGCAACCGACACAGGAGCACCCAGCAAAACCACCTTTCGCAGAGACTAACTCGTTAAAAAGCTTCTTCTTTTCTTTCTTCAATGGAGTCACTCGGGACTCTGAATCCAGAGCTACCTCGTCTGTGAAAGAAGTGAGATTCACGGGTCAGGAGAAATGACAACAAAACATGTTCCATCACTGTAATAAATGATGAAATACATCATAAGATTCTTTACTTCAGTTCTAAGAAGCTTCCATTTGTGCTTTACCACCGTAATATTTTACAAAGCTTGTCTACTTGATAACTCCCGTCAGATTTTCCGGACACGTTCCGTGCACGTGTATGATATGATATTCTTTCACTACACTAGTGACTGTAGGAATGCACTGTAGGAGTATCACATATAAGCAAGTCCCCCTGTTCGTGCCTGGCTCCCCAGAGGCCCATCAAACAAAGAAGGATACCAAAGTCAGAGAATAATCACCTAAGCGACGAGCCTTCTCAGCAAGAACTCCCAAGTATCTGGTCACCCGTTCAATTTTGGCATTTGAATATTCTTGTAAGTCACTAGCTTCTTGTCGGAGCTCTATGCATTCCTCTCGTGCACTCTGCGCAAGTATAATATCAGCATCACAGCTAGATAAAGCACATTCTTCTACTGGGAGGGTTGTAGAAACGTTTCTCAAGCGATCTGAAAGCCAAGACGCTCATGCGAGTTGGTTACATAACTCCAGCATTATTTAAGACACGCGTAGACCATACATCTACTGTATCTGTCTCCTTTCCCAGATGAAAATTCCGACAATTCATTCCTCCACATGATTTCCTCCGCACTACAATTCCTTTCGTGTAACTCACATGCGATCTCAACTGACAGAATCACTCTGACCGCACAATGCACCGATAAATCAATTGAATTCACCAATTTGATAAGCCAGAGTACGTAATTTCAGCACGTGTAAAATTTCCGCTTAAGCATTTCAAATATTATCTAAAAGATCATGAATGTCACCTCGCAGACCCACTTCTGTATACAGAACTACACTTCTCTATACAGAACTACGCTTCTCTGACCACTGAATGTATGCAACTCTCAGCTGCATGACTGTCTGGAACAAATAATCCCAGTGAATGTGCACTCTCGCGATCCAGTTTAAATAGCATCTCATACTACAATTCGAAGAAGATTAGGACATCATGCGAAACTGAATGACTTATTTTCAAAGAACACTTGGAACACCGTTCTTGTCCTATTTCAGCACAGCTTCGTGGTCTGCCTTCACACCTCCCAATAACCAAGGCCGCAGAGGTGGACGAGAAACAAACATTGTACACTGCAACTATCACACGTAGCTGCGAGAGCGAAGAGGCACACAGGCAGCATGCGAGAAAGGCGGAGAACATGAATATCGTGCCATACGCGCGCATGCATTACTCCGTTCCACATGCAAGTCGGTGTATACAGCTTACGTATTCAAAAGAAAAAAAGACAAATGGAAGACGAGTTCCGAAACTCACAGAGAGGCGGTCCTTGACTTTAAGGACCTTGCTGACAAATGTGGGAGACTGCAAACTTTTCTGCTTGGGAGTGTCAGGGAATTGCACGGCAGAAATAGAATGTCGTCTTCCTGCTAAAGAAGGGGACTGTGGCACCCTTCCTGCCAGTGAAGGAGACTGCGGCACTCTTCCCGTCAAGGAGGGAGACTGAGGAACATACACGGGCGCCTCACGCATCCTCGGTTCATCGTCTGCATCAAACTGCTTGTATGAAGGTAGCCCCCCTCCCCACGAATTGCGTACTCCTTTGGCATCCCCCATTTATCCACCCACCAATCCCCTCCGTGCGAATAACCAAGAACAGAATTCTGATCCTCAATATAACAGCGAGCTCCCGCAATTATAATTGAAACCGACTCTTCTATAAAAAAAATCCAAGATGCCGGGAAGCGGATGCAAGATAGCAAACTATATAGACGATGCAACTGCTGGACTCTACAGAACCAGGAGACGATGCCTTCGCATGTCCAACTGAGCTAGGTCACATCTGCAATAACCTAAGGCATTCCCAATCTCAACAAAATTCGAAAGAGAAATCTCATTCTACCCCCAGGAGCTTTCCACCTCAATAGCTGCCCAAAGGCTTCCACATATTACGCAAAGAACGCGCGCTCATTGCCACTATCGCTACTACCCTGTCAGTCCAAGCTCCTAGAAACGCTCCACAACCAAGCCTAAGAGCCCGAAGTGCCAACAACTCCCAAGCTGCCAATCACACCACATCTGCGACAAAATTGCATGCCCTGCTTTCGTTCCTCAACCACATAATAACAGCGCATCAAGCTCCTCCCCTCAGAGTCCATCAACAAACACCCTACCTCCAACACTCTCCTCCCACACCTCGTCACCTCCCGTCCTACGCCCCCTCTTCGGCAGGCTACGACGACGTCTTCACAACCATTCAAAAACTCAAACACTCCGATCACATGGTCATGCTACCTACCCACTTCAACCCCGGCGACTCAAACGACCTCCGTATCATAAACAGAGGACTCCCCTGCTGTCAGGTAACAACACCATCAACAGTGACTGGATAAAATGGTGCAACGAAGAAGGGGATGCTTGTCACCAAGCCAGGAAGGAGATTGAAATGTACGCCCAGTCGGATCCCGGAAACGGAAATCGTTGGGACCCAATTGGGTACGTGGGGAAGAAAGAGGAGGACGAGGGGAGTTCAAATTCTGTTGCGACAGAACGAAGAGAGGATGGTGGACGGAGCATAGATGTGGACACAAACTAAAGCAGTCGATGAAGGGACACAAGCCTGGTGTGGGAGCATTGAGCCCACCGCACCAGGAGGGGTATGGTGGGGGTTTGGGAAATGGGATTATTTTAGCATTCTTCTTCGAGATGCCTCATTCGGTAAACTGTGGATTGTCCCGTGCCGATTGAGAAGTTGGGTGCGATTGAGAAACTAGTGCCAATTATCAGGGAAACGGGCGGGAGAAAAAAGAGGCGGTGATTTGTGATAGATTGACTATTATTTAGGAATGGACAAAAAAAGATACTTAAAATTAAAGTATAGACAGCAAGAAGAAGGGCATGTCGATGGACTTGTGCATGAGAAATTTGATAATTTGTTGAACAACGGAGATGTAAGAAGGAAGAGGAATCAACAGAATCAAGATAATGAAAGAATCATAGTAGCCTCAACTATTTATATAACAAAATTCCTGTTGTCAAGGAGCAATATGGACACCGCATGATTCCGAAACGCTTAAATTTGGATCTTGCTTCATGCTCTGTTTCCACTTAACATGGCAAAGAATTGTATTTTTTTCATTCTCTCAACTTAAGGATATGCCAGTGAGATATGAAGCTAGACAATGTTGAAGATTAACATGCATCTATTCAACTTGAAGCGTTGCATGTCATCGAAACGAGTTTCCAAATAAGGTAACTCTAGGGATTCGTATGAGAACCTTCAGTTTTTACAGGATTTTATCCAGTCATGAACGCATATCCAACATGTCAGTGGCGACAAGGGTGAAGTATAAAAAGCAGATGAAGAGCACCGTGAGCCACAAAATGCACGGAGCACATTCCCGAACTGATGACTTTTAGCCTGCCTGGAGGAACGAGCAGCTTTGTCCTACACTTCTCATCCTTCTTTTCTTTTCCAGTAAAACCCATAAATTCATTGACAATATGCAGGTGACATCTGGTATTGTGTGCATAAAGATTGGAGAAGTCTATAAAGGTTACGTAGCTGCGAGCCAGCTGGATACATTCAGATTCTTAGATTTTCATTGATTTAAATACCGTTTTATACTATTATTGCTACTCTTAAAAAGACAGTTCGCCAACTTTGACAGGATGAAATGATCTGGGTCCTGTGACCTGTCATGTATCGGAACTGATTGGTGTTGTCGAACACACCATAAAAACTGTCACTCTGCGATGTCTCAGAATAATGCTTTTTCCATACAATCCTCTGCGTCGTAACCTCCTCCATCAATTTTTTCTGAACTTGCGTTTCAATTAGGAGGAAAGGGAGGAAAAGTAGAAACTGATTCCAATACCTCTTGATGAGTGTTACAGTAAACGGGATCCATGGTGGAGCATCGAGGAACATTCAGTTAATCAGAACAAACTGAACAGTACACGCAATGCCGCAGTTCTGATAATACTGAGGAAGGGGAGCCACACGCTGAAAGTGAGCTCCTGACCAGACCTTGCCACAGTGGGCGTGGACGCCACCTAAGCCTATCCAGCTTTTTGCACACACTAGTTTACAGTATCTTCGCAACCTATCAGCCTACGAACCGAGGTCTGTGATGGTGTTTCTGGGCACGATTGCTTTTGATAGAGGGATTCGACTCACAGGTGTTCACACAACCCAAGCAGGCTTAATTCAGGTGCCAAGTGACAGATAGGCAGAGCTTAAGAAGAAGAAGAAGAAGAAGAATTTAAATAAACAAGTTGCAGTTTGCAAAAGGTAGTGCCCCATTGGGCATAGTAACTGGGACTAGAGTGTATTTCGGAACATATCCTAAGAGAAATTCACAGATTCTGTGCTTGAGGTAAACCTTATCCATAACTCTCTTTGAGCATCGAATAGCATTTGTATCGGGAATTGGCCGGGAGATGCTGCAAAACCTTTCGAAAGTGTAGCTACAGATATCTCAAGAACTACGCAAGGTGCAAGTGCTCGCTGGATGGACACCTAGAGTGGGTGCAAGAAGCATTAATTGATTCAAATCACAGCGATTCACTACTGAGTGACAATTTCAGAATTTGATATGTAAGGGGAACGAACTGATTCCTGTAGTTTCTTGGTTTCAGTAACGCAAGTCAACATGGGGCAGGTCATGATGTCACTGAAATGTACTGGTGGTCAGATTTATACAATGAGCGATCCTGCCAAAGGACTTGTACCCAGTGAGCATGAGCGTGTGAAATGATGGTCTGCAAGACGCTAAAATTCGTACTGTGATTAGAGCAGTCCAAACAGGGTCCTGGCGCCGCTATTCTGCTTTAAATGTCCAAGTTTTGCCAAGGAAAGCTCTGCAGGATCGGCACTCTGATGAAACCAGCGCAGTCAATAAAGGAACATTTTACCCACAGTGGTTAATTAAGAGACACAGACCGAGATTTCATATCTTCGTGTTGAAGGAAATCTTAGCTTGAATTCATTTCCAACACCACCCAGAAACTGTGCGCAGTGTAATTATCCACCTGCCTTTACAGGCATTTGGAAACGAAAATGGAAAGTCACAACACGACTCCCCGCATCGTTCTGTGGTTCAAGGATCACAGCACGACTACCCGCATTCGGAAAGCTCGAAGTAGATCATTTGCTTAATCCTTGACCTCAAAAAATATCACACCGTTGCACCCAGTCACTGACTGAGATTGAACCTATTTGAGACCAAACGGAACGATTATCGAAATAATCAGGATAAATTCCGGATAAAATCCTTGAAATATCTCATGAACGGCCAAACAGTGATATTCATAGCATTAATCACTAATCCAAAGAGATCTTATCGGCTTATGACGTGCTTCCAGTGGCATACTCCCTTCATCACCAAAAACGGTAAATCTCCAGAGTTTTGAACAAATATATCCTTGCAATGGCATCGTCCCCGTCCCAGTCATCACCGCCCTCATTTGTTGAAAGGGGGTGGTCGGAGAATGAAGTGCTCTGTTTCGGTGGGGTCTGAAGTTGAAAGCTGAGATTGTAAAGGTCAAGGAATCAAAACTGTAAATGAATGCAATCATACAGTCTCAGTCATGCATTAGAATTTGAACTCCAGCAGTTCCACTTGTCTGTTAGCTAAAGCCTGCAAGCACTGAGTCTTTCGATGACTCAAATCACCAGGACGTATTTGTTAATCTGTTGATTAAGCTTGTTAATCTGTTAATCTGTTGATTAAGCTTGTTAATCTGTTAATCTGTTAATCTGTTGATTAAGCTTGGCACTTGCAAGAGTTTTCCAGAAGAGATTCCAAGTTACAGTGGCAGTCATAGAACAGGAGACAACAAGAAAAAAGTTGGTGCTAAACAATGTAAGAGGACGTATACTAAGAGGACGGATTTGGAGGCAATGGATACAGGGTCGCGAAGAGTAGGCTTTGAGTCATCAGGAACAACCCTAAAGGGAGGTTTTCCGGAGCTTTCTACCCATCTCTGAGTTACGGCTTTCCATTCCCATTCCTCCTGGCCGGAGGAAGAGACGGTGGTGTTTGGCTGAGTGCTGCTCATGACTCTGTTTTCTTAAACCTGCATCCAACACGAGTTTTGGCATTAGCAAGGTACGTCAATGATATATGTTTTATATGTTGTCTTTTTCATTTGTTGCAATGTCTGACAATGTCCCATTACTTGTCAACATACACAACAACAATTACAGTTATTTTCTAAGAAAGAGCGGACATGTGTATACAAGCGAATATTGGCAACCAGAGCTCGTCACGGAGAAATCAAATTCAAGTCGTGATACCCGAACAACTGTTGCATCGTTAAGATACTCAGCTAACCCCTAAATTCCAACTTATACATACGTGTCTGATCAATCACTGTCCATTGTATAAAATACTTGACACAAACTGTCTTAACCTCTTCTGTTCCAAAACGTGGAAATCTAGTTCAGCTGCAAAACTCACGTGGAATGTCCCTATCATCTGTATCAGACGATTGATGCAGATTCAGTCGGACAGTCACATCCTCACCTCAGTTAGACACTACAAAGTTTCCCCAACGGAATAGTTTGATAGTAAGAAAGAAATAGCGTATAAGCGCCACCATCACGCACAACTATCGCCACTAACAGGAACCAGATATACTTCCAAGGAGGTTCCAACCCAGTCAAACGGAGAAACTAACAATCCACGATCACTAGAAGAAACCACAATGCCATTCTACAGAAGAAAATTCGGGCTCATGTGTACAATGAGATGCGAATGCGGCACTATGCAACAAAACCCTTCAATGGACTCTCACGGTATTAGTGTGGCATTTGACACGGACATGCGGCACACGATCAAGAGCTACACATGAAAAAAAACCTGGATCAAACAATCTAACAGGTACTTGCAGCAGTGTAAAAGATGCAACGGATACCTGGATTGCGTGCGCTTTCCGTCAAACCTCTCCCTTGCCTTCCCGATCTACCGAAAAAGAGTGTTAGACTTCGACAAGGAGTTCGCTAGTTGGGATCATGTCCGCATCAAATCGATACCCTGCCCAGTGCCATAGATGATTCAGATATCTTCCTTCTAATTTTAGGGTATTTCCACAGCATCCCCACCGGCTCTCCCTGTTAAACTTTGATTGAATGAACTTTTCAGCTTCCAAAGTTGCAGATGTACTAATTTGAAACTCTAGCTTCAAATTCGCAAGTCCTAAAATGATATATTTCTTCGATGATTTTATGAATATGAAGGTTGGTGGCCTGGAAACCATCAATGTGCCGGGTCCACACCCCTCGAGCAGTCATTGTTAACTCAGTCACTGCACCAGGATTTAAGAACTGCCGAATGCATGCAAGGACATCGTGTTAGCCCAACGTTGGTTGCAAGTGCTGTAGAGTGGGGACCTGTCCGATGTGGTTAAATGTTCCCGGAGTGCAGTTCAAAACATTCTTTGTTATTCCCTCTAAGAACCGTCGCTGAGACGACTCTTATCTAGTCCACTCTTTCTGGAGCTATCCTTGCCGAATAAGCAGTATTTCATTTCAACTCTGCCGTTAAGGATGGCGTAGTTGTGGAATACTGTTGATCGTTAGAACACTTGTGTTTCATAAAGTGTCATAACTTAATGCTTTGCTGATGTAGTTGGCTGATAGAGGCAGTTTTGAAGACTTGAAGATGTTGAATCTGAAACGGATCATTATTTTCTAGACGCATCACAAATCATGACAATGAGTCTCAACCAGACAGTGGAAGAGTGGCTCTGACCAAAATGATCAAGATTGCAGCTGGATGTACCAGATTGTATTGCATGCTATAAATTACATGTGCATTGTATCATTAGTAAATGGACAAATGCCAGGGTTCTCATTACTTTTCAAATCACCCACCTTGAAAAACTAAGGCTTTGAAAACCGTTATACAGAGCAGAAAAAAGTGAATTGTCCCTTCGAAAAAAGAATATAGAGAAACAAAGCGAAAGTATAGGTCAGTAGAGCGAAACTTAATCAAAAGTCTCCCAGTCAGTATTTTGGTGAGAGTCAGAGGCTGGTGGGGGTGCACTCAAACTGCCCAAACCGTTGTCAAATGTTTCCCAATTGGTTGTCACTACCACATTAGGATCAGTGGCAGGAGGATCAGGCTCCATCCTCAACCCCCTCCAGCCGTCAATTGTTTCCACCAAATTCTGAATTCGCTTTACCTGCAAACCAAACAAAGTCCATCAATTTGAGCACACTTCCGCAAACAAAAAGTAACAGCAAAACCTGACGTTGTCAGAAAGATGGAAAATCTTGACAAGCTCCGCATGAAGGGAGCTCAGAACTAATAAGAAAACTGAAGTGATCAGGTGACATGAGTGAAAACCATATTAAATTCAGTATGCAATACGAAGGAGGAGTAATGAAAAGAAGGGCATGGAAAAAGGTAGAGAAATACGTGAAAAAGCTGAGCATAATTTGTTGAAAACATTAGAACCCTGAAAATCATAAGTGGAGATAAGAAATACCTCTGTCCTCCTCATTGCTTTCGCATCACCATCTGCCTCAATACCATCCAGCTTTAGTAACTGCCTCATCAACATTTCACTGACACCAAGCATCTCTTGGTCTGCTGGTTTATTTCCACTCTTAATTGCTGTCTGAAAACTTGACACCTGGCACAGGTAGATGGATCAACCAGTCGTTTTTCAAAATATCTTGTAGAACAAACAGAGCCACAAAAACAAAACAGAGAACTTGAGAGGATAAATCAGAAATACTAGAGATGTGGAAAGCCCAACTCCAGGTCTGGTAAACCTAAAATCCATCACCAGGATATCTAATAACAAAAGTGGATTTGCCAAACTAAACAACAGAAATGCAAGATTTCCACTAAGATGATTCCAATCTAAGTAGTAATAATCAACCTGATCATACAGATCAACCGAGTGTGGGTAGGTTGGAGCACACAAGTATAGAAAAATGCAACTGAAATACAGATAAAATTATTTTCATGCAAAAAATTAGTTCAAGCACACACTTGTGACGCATACTTGTCGACCTCCACTCGGATGTTGCCGATAGCGTGACAAGTCTGTGCAATGCGCTCCAACCTGCGCTGCTCTTGAATTTTCTTTTCTCGAGCAGCTGGATCCTCCACAAGAATGATCTTTGCCTTATCCTTGACCCCCGCTAAGTGAAGAGGCTCGCCATCCTCCTTCTCTTTGCCTCTAAAAAGGAGCCGCATTTCAGAGGGCTGCAAACCCGTGTCTCCAACCAGTAACCTCTTCAAATCACCTTCATATGATTTTCAATGACATCAACTTCAATCCAAGCAAAAAAAAATTTACTATAAACAATATATCATGCACTATTCTGGACAAGGCCCAACAATCTAAACCCCAATCGGTTGTTGACAGGATTCGAACGATACAGTGAAACGTAGAAGTGAAAGAACTTGTATATGTTTTTTAGACGCTACAGAAACTCTGCTCGGGACATTCGTTCAAGTTATGAATGAATTACCACCTGCACACTAACAGAGCTCCTGCATATTAACATAGTGAACCATGCATTCCATGAGAATGATTTCATGAAGTGTCGTGAATGCCAAAAATTCAGTCGTAAAGCAGTGCTAGCAAGTGACGATCAACACATCAACTGAAGGCATACGCAGAATAATAACTAGAAATACTAATTTATCTAGATTATTGTCATGATTATCATTCGAGCAAAATTTTAGGGCATGGCGCACCAAATGTGGCGTGAGCAGGAACACTGACGTCGTGGCCGAAAAGACCATGTGACACTTTGATTTTAATAAGCGGTCCGGTTGCCACTGCTGCATCAGGATCCCTCTTCTGCACCAGCATGCCTCCAGGCCGCATCTCCCACTCTATAGGCTCCGTGGATTCTTCCGCACTACCAGTCATAAGACCCTTCGAATTTGCCTGATTCATCTTCGCGGACCTCCCTCGATCACTAAGCACACCCACAGCAATTTCCTACGCCCCTGAAAGAGAAATGACCCAAAAGGAAAAAAACGAAATTGGCTCAATGCAACCTCTACGATAGGTCTCGCAATGCACACCAATGAATGAAAGACTTCAACCACCAGAAACGAACCCCCTCTTTATATGCACCAAAGACTCACTCACTAAAATCAGCCTCTCTTTGCCAAAGTATGTCTCTGGAAATCTCAAAGCACCCAAAACTTCTGTGCCTAATTGACCTCTACAATCACTTAAACCCTAAAATCCAACTCAAACAAATGTGCCACGTCAAGCTCTCTCCACTTCACAAAAATTTCAATCCAAACTATCCTAAACAGCACTGTCCAAAATCATGAACGACCACAACAGCTGCAAAGCTCACACTTTCCTTTCCTACTCAGACGTGCTTCGTTGTAAAACAAACCACATCCGCGACTCAGCTAGCCACATTAACTTCACCCCTTCGAACTATCTCGAAATCAAGGAGATCGCGCGCAAGCGCAAAAACCATGCACAAGTCAAGCGCGACGGCAGTAAAGACAAACCAAAGATACTGCAGAGGAGTTCCCAATCCCGCAAAGAGGATGACACATCAACATACAATCACTACGAAAGACGACTACGTCGAGTTGAACTCATAAAACCCACACCCGATGTTCAGCAACAGATCCAACGATGACACTCTCCACCATCAACATCTCAGAAATCTCACGAATTACCTTCGCAATTGACTCCTTCGCCCCACGTCTTCTACATACACACTTTGATGAAAAGACGTAATAATCCAAGACATGAGAAATACCTGCAGCAATGCATCAGAAAAGAAAAAAGAATAAAAAATAGAATAAAATTAAAGGTAAGAAGAAGAAGAAGAAGAAGAAGCTCAACATTGCGTCCACGCTCTATCGTCCCTCTACCGCAAACTCCCTCACTAAATCAACAACTCTCTGACGAAGCGTATCTCGACGTATCTCAGCAACCACAGAGCCAATTCCGCTCGTCTCCAGCTCAAAAAACACACCACACGAGCGACACTGAAAACACAAACCAGCACGGGATGTGTCCTTGACGCTTGCTCCGCCTCGAGACCACGCAGCTGCAGAATGCAAGTCCCAATCTGCGTGGGACGGTGGCCGTCCTCGTCCTCCATAGCTACGAGCTCCCTCTGCTCAGAGCTCTTTTCAGACTCCTGCAAGAGGATCTACCAAGATCGTAGTCTTCGCCTAATCTACTTATTGGACTGATCCATTGTGAAATGTACGAAGTGGATCGCCGACGTGAGGCGTTCACATTGGAGGAACTTATTGTGACACGTGACACGTGCCGTATGATCAGAGGTCACAACCTTGGCATGGTCTATTATTGATGATCGTGACCCCACTCTGCTCGGCCATTGTTATCGACTAGGACATTTGTTTAAAATTTTCCTTCTCTGGCTTTATGCTTTGGCCATGGCGAATTAAATCATTTTTCATTGGAAATTGTGGAAATTCTCTAAAATTCTTTTTAAGGAATATTAGATCATTTTTTTTGTGGTGCTACCTTATTAAATATGTGTTTTTCTGACTAATTGCATTACAGGACATTGAGGTGATGCTTGGCTGTTGCTTTTAAAATATGTATAATTTGGATGTTTTACCTTGATATATTTTCAGAATTTAAACGATTTCATTGAGACCAGAATTTTGGTGTTGTTAATGTTACAAATAGTATTTCCGAGTAAAAATTTATCACATGGTTAATATTTACAAATACAAGTTATAGATGAAGAAGATGATAAATAGGTGTGTCGTTACTTTGTGCTAAGCAAAATAAATTAGCAATCAAAATGCAAACTTTTATTTAATAATTTTTAACTTTATTTTTGAAAACTTGTAGGCTTTTTGTACGCTTGAGATTTATATAAAAACATATTTCAAATTCTTTCAGTATTTTGATAAGATGTTAATTTAAAACCAATTATAGATCTTTAATTTTAATTGATAATTTCATGATCTTCACAACCTGCAACAAATAACAAGCCTAACTGAAACTTGAAAGAAAAAAACTGCTTTTCACTTGGCATGAACTTATTTCTTGATCAATATATTTTTTTGTTCGGTTTTATATTTTAGAATAAAACGTCAAGATTTTAAGAGATTAGCTTCATAAATTTTTTATGAAGGTTATTTGATTAAGTAAGATGTTTGTGTTGGTGGATTTTTTTTTAATTATTATTCATTGGACTATATATATATATATATATATATATGTGACTAAAATGTAATTGAACCTGTTTAGATATAGGAAAAAGATATATTTTTTTTGTTTTGCATTTCTTAATTACTTTTCAAGATGAATGTGCCTATAATGTTACATGTGTAAGGTGCATCTCACTATATACTAAGGCTTTTCAGTGTCAATATATTAACTCATTTGTAGTCTTAGCATTAAGGCTCTTAAAAACCATTATAGTATTGCAAAGAAATACATTTTTTTGATTGTAAGGCTTCAATTTTTGTTACAGAGTGATTACACGATACATAAAGAGATTAAAAAGATACATAAAGTAAAAGAAAACGGAAAAGGAAAAGGAAAAGTAGAAGAAAAGCAAAGGAAGGTTTCTTCAACAATTGCATTGGATCCTGGTGTCACATCATTTAAAGCCAGCAACCCTTCCTTCTATTATTGCCCCTCATTCTGACATACCCACGTTCATCAACAACGGATGATCATCTCTGCTTGACATTAACTATTTGGGTTCCACACTACATTCATCCATTTCTGAGCAACCCACGAGGGTGGGAGTTAAAACATTTGGTAAAACTATATGCTTACAATAAAACTTAAAAGCTGATGATTCTACGCATATAATTTTCACAAGGTTTCTTCAAATCTAAAATTTTATCTTTCCAATTTTTGACACCCATATCAAAATTTCTGAGCACATGAATATATTTGGTTGAATTGCCTTCAGGATTTTCAATATAAATTATGATGGTATAAAAACACATTAAGTCCATAAAAAGATCCATGTGATGAATTTCTATTCTCGCGCCATGCTTTTCTTCAATTTATTGATTACAACTATCATTAATGTAATTTTTTCTAACATTCATTATATTCAGAATATTTTATAACTACAAGGAGAAGTTTTCAACACTTATATTCATGTAAATCTTGAAATCAAAGAATATATTTTAAAAAAAATCACATGTCTATGCATGTTTTTAAAAAAGATTTTATATAAATTTTTGATGAGTTGAATATAATCAGATTTTGAAAGAATTTTAGTTCAAACCAGATTTTTAAATAATCAACAGTAGTAATTTTTCAGAGTTTTAAACTTAAGAAATACATGATTTATTATGTTGAAAAATATGTGGTCACATCACCAAAACAAAGGATCTGAATTTTTATGTATGTATATATATATATATATATATATACACACACACACACATACACATATATATTTTTGGACTCTTTTCTCTCACACCAAAATTGTATTCTAATATCAAGTAAACATTCACAGAGAAACTCAATTGGTACTAAGACCAATCTACAGTCTATTGTAAAATGAATCGTTTTTTTTAAAAATATATTAGAAAAAATCTTACAAAGTATTTTATTTGGTTTTCAATATGTATTGGAGGCATGTAATTTTGCGTGTGTGTATATATATATATATATATATATACACACACATATTTGCAAATGTATAAACTATTGTGGACTTAAAAGTCGACCATTAAAAAAATATTAGCTTTTATCATTTTTGTATATGAGCTATTAGATCAATAAAAATAAACCTATATCGTGTTTTAAATATTTTCATAAAATCATGAAATACATAAAATAAATCAAATATCCTGAAAAATAATAACTAAAATATATGCAATATATAAAAATCATTATACAAAGTGGCTACTAATTAGAGCCATTCAATTATATAAATGGAGTTTCTTTTATATCTATCTAGCTTTATATAGTATAAAGTATTTATAATTATTTATATATAATTACTAATTGATTACAAATCTAAAATTTTAATTAATATTCTACTAAAATTATAAAAGCCTATTATTAGAGATATATATATATATATATATATATATAGCTTTATAATAATTTATATACATTCTTTTAAATAATATTTGGATTTCTATATGGCTTTTATGTTGCTGTTCTTTTTAAACAAGCTAATTTTAACTAGAATAGAGGTTAAACTTCTTAAATTTGTAAAAATGAATAATATTAAGAAGATGCTTAATTATAATTAGAACACTTCTTTGGTAGTGTGGTTTTACTTGTGTTATTAATGATATCTTTTTAAAAGTTTTACAAGTATTATCATTTTTGTTTTTCATTTTGTGGATGTAGTCTTCTTTACTCCATTAAAAACATTTGTAAGTTGCACAAGTTTAAATAATATATTTAACAAAAATAGCATGTATAATATTTTAATAATCAATTTAATATTTTCCATCTTTTTTATTGCTATATAAGGTATGTAATAATGGTCTAGAATTAAAAAAAAATCTTTAAAACAAATGTCTACTTGTATTGCACCAAGTTGTTTTTTTGATTTGAAAGTTACTTCTATTTTCTTAGTCAACATACTTAGATCATCAATTGTATCTTTGTAATGGTCTTATTCCAACAATCTTATTAAATATTATTCAATTTATTTTTAAAATTTTAAATTAAGTAGTAAAAATTTTAAAACTAAATAATAATAATTTTTTACTTATTAGTAAATAAAATAAATAATAATAATAATACTTTTTATTTATTTTTTACATAATATTTTTCCAATGTGGTATATGATATAGATTAAAAATCTTTAGACTTACATTTCAATTGTTTTTATGCATAAAGATTATTATTATTATTATTATTATTATTATTTTATTAGTATATTACTAGTTATAAGAAATTAACTTAATAACACTCTTAAGTTGTGTACCTTACAATCCAAAAGTATTATTAGAAATAACTAAATTTTAAATTTAATTTTAGTTTCATAGAATTTTAATTTAAGTAATGTTAATTAATTTATAATTAATTTATATTTTATTTATCTTCTTTAATTGATCTTTTTATTAATTATAGTATATAAAAACCATTAAATTCTATATAACTAATTAAAATTAATAAAAAAATATAATCTTACAAAAGAAGTTAGCATTGCATCATAATTTTATAATTAAGATGTTTAATTAAAATATTTTTCTTGCTTCTATATCCTAATAAAAATCTCTTTAGAAAGAATTAGATAATTTTTAACCATAAGTTTGAATTAAAAATTGTACTACTTAGTAGATAATTTAATACTTAATAGTAGTGAATTTACAACATTTTTCTATTGATATAATTTTTTTAAATTTTAAGTGTTTCTAAAAGTCTTTTGAAACTTTAGAAATATCTCAAATTTATCCTCAATTAGAATTTAAATGAATCAATCTATTGATTTTATAAATATTTTATTATTTATTTATTTATTTTTAAATAATATATTTTTTAAATTTTTATTATTAATATTATTGATATTTTTATTTAATTAACTTTAAACTACTTCTACTTCTATATATATTAGTGGATTGATAATAATGCAATTACTATAATTTTATTATTGCTTTGTTGCACTTGAAATAAGCTAATGTCTATTTATTTATTTATATATATATATTTTTTATCTTTAAATATCTTAATTTTAATATTTTGAATAATATATATATATATATATATAAATATAATTTAAAAAATCTACTTATTTTATTATAAATTATGTAAGTTATTAAATCCATCTAATGTTAAGGATGAGAATCTAATTAACTTGCAAAAATACAATGTAGTCAAGTATAACCAAGAAGTAAGAAAGAAGACCAACAAAATATACATTTAAAAGATAAGAAAAATACTAAAATGGGCTAATACCAATTATAAAAAAAATAAAAAATATCAAACTAAGAGTGAAAGAGAATAAAGATGTTAAGAGACTAAGAATGGCTTTAGTCTTGCTTCTAGACATAAATGCTAACAAAAAGGCTATGTAGAAGTTTAATAAGGATCACAAGATTTATAAGCCAAATATTTAATTTGTAAGATGCTTCTATAGTTAAGTCTAAAAAATATAAAATTTCTTAAAAAACTATTAATAGCCATATAATTCACCTATAAATCCAGTCTATATAAAGATATTTTTTTTATGTTTCATGAAGAAAATATTTTTATTTGATTTATTATTTATTTTTTGAACATATTTATATATATTTCTATTTAGACAAGTAGTATAATTGTATGTGACATCTAATTAATTAACTTCTATTATAAAATCTTCATATTGTATGTAAAATCTTCTTTTCTATTATGCAATATCTTATATTAAGATAAAAGTTGTTCTAAATAACTTACATCTATTCTCTATAAAATAATTTGATCATATATTCCCTTTATCAAATATTCTTATGTATTAACTAGAAAAGAGATGAAAATAGGAGGTTTTATCTAAAATTTTATTTTGTCATTATTATAGATATTATAAGTTTTTACAAATAATTCAATTAATTTGTAATATATTACATATAGTTACATTTAAAAAAAAAACTTCTAAAGGTTTGTTTTTATTAATTATTTTATTTTAATTAGAAAATTTTAAAATAACATCTTTGTATATCAAATGTTTATAGTAATAGATGCATAATAATATTATATTTGTTTTTATATTATTATTTTAAATTAATTAAAATTTATTCTTATTTATATGTATAATGGATGATAAACAAAAAATAAATTCTATTGATTAAAATAAGAATATAAGATATAAAAAATAATAAAAAATATTTTATCTTAAAATTATTTATTCTTAAATTATGCTTAATTTTCTTCTTTTAACAACTTTTATCTATTTATTGTATAACTAATAAAACATATATTAATTATAGTATTTATTTTTATTTTTTATTTTTAATAAAAAGCTCTTCCATCAATAAAATTTATATAGATTCTAAAATATTAAAAACATTATATTTTAAAATAATAATTATTGATACAAATTTTTGAATATAACTTATAAAAGTTATAAAAGTTATATTTTATTATTAATAGATACTTATGAATTAGAAATTTTTAATTCTATTAGATAAATGGCTTTTTAATTATAGATGTCAAAGACATGAGATTATAGAGCAAGAGACTTGAATTAGAATAAGGCTTCAAGAAGAAACCAATAAGAACTTGAATTAATCAGATGAATATATGAACAACACCAAAAAAAGTGAATTAGAACTCCAAGAGATGTGTTGTCAAGATTGGAGAACTTTCAACCTCAGCTTCCATATATATCCATGTCTAGAATGCTTCTTGAGCGGCTTCCATCAAACTAAGAAGCTTTTTGAGTAGCTTCTACCATCTAGAAAGCTTCTTGAGCTCTTTTTAATAACTTGGAAGCTTTTTGAGCTCCTTCTATTAAGTACAAAGTTTCTCAAGCTACTTTTATCAATTAGAAAGCTTTTCAATTGACTTTTATTGATTCAAAAATCTCTAGAATATTTTAGAAGGTTTTGTGAATCTGAGAAGTGTATGTCCTTAACATCACTCTTTTCTCTAGCAATGAGTTCCAAAAGGAGTATGGTCATTCTAGATAAGTAAAAAATTGAGAATATGCTACATTAATGAAGTTATATATTTTATTTTCCATTCTTAGACAATAGGTTCTACTAGTCTTCAAAAAAATCACCTATAGCCTTGAGCTAATACATTCATTGTTGAAACATCCCATCTAAGGATTTGATCTTTATTGCGACCTTCAAAACATCTTTTAAATAGAATCTTAGGCTTAGAAGGATTTATCTTTCCAAACTTAAGCAATATCATTAAAGCTCAAGCATTGGAATCAAGACTTGTATGATTAGATCTTATTCTTAATAATTCCAATTAAGGTTGTACTTGGTGTTGAAATATATTGTCCTCACTTTATTCAATTGAAGGCTATAAAAATTATACTAATTTGTTTGAAGCTTGCATATCAAGTGAATCTTTTGAATCTTATTTTTTCAATGCTTGAAAGTTTGACATGGTGCCTAACTTGCTTCTACCACTTTATTCTATCTTGGAACAAATAACTATATATAGATGAAGGCTTTAGTTTAATTCTCCCTTTCTTTATAAATATTCTTGGAATCCAATCTTCACCAAGAAGTTATCATTGAACATGTTTAGATTTGTGGACATAGAGTTGATGAAATTCCTATATCTTTTGAGATATATTGGCGAGATTTTTGGCTCGTTTTTAATATGCGCTCATTAATATTATAGCCTTGCCAATGAACAAGATATTTTAATTTGTCCCACCTTTATCGTGAATCAAGTTTCTTTTCAAGCTCGTATTCTTCATGGTCTTTGATTTTGATACTAAGCGACGATTGTTGTACTCTTCTGGGAATATATGACTCTCTACAAGGTTCTAAAAGAAAGACATGAAAAACTAGATGTATCTTAATAGAAGATGGTAATTCTAAGTAATATGCCACTAGATTAATTTGCTTCTAGATAGAAAATGGTCATAATCTCCAATAGTCCAACTTATTGTATGGCTACTTGGTCTTAATGTTCCGTCAAAGAAGCCATACCTTATCTCCAATATGAAAAGCAAATAGTTGATTTTTGAATTTATCTACAAATGCTTTGTAAGCAACTTGAGCTGCTTGTAATTGAAGCTTCAAGGTTGTTTGGTGTTGTAATACATGCTTTTTAAATCCTTCAGCTCTTGGATTGTTGTTCTTTGGCATACTGTATAGATCAAGCTTCAGATGATATCTATGATTGAAATAAAATGATATTTGTTGAGTTGAAATATAAATAATATTATTATATATAAATTTTATTAATGATAGATACAAGATTCAATCTTCATATAGATAATTGATGCTGCATCATAAATATTGCTCCAAAACTTGATTAATTTGTTTTATTTGGCTATCAATTTGAGAATGGAAAGTTGAAGAAATTTTAATGTCTACCTTTAATATTTCAAAAAGACATCTCCAAAACTTAGATACAAATTGGGATCCTTGATCAGATATAATATTATCTGATAAATCATGATATCGATATATATTATCAAGAAAGATCCTTGTCATTTTTTTATTAGAGGTAGTCTTCTTGTAAAGAATGAAATGAGTCAATTAACTACTATAAGGATAGTGTCTAATGAATTGGATGGTGATAGATTCATGATAAAATCCATCAACATAGAAGACCATGACCATTTTGGAATAAACAAGGATTGTAAGAGTCCATAAAAGTGATGTTGAGGATTTTTGGACCTTAAACAAATATTACAAGAGAGTACAAAGTCCTTCACCACCTTTTACATTTGAAGCTACCAAAAATCTCAAAAAATAAGATCCAAGGTTTTATTAAATCCAAAGTAATCCGTAGTTGAAAAGTCATGATAAGATTAAAGAACGCGTGGTTGTGTTGGTCTTTCTGAGATATATAAATGTTCTTCAAAGTATAGAGGATCTTCTTTAAGCTTGAACTTCTTAGCATTTTTTTTAAGCGAGGCTTAATATCAAGGATTAAAATATCATTAGTGCAATATGCACCTCATTAAAGAAATTAAAATCAATAGGTATTGATGTAATAGTGGCACAAAAGTAAAATTGCTCCAACTTCAACAAAATTGTATATTGTTGATAAAATGCTATCTTTCCTATCTTTGGTATAAGATATGATTTCTTTGATAAAATATCAGACAATCTTTATTACTTCCTAAGTCGATAAGTGATAATAAAATTAAATCAAGATAATGATATATTCCATCGAGTTTGATGGCAGTTAAAAATCTAAGCTAGCATAAAATATTTTAGGTTCTTATGATTTATATATACAATCATGGAATATATTATTATTTTAAGAAAATGATGCCATTTTAAAAAAGAATCCATAATAACAAGAAGCTAGTTATCATGGATTTCATAATTGATTTTGGTAATAGAAGTTTTTTGAAAATAAAATATAATAAGATGGAATTTATTGTCTATACCTATTTATAAAAATACGGCTCCTAATATAAAATCCAAAGCATTAATTTCCATGTAGAATTCTTTTGTTAAGTTTGGATGCACCAAGATTAGGGTTGTGATAAATATTATTTTAAGGACTTGGAATGCCTTTCCAACTTGAGGCCCCCATTTCAACTTGTCTTGGCATGCCAATCTAATAAGAAGAGTAACAACTTGAGAGTAATTTTCAATGAAGATCCAATAAAATTTAGCAAATCCAAAAAAATATTGTACGTCTTTCACAGTCTTTAAAATGGCCCACTATATAACCGCCTCCACCTTCTTAGGATCTATCATCAAACCCTCAATAGATACAATATATTCCAAAAATTCTATCTTAAGTTGATGAAATATATATTTTGCTAGCTTGGCGTAGAAACCTACATCTTGTAGCTTTTGTAACACCAACTTACATGCTCCTTGTGTTTCTCCATATCTTTTGAGTTGATCAAGATGTCATCAAGATGGATCACTTCAAACTTATCTAGATGCTCTCAAAAGATGTCATTCATTAAATATTAAAAGATAATGGATATATTTGTTAATCCAAAGGATATAATATTATATTTAAAATATCCATATCTTGTCCAAAATGCAATCTTCTATTTGTCTCTTTCTTTGATTTGTACCAAGTTGTATGCTCTACAAAGATCTATCTTAGTATAGATCCTAGCTTGGCTAAGTTGTTCCAAAAATCTTGAGATTAACAATAGTGGATAACAATTCTTCACCATTATCTTATTCAATCTCTAATAATCAACACACATATGCAAAGAATTGTCTTTCTTCTTTACAAAGAATATAGGTATATTTGTTGGAGACTTTGAATCCTTGATGAAGTTCTTTGCAAGGTTTTCATGAATATAATCTTTTAATTGTCAAGGACACAAACTAAAACATATCTATAAGTTAGTAAAAACTATGTCAAAGGAAATTAACACTATAAAAATAAAGAAATATATATATTTAAGAAGAAATTAGAATGTCTAATACCAAATACTAGAAAATACATGAGACTCCTAAAGTAGACTAGAAGCAAGAAAAGAGTTCACAAGAGTGAAGAAGGCTTCACTCTTGTCTCTATATATACTATCTATCTAAGAGCTACGTGGCGGCATTATATACGGCCTCCTACTCGTGTCTAATTTACAAGACATGTGTCAAACTTGTAAGACAAGTTTTTTACATGCGCGCCATATACTTGGCTTGTTCTACAAGCTACGAATATGTGTGACATATGGCTAGCTTGTTCTACAAGCTACCAATATGTGCGACACGTGGCTAACTTGTTGGCCAAGTTTTTAACCTACCAATCACCTATAGACATGTTTAAAGGTGATTCTATGTTTATAAAGCTTCTAGGAAGCTTTTCTATAAGATATTATCAAATTAATTGATTTTATCTATTTTTATTAATTAGATAATTATTAAAATAAATCTTATGTCTATGACATTATCCCCCCTTCTAAGGACAAGTTCCACAAGGAGCAGTGATTATATGTTGAAGAAGTCCAAAATATGTCAAATTGTGCTTGCTACATACTTTGATCTTTGTTCCCTTCGAAGATAGTTGATAGGTCCTTTCAACCATTGATAGTATAGTCAGAAGATCCTCTGCTCCTTATTCTTGTTAGAGACCTTGATTATTCTATCAATAATATTGTATCCACGCCAATGTACAAGATATTCTAATTGATTTCAGTATCACTTTGAATCTAAAACCTCCTCTACCTTGAATTCTTCATTATTGTCCACTTCTATAAGATACGATGGCATTTGTCTTTTTCCTTGTATATCTATTATCTTATATGGTTTAAGTAGTGACACATGGAATACAAGGTGGATCTTCATAGATTTTGGTAGGTATAATCAATAAGCAACTAGATTGATTTATTCATAAATCAAAAAAGATCAAAGTTTATAATAATCTAATTTGTTGCAAGGATGGATAGTCTTGATATTACAACAAAGTAACCATATCTTATTGCCCACGTGGAATCGAGGTTGTTCCTTGCGATAGACATCTGCATTGATTTTTTTTTATTCTTGAGTTTTTTTTAATTGTGCCTTCATTGTTGCATGTAGCTTTAACAATCGATTTGATAAAACTTCTGCTATAAGATTATCAACTTTTAAAAAGTCAAAAGTATTAAGTTGTATATGATAACCATAATTTGTAAAGAATAGAGTTTATTGAATAGACAAATATACCAAAATATTATAAGCAAACTTTACCAATGGCAAAAGAGTTGTCCAATCATCTTGATGATAGTTGATAGTACATCTTAAATATTGCTCCAAAAATTGATTTATTCATTATGTTTGTCTATTAATTTGAAGATAGAAATCTTAAAATAGTTTTATATCCACCTTCAATATTTTAAAAAGGATCTTCCAAAATCTTGATATGAATTGTATTCCTCTATCTGATATAATATCCTTTGGTAATCTATTATAGCAATAAATATTATCAAGGAAGAATTTAGCTATTTCTTCACCTGTAATAGATTTTGTACATGGTACAAAATGTGCCATCTTGGTAAAACAATCTACAATCATGAATATAGAGTCATATGAACTTGACTTTAAAAGATCTATGATAAAATCTATAGAAACAAAAGACCAAGATTATTCTGGTACAAGTAATGATTGGAAAAGTCCGTAAGGTCGGTGACGAGGAATTTTTGATCTTGAACAAACATCACACTATTATACAAATTCTTTAACAGCCTTTTACATTTAGAGCCACTAAAAATCTCTTAATATTAATTCCAAAATCTTATTATATCCAAAATATCCTATTATAGGGAGGTTGTGACAAGCTTCTAGAGTTCGTAGTCATGTTACATGTTTTGGAATATGTAGGCATTCTTCAAAATAGAATAAATTATTTTTAAATTCAAATTTAGAAGTATCATGAGACTTAGATAAATTATTCTTTATCTCATGAATAAAAAGATTTGAAGGCATACTTGACTAGATTTGCTTGACAAAAGTTGAATCAATAATCAGTGTTGATTTTATTACTCAAAGATGAAATTATTTTGGCTTCAAGAAGATCGTTCTTTGTTAATCAAAAGTTGAATCTCCTTCTTTTGGTATAAGATAAGAATGTCTAGAAATGGCATTGGACAGACCTTGTTGTTTTTTTGGCCAATAGGTGATAATAAACTCGAATCTTGACAAAGACATGCTCCAATGAGCTTGGCGACAATTCAACACACGTATTGACATGAAATATTCAAGATTCTTATAATCCATATATACGGTGACTAGATTAGAAGTGCCTTCTAGATAGTGACGCCATTCTTGAAAAGAATCCACAATTGTAAGAAGTTCTTTATTATAAATTTTGTAGTTGATTTTTGTTATTGAAATTTTTTTGGAATAAAAAGCTATTAGATGGAATTTGTCACCTGCTCTCATTTATGACAATATTGTGTCCAAAGCAAAGTTTGATGCATCTACTTCTATAAAAAATAACTTAAAAAAGTCAATATGATACAAGATTGGTATAAAAGTAAAAGCTGCCTTCAAAGCCTCAAATAATACTTTTACTTCTTTGCTCGACTCGAGTTTGTCCTTACAAGTTAAGCATGTAAATAGAGCTGCAACTTGAAAAAAGTTCTTGATAAAAATTCAATAGTAACTGACAAATCTCAAAAAATATTATACATCTCGTACTTTTTTTGAAATCTTTCAATTCATAATTGTCTGAATTTTCTTAAGATCTATTTTGAGACCATCATTCAAAATGATGTATCCTAAAAAATCTACTTTAATAGTGTGAAATATACAGTTTTTTATTTTTTCATATATAATTCTACATCTCTAAGTTTTTATAATATACGACAAATACAAAATTCATATTCTTCTATATTTTTGGAGTAGATCAAAATATTGTCTAAATAGTAGATAACAAAATTATCAAGAAACTCACAAAAAACATCATTCATCAGATATTGAAAAGCAGCTGGTGCATTTGTAAGTCCGAAAGATATGACATTATATTCAAAATGTCCATACCTTGTTTGAAATGCAGTCTTTTATTCATCACTTTCTTTGATACACACCAAATTGTATGTTCTTCTTAGATCTATTTTTGTATAGATCTTATCTTGATTCAATTAATCAAAAAGTCCAAATATCAAAGATAGAAGATATCTATTTTTGATGGTAATCTTGTTGAGTCCTTGATAATCTATACACATCTGTAGTGATCCATATTTTTTCTTTACAAAGAAGATAGGAGCTCCTGAGGGAGATTTTGAATGGCGTATAAAATTCTTGACTAAATTCTCATCAATGTATTTTTTAAATTCAATAAATTTATTTTACAATAAATTATAGATTGATCCAAATGGAGGCTGAGTTCTCTCTTTAAAATGAATTGAACAATCATATGGACGATGCTTTAGAAGAATATCTACATTCTTTTTCTCAAACATGTCTTGATAATCTTGATATTGGCTTGGAATGCCACTTGAAGTCTTTCCATGATTAGAAATGGATGTAGCATAAATAACAAAAGATGATCCTTCTTTTGTTACATTCATAAAAGCTTTTGCATCTATAAGAACAGATTTTATTATACTAGACTTATGGCTTGTCATTTGACTATCAAGACTCTTATTAATGCTTTGAAAAAAATCAAGTCTATGAGAAATACAATCTATTTAAGGATTATATTTTTTTAGCTATGATAAATCTAAAATAACTAGATTAGAGTAAGATTTAATTATATTAAAGATTACACAACTATTATGACCATCTATTATTATATTTATAGAAAAGATTTTGTGAATAACATCTCTAAAAGATAACAAGCGACCATCTATGACTTCTACATATATGGATTTAGTTTTTTGTATTGAAGATATTCTATGATTTTTAAAAAATTCTTTATTTAAAAAACATGTTGAGGCTCTTGAATCTAATAAAACAAAGGTTTTATGATTTTTAGGTCCTAAACAGACATCTACTATAAAAAAAAGAAAAAGATTTTAAGGAGAGGATAGAATCTTTATTAGGAGTTGTATAAGATTCCAGCTGCACAATCCCTATTATAATTGGACAAACTTATTTTCCAACATATTATCTTCTTTGACAGTCATACTCATTGTTTTGTAGTTGCGTCAATTCTTTGGATAATATTGAGCAGTGTGCTTAGATTCTCTATAATATAAACACAATCCTTCTTGACAACGATAAGTCTTTTCTTTTTCAGTAAGAGGTTTAAAATATATCGCATCAATTTATATGTCTTCTACTTTTGAATGTATGTATTGAGAAGACATTGATGTTGTTATTGTATTATAGTAATGTTGAAGCTTTCTTATATGATTCTCAGATCGAAATTCAAAAAGCCGATTCTCACACTTTATAGCAAAATGAATTGTTTGACTCAATATCTGAGAATCAGATAAGTTGAGCATCAATTTCTTTACCTCATATTATAATCCATAGGAAAATTGGCTAATAAGTGCAGCATCATCTCACTTGATGTCAATTGCTAATTATTATAGTAGTGCATTGAGTTGATGCATTGTGAGCATTAATTCTCTCATTTTTTCTTGTATTTGTGCCATTGTGCTCTTCATTTCAACAAGCTCTACCATGATACCACAATAGAAAGAAAAAAAAATGTCTACTCTCACTACAAAAATAAAACACTCAAGAATAAAAAAATAATTCTAAAAATAATATCAGTTTAGAAGTGAATAATCCACAACTTCTAATATGCTTATGTCTTATAAAAAAAAGATAATCTATTCTTAATAAAAAAAAAGACAAAGCTCTGATATTATAACTTCATTCTTCTCAATCTATTAAAGATACGAACTAAAACAGATGCATAAATTAATAAAAATTATGTCAAAGGAAATTAACACAATAGAAATAAAGAATTTTATATATTCAAGAAGAAACTAGAATGGCTAATGCCAAAGACTAGAAAATACATGATACTCTTGAATTAAATTAGAAACAAGAAAGGAGTTGACAAGATTGAAGAAGGCTTCACTCTTATCTCTATATATACTATCTATCTAAGAACTATGTGGCAGTATTCTATAGGACCTCCTATACGTGTCTAATTTGCAAAATACATGTCAAACTTGTAAGACAAGTTTCCTACATGTACGCTACATACTTGATTTATTCTATAAGCTAACAATATGTACAACACATGGCTAATTTGTTCCACAAGCTACCAATATGTGTGACACGTGGCTAAATTATTGGCCAAGTTTCTAACCTACCAATCACCTATAGATATGTATAAAGGTGATTTCATATCTATGAAGCTTCTAAGAAGCTTTTCTATAAGATATTATCAAATTAGCTTATTTTATTTATTTCTATTAATTAGATAATTATTAGAATAAATCTTATATTTGTGACATTAACACTAAAAGCTCATTTTGAAAAAGATTATAAATTAGGCCAAAATGTGGTTGTGTTCCTTTCTAAAGATCTATGATATAGTTGTATGGTCAGTGCTTCAATAGTATATCAGTGTTTTTCTTATGAAAAACAACTTGAAATTTACTGTATTGCTTTGGAATACTTGCCAATGAAGTTATATCTTTTTTAATTGGAGTCGCATAAATAACAAATGATATACATTCTTTAGCCTTATTAAAGCTCTTATTCCAATAAATAAAGGTTTATCAACTTGTGACTTTTTTCAAAGTTTTCTTGTAAAGATTTCTATTAGAAATGTTATTCTTTGCAATTTCTAATCTATAGATGGATTATGCTTTTTCAACTAAGAAAGTTCAAGAATAATATTTGAAAGAATCTTAATAATATTAAATACAATTTGGTTGTTATAATCTTCAAATAAAGCTTCTATAAGTATGGTTTTATGGGTGACACTATCAAAGGATAATAGTCATCTATCTATTATTTATTTATGAACAGGCTTGGATTTTTGTACTAAAAAAATTTAATCAAACTTAACAAATGCCTCATCTACAAAATAAGTAAATACCTCTATATTCAACAAGGCGATAGTCTGAGGTTTCTGAGGGCCAAAATATAAAGGAATTATAAAATAACAAGCAGGTTGAGCAAAAAGAAAGGAACCTAAATAATTTTATGATGTTGAATTGTCCAACCGCATGTCAAGGACATAAGATTTATTCCAATAAATTACCTAAGTAATATAGACCAATAAAAATAGATAAAATAAGTTGATTTGATAATATCTGATAGAGAAGCTTCCTAGAAGCTTCATAGATGCGAAATCATCTTTATACATATCTATAGGTGATTGATAGGTTAGAAACTTGGTCAACAAGCTAGCCACATGGTGTATATGTTGGTAGCTTGTGGAACAAGCTAGCTATGTGTCATACATGTTGGTAGCTTGCGGAACAAGCCAAGTACGTGGTGCACATGTGAAAAACTTGTCGTGCAAGTTTGACACGTGTCTTGTAAATTAGACACGTGTATGAGATCCTATAGAATACTGCCACGTAGCTCTTATTTAGATAGTATTTATAGAAGCAAGAATAAAGCCCCTTTCACTCTTGTCAATTCCTTTCTTGATCCTATTCTAGTTTCAAGAGTCCTCATGTTTCCAATCTTTGGCAATAGCCATTCCAGTTTTCCTTTGAATATACATACTTTCTTATTCTTATTTTGTGACTTTATTTTAATATAATTTTTATTAGATTATACAATTTTTTTTAATTCATGTCCTTGACAGATTGACAAGAGTACACATATAGTATCAAAGCTTTGTCTCTTATTAATTAAGAGTAGATTATCCCTTTCTCTTGATAAGATATAAATATTTTAGAAGTTGTGGAGTACCCACTTTTAAACTGATATTGTTTCTAGAATTTTTTCTTTTGAATGTGTTATTCTACATTTCTTGAAGTGAGAGTAGACATCTTTCTTCTTATTATATTATCATGGTAGAGCTTGCAGAAATGAAGAGTGCAATGGCACAAATGCAAGAATAAATGAGAGAGCTAATGCTTGCAATGCATCAATTCAGTTTACCACCACAAGGAGCAACAAGATTAGCAGGAAGTGAAGATTTAGAGATGGTTGGAGCTAAGTCAATATCTTCACCAAACCATACTACCTCACCTATAATGGAACACTGTTTAAGTATTAGTAAACCAAAAATTAGTTTGCTTGAGAAGTTTGATGGCACAAGATCTAAATTTTGAGGATTCGTCAATTAGATACAACTGGTGATTGAACTTCAACCTCAAAGTTATCTTACACAAGGATCTCAAGTTAGGTTTATTGGAACATTACTTTCGGATTCTGCTTTATCATGGTTTTCATCTTTTCTTGAACGACGTGATCCAATATTGGATAATTTGGAGGCATTCTTAGTAGAATTTTGATCTATATATGGAAAATATGATGCAATCCATGTTGCAACCAACAAGATTCGCATCCTACGACAAGGCAATCGATTAGTGTCATTATACGTTTCACAATTTTGACAATCAACGACTGATATTAAGTGGGATGATGCTGCACTCATCAGCTAGTTTCTCTACGAATTATAATATGAGGTAAAAAAATTAATGCTCAATTTATCCGATCCTCAAACATTGAGTCAAGCAATTGATTTTGCTGTGAAGTATGACAATCGACTCTTTGAGTTTTGATCCGAGAGTTGTATAAGAGAGCTTCAACGTTATTATTCAATCGCAATATCAACGTCCTCACAAAATATACATTCAGAAGTAGAAGACATGCAAATTGATGTGGTACATTTTAAACCTCTTACTAAACAAGAAAAGATTTAACGTTGTCAAGGAGGATTATGTTTATATCGTGGAGAACCTAAGCACAATGCTCTATATTGTTCGAAAAAACGACACAACTACAAAATGAGGAGTACGACTGTCAAAGAAGACAATATATTGGAAAACAAATTTATCCAGCTACAATAGGGATTGTGCAGCTGGAATCTTGTACAATTCCTAATGAAGGTCCTATTCTCTCCTGAGAATCCTCTTCTTGTTTTATAATAGATGTATATTTAAGACTAAAAAACTATAGAGCCTCTATCTTATTAGATTCAAGAGCCTCAGTATGCTTTCTAGATGAACAATTTGTTAAGAATCGTAAAATACCTTTAGTACAAAAAACTAAACCCCTACATGTAGAAGTCATAGATGGTCACCCATTGTCTTCTAGAGACGTCACTCATGAAACCCGTCCTATAAAAATAACAATAGATGGTCATAATAGCTACATAGCCTTTAACATAATTAAATCCCCCTCTAATCTAGTTATTTTAGGTTTATCATAGCTAGAAAAATATAACCCTCAAATAGATTAGAATTCTCGTAGACTTGACTTTCCTCAAAATATGATTAAAAATTGTGTCGACCAAATAAAAAGCAATAAGCTTAGTATAATAAAACTCGTACTTATAGGTGCAAAAGCTTTTATATATGCAACAAAAGAAGGATTAATTTTTACTATTTATGCCACTCATTATTAATAGTAGAAAGACTTTAAGTGGCATTTCAAGCTAATATCTAGATTATCAACATGTTTTTGAAAAAAAAAATGTAGATATTCTTCCGGAGCATTGTCCATATGACTATTCAATCGATCTCAAGGAAGGAACTCAGCCACCATTTGGACCAATCTACAGTTTATCACAAGATGAGTTGGCTAAATTCAAGACAAATATTGACAAGAATTTGGCGAAGAATTTCATACGCCATTCTAAATCTCGAGCAGCAGTTCCAATTCTATTTGTGAAGAAAAAAGATGGATCATTGCGGATGTATGTTGACTATCAAGGACTCAACAAGATCACAATCAAGAACAGATATCCATTACCTTTGATATCAGGACTCTTTGATTAGTTAAATCAAGCTAAGATCTACACAAAATAGATCTAAGAGGAGCATACAATCTAGTACGTATCAAAGAAGGAGATGAATGAAAAACTGCATTTCGAACCAAGTACGGATATTTTGAATATAATGTCATGCCTTTTGGACTTACGAATGCACCAACTACTTTTCAATATCTCATGAATGATATTTTTTGTGAGTTTCTAGACAATTTTGTTGTCTGCTACCTAGACAATATTTTGATCTATTCTAAGAATGTAGAAGAACATGAAATATATGTTCGTCAAGTATTACAAAAATTTAGAGATGCGAAATTGTACGCCAAGATGGAAAAGTGTGTATTTCACACTACTCAAGTTGATTTTTTAGGATACATCATTTCAAATGATGGTCTCATGATGGATCTTAAGAAAGTCCAGACAATTATGAATTGGAAGATTCCAAAATCGGTAAGAGATGTCCAATGTTTTTTGGGATTTGCCAATTATTATCAGATCTTCATCAAAGACTTCTCTCAAGTTGCACCTCTATTTATACGTTTGACCTGTAAAGACAAATGCCAATGGAATAAAGAAGCGGAAGCAACATTTGAAGCTCTGAAGACATTGTTTGTTTCTGCACCAATCTTATATCGAGTTGACTTTTTCAAGGCATTTTTTATGAAAATAGACCCATCAGACTTTGCCTTGGATGCAATTTTGTCACAAATGGGAATAGATGACAAACTTCATCTAGTAGCTTTTCATTCAAGAAAATTCTCAGTAGCCGAGATCAATTATGAGATCCACGTCAAAGAACTTCTTACAATCATGGATTCAATTTAAGAATGACGTCATTATCTAGAAGGCGCTTCTAGTCCAATCACCATGTACACGGATCACAAGAACCTTGAGTATTTTATATCGACACGCGTATTGAATCATCATCAAGCTCATTGGAGTATGTCTTTATTAAGATTCGAGTTCATTATTACTTATCCGACAGGAAAACAATAAGGTTAGTCCGATGCCCTTTCTAGATATTCTTATTTTGCACCAAAAGAAGGAGATGTAGCTTTTGAGCAACAAAGAATGGCCCTTTTGAAACCAGAGCAGTTTCATTTTCAAGCAATGAAATCAACATTGGCTATTGATTCAACTTTTCTCAAGTAAATTCAGTCAAGTATGTCCTCAGACCTTTTTGTTCATGATATCAAGAATAATTCTTCCAAGTCTCATGATTCTTCTAAATTTGACTTCAAGAACAATCTACTATATTTTGAAGGACGTCTATATGTTCCAGAAGGAAAAGCACGTTTACGTGCTTTGTAAGTACGTCATGATTTTTCAACGATATGACATTTTGGATACAACAAGACTTTGGAACTTATATCAAGAGATTTTTGGTGGCCTCAAATATGGAAGGTAGTCAAAGACTTTGTACAATCATGTGATATGTACTCAAGATCAAAGACTCCTCGTCATTGATCTTTTGAGCTTCTTCAGCTATTACCTATTCCAGAATAACCATGGTCTTTTGTTTCTATGGATTTCATCACAGATCTTCGAAGCTCAAGATCTTATGACTCTATATTTGTGATAGTAGATCGGTTCACCAAGATGGCACATTTTGTGCCATGCACAAAATCTATCACAGGTGAAGAAACAACTAAGCTTCTCATTGATAATATCTATCACTATCATGGGTTACTTAAGGATATTATATTGGATAGGAGAACTCAATTTGTGTCAAGATTTTGGAGAACCCTTTTCAAGATCTTAAAAGTGGACATAAAGTTATCTTTAATTTTTCATCTTCAAATTGATAGACAAACAGAGCACGTGAACCAAGTCTTAGAGCATTATTTAAGGTGTACCATCAACTACCAACAAGATGATTGGACAGTTCTTCTGCCATTGGCAGAATTTGCTTATAATAATACGATATATTCTTCTACACAACAAACACCTTTCTTTGCCAATTATGGTTACTACCTACGACTTGATGCTTTTGACTTTTCAAAAGTTGATAATCCAATAGCAGAAGATTTGACAAATTGTTTCTCAGAGCTACATGTAATAATAAAGGTGTAATTAAAAGAAGCTCAAGAACGACAAAAAACAAATGCAGATGCATATCGCAAGAAATAACCATAATTCAACGTGGAGGATAAGGTATGATTACTTTATCGCAATATCAAGACTACTCATTTTTGTGATAAGTTGGACTATCATAGGCTTGAATCTTTTTCTATTTTTGAACAAATCAATCTAGTTGTATATCAATTATAGCTACTGTCAGGGATGCAAGATAGCATCTTTGCAAAGAACTAAGGAGAAGAAATCAGAACCAGAATAACTTCAAGAACAAGGAACTAGATGGATAAGAACAAGAACTAGATCAAGAATAAGAAACAGAATAGCTTCAAGAACAAAGAACTGGATGGATAAGAACAAGAATTAGATCAGGAATAAGAAACTAGATTAATATCAAGAACAAGGCAACACTCTGGATTACTCCAAGACTTATGTTGGCAAGACTAAGGTGCTCCTCAGTCTTGCCTCTTATTTATACTATGAGGCCTTATGTCTTATTCAACCTTCTAAGAATATCTTAAAATATCCTAGAAGCTTGAAGAAGATTTTGGAAGATTTTGAAAAGTCTACGGGAGATCTTGGAAGGTTGAAGAAGATTCTAGAAGGTCCTAAGAATATCTTAGGATATTTTAGAAGTTTGAGGAAGATTTTGGAAGATTCTAAAAAGTCTAGAGGAGATCTTGGAAGGTTGAAGAAGATTCTAAAAGGTTTTAGAAGATTCTAAAAGATTCTAAAAAGCTATAGAAGGTTCTAGAAGAATACAAAAAGTTTTAGTAATGGCTTAAAGTATGTCCGTGATACCTACCAGAGTCCATGAAGATCCATCATGTATTCCACGTGTCATTATTTGAGCCATACAAGATAGTCGGTATACAAGGAAGAAGACAAATGCCACCACCTCCTATAGAAGTGGACAACGATGAAGAATTTGAGGTTGAAGAGATTTTAGATTTAAGGCGACGCCAAAATCGATTAGAATATCTTATACATTGGTACGAATATAATATTAGTGAATGCACATGGGAGCCATTAAAAAATCTAACAAATGCATCAATAAAAGTCAATGCATTTCATCGACGACATCCATCAAAACCAAGATAAATAATCAAGAAAATCTTTGCTATAAAGCAAAGCAGGTTCTATAGAGATTTCATCATACCTTGTATCATTGTTTATTATTTTCTTAGATTTATTCGTGCTAAATAGATAGAGGATCAACAACGAGCGAATTCAGCTCAAGAGCCATTATTTGCTGATTTATCGGACGAGACATTATAACTATCACAACCTTCAAGATGACGAAATAGAAATGAAGACCCTCAAGAATGGCATGTCCTTCCTCAGATTGATGGCAAAATACAACGTGTTTGGTATCACGACATTGGAAGAGACTCCTGATGTTTGGTAATACTTTTAGAGGTAGGAACTACTCCTGATGGTGTTCCTAATATTTTTTTTGAAGGAAGTTATGAAGGCCTCAACAATGATCAAATAACAGGGTGGTCTTTCGCCTTGGTATGGGACTTATCGATGGCTGAAAGGACCTATCAATTACCTTCAAAGGGAACAAAGATTAGAGTATGTGGCAAGCACAATTTGACGTATCCTGGACTATATCCTGGTGTGTGGCGCACTATACGAGTTCCACGAGGAGACTTTCTCAACATATAAATCTAATATGTGGCACATATGTGAGAACTTGTCGTGCAAGTTTGACATGTGTCTTACAAATTAAACATGTGTATGAGGTCCTATAAAATACTGCCATATATCACTTATTTAGATAATATTTATAGAGGTAAGAGTGAAGCCATCTTCACTCTTGTCAACTCCTTAACTCTAGTCATATTTTTCACTCCTTATCATATTTTTCAAATGCTTTTATAAATACTTCCATTAAAACTTCAAAATTGCTCAAAATTAGTGATTTTTTTTTCAAACAAGGAAGCAAACTATGATAATGCTTGTTCCATAAGTAAGGTGCTAACCAATCCAATTCATAATTCTTCTGTCAAATAAGTATCAAGTTGTAGGACTGTTATTAATCAAATTTGATTAATAAATCTTTGAAACTTTGAATGCATATTATCATATTTATTTGGATGATTAATTTGATGCTCTTTATATTATTGAATAAGTGGATTTTTTTAGTATAGCATAGGTAGTACTACATCCTCAAGCATTGAAGTTGGAGGTGGGTGCAATCTAGATTGTGGTACTCTAGATGTTACGTCATTATGAAGTTTTACAATAATTCCTTTAATCTTTATAATTTTAGAAGATAAGGTAGTAAGAATACTTATAATAGCATCTAATTTGAACTTGGAAGATTTGATCATATTAATATCTTGACCTCCAGCCATTCTAAGAAAAAGAAGAAATGAATCTATAAGAAGATAATATCAATTTAGAAGAGGATAATCTACAACTTCTAAAATGCTTTAAGATCTTCAAAGTGAAGGGTGATCCATTCTCTCAGAAGAAGGATCAAGCTCCAAAATTGTGATGAAGAAAGTATCAGTTTAAAAGAAGGTAATCCGCAAGCTCTACAGCATTGGTATACCTTCAAGTAGAGGAATAATTCACTCTCTAATAAGAAGGACCTAACTCTAATATTGAAGATAAGATCAGTCTTGACAAATTATTAAGGACAAGAAAATACAGAGCAAGAGATTTGTATTAGAACAAGGTTTCAATAAGAAACCAAGAAGAATTTGAATTAATCAAATGAATACACAAACAATATCAAGAAAGATGAGCTAGAACTCCAAGAGATGCATTGTTAAGACTAAAGAACACTTCATCCTTGACCCCCATATATATTCCTATCTAAAATACTTCTTGAGTGGCTTCTATCAAATTAAAAAACTTCTCTACTAATTTCTATCAATTGGAAAGCTTCTTGAGCTCCTTCTATTAATTATGAAGCTTCTTGAGCTACTTTCACCAACTAGGAAGCTTTTCAACCAACTTTCACTAATTCAAGAACCTCTAAAATGTTCTAAAAGATTCTTTGAACCTCTAAAGCGTATGTCTCTTACAATAGATTAATTAAAAAAAAATTGCATTAGTGATAATAGTAAGATATTATTCTATAAGTCCATAAAATACCAAATAACTTTGTATTTCAATTTCTTTCTTTATTTTTATAAATAATTTTAGTTATAATTACACAAAATATACCATCAATTTTTTTCCAACTAATCTTTGGTATTGATAAGATATGGTGTAGTCTTTCTATGGTTTATTAGATTTTTTTTAGTAAAGCTTTAAATTTAAAAATATAAAAGAATAGCAATCATTAATTTGTTAGGATATACTTAGAAGTTAATAATGTTCTCATAAAAAATTTAAAAGATAGTGGTAATAACATTTAAATATGATTTTAGTTTTTTTTAGTTTTTTTTTAGTTTTTTTAAATTTCTACTTAATAACATGTTCATTTTTTAGTAGAATATAATACTTTCTTCTTTGCCTTAAAATTAACACAATTGATATTATATTATATTTAATTATTTATTTAAAATTTATTAATATTATTATTTTTATTTTTATAATAATTTTAAACAAGAATTGGATTTAATGGTATTTTCATGAATATAGTTAATTTATCCACTTGTTGATAAAAATCACAATAATAAATATATTTTTATATATATTTAAATAAATTTTATATTATCAATATCTTAGATTTAGCACCTTATTGGTTTTTGACTTAGCTACAAAATAGACACCACAATTTTCAGTATCACAACCATATAAAATTATAAATAGATAGAATCAAATATTATAACATGACATTATAGCCCTATTTTCTATAAGAATAGTCAATCAAATTATAAAACTTGTTCAAATAATAAGATGTGATATTAAAAAAAATAGAATCAATTAGAAACATGCAAATTTTTGAATTATAAATATTATGTATTTCTATTCTTTTATAAGAAATAAAACTAATATTAAATAATTAAAATAATAAAATTGATACTATGGATTTTCAATCAATTTCTATTAATTGATAATGTAGTCAAAAAAATTTAATAAACTAAAATTTAAAATATACTTTTTTTATAATATTTAATTTTTTATAATTCTATTATAACCTATAATTTTTCTAATATTAAAATCTAACATATTATACATTAATTCAATTTAGATTTAATAAAATTATATTGTAAAAATAATAACCGTTATTTAATATTTTTTTAATTTTATTTTTGCTCTAATATATAATCTTTCTACTTTTATATAACTACAAATATTTTGATTTCTTCTTATTTGATAGTAAAAGAATTTTTTTTTTTCACAACTTTCAGTTGGTAGCTAACATAGGCTATAGGATGGTCATATTTAAAAATATTGTATCTATTTATAAAATTCCTATCTTTATTCTAAAATGATCAATATATATATATATAAACCATCCTACTTTATTGAATAATCATTAAAATGGTAGATAATGTTAGATTTTTCTTGAAGGCTTTTTTTAAAAATATATTATTATAATTTTGGTAGAAAATATTTTTAAAAAATAAAAATAAAAAAGATATAATCATGATTAAAATATAACTTATGAAATAAATAAAATTCCATTTTTTATGATTATTATAAATAAGACTACTAACTAGAACCATTTACTAATATAAATGGCATCTCTTTTGTAGATCTATCTATCTTTGTATACCACAAAGTAGTTACAATTATATGTTAATGATTAATTATATATGTATATATATATATATATATATATATATATATATATTATTTTTAATAAAAAATAATATTTTTAAAACTAATAATTATATATTCAAATATATTTTATGTGTTTTTATGTTAAATTTTCTAAAGAATTTTTTTACTATGTTTTATGTATTTATTTGTTTGTTTGTTTTATTTTTTATTGGCTTCAATTTATTTTTGAAATTTCAAATTCTTTCATAAATATCTTTATATTATTATTATTATTTTGATCATTTGAATGTCATTTATTGTTAGAAAAATAAAAATATAGTTTAAATTTAAAGTTTAGTTGATTTTTTATTTCTTTTATTTGTTTTCTAATTTTTTTTCTGCTAACATTGGTTCTAAACTTGATTCTATGTTCTCATTGTAAGACTTGTTGGAATAGTTCAGCTGAATTAATTTGCAACCTTAAATTGATTAGACTTCATGTCTTTAATGTCATTTCTAAAATGCTTTTAAATAATATTATTACAAAATTGTATGTAAAGTTTTTTTTTTTTTTTTTTTTTTTTTTTTAAATTACAGACTTTTAATGGTTATTTTCTATTTTCTAATTTTTAATTATATATATAGAAATATATATGGAAATATCAATATTATTACTTATCAACCTAATTAAATACTATAAATCAAATAAAATATATTTTAAGTGTTTTTTTTTTTTTTTTTGTACATGAAATTTTGAAATCTTTGTGAAATTTATGTGTTATTTATTGTTATTAATGAGTAATTTTTTGTAATTGTAAGAAATAAAATTTTTTAAAATAAATTTTTTTAATCTTTGCATATTTTTAGATTTTGTAATCTACAAATATTTTTTTAAGTATTTAATATTTTTTTATAAAGTCATTTGTAATCAATAATGATTTTTTTAGTAAACTAATTTTTAAAGATATATATTCTTTTAGAATACTTTATAATTAAATATTTTATTTCTAATAAAAATTATAATCTTAAAAATAAAAATGCAAAGAAAAAGAAAAAGAAAAAGAACAAATAGCAATAGAAGTTAGAAATAAAAATGCATACATTTCTAGTCTGTTGTTTATATTTTAATTAAATTGAGTTTGGATTTGAAAGCTAAATAAAAATGCTTTGCTACTGATTCTATTAAAAAAATTATAATTGAAAGTTTAAGATAAAAATAATAAAGAAAATCTAATAATTATTTATTTTATTTTAAAATACTATATTTTAAAGTTCAACTTTCTTTGAATTTATTTATTTTATTTATTTATAAAAAAATATACATATATATATTTGATAAAGTTATACATATATATATTTGATAAAAATATACATATATATATATATATTTGCTTATAAAATTCTTATTCAATTCTTAACTAATTTTTTGAATTTTTCAATATTATCTTTGTTTCATAGTTTTTATGTTTTTAAGATGTTTCAAATGCCTAAATTTATTTATAAATTTTAATCTTATAGAAAATTTTAAATCTAACCTATTGAGATTTTTTTAATTTGAATCTTTAAAATCTTAATTTAGATACTTGTTTGAATGCTTTTATTTAAAATTTAGATAATAAATTTGCAATTTAAATCATGAATACCATCTTGCCACTCCAATGGACTATTGCCAATTTCTAATATTTTGAATTATAAATCTTTTAAATAATATTTATTATTAATTTTAGGTAATTAAATGATTCTTTTAGAGAAAATTTTATAATGCCTATTTTATCAAAAATAAATGGTAGTCTATAACATCAACTTTTAATATCATATAAGAAAATATAAAAATTATATTGCTAAAATAGAATCTATATATTATTAATTTTAACACCTAACTAAAAAATATTTTAAAAAAATAAACATATAAAATATACTTTAAATTATATCTTATAGAAAAAACTAATAATTAAATAATAAGAACTTTTTAGTACAAGTACATGAGTAACTAGCTTTCTACCAAGACTTCTTGACCAACAAACAATTGCCAAACAAACAATTGACTTGTTAGGCTACAAAATTATTTTAGTGAACCACTACAAGTACACAATAGTACTACCAACTTTTGGCGGTTCCAAGTTGTCAATTGGTAGCATATTATCAACTATCCACATACTTGTCAAATATATAATATAAATTTAAAATATTTAAATTAATTTTTTTAGTATAAAGTATATACTTCTAAAAAAAGTATATATTTTTAGATAAAAGTATATTTTTTAAGATTAATTGCATTGTAACTTTATAAAATAAATTTGAATATATTTTTACAAGTATGTATTTGAATAAATCTAATTATAAAACTACAAAGAATAATTATTTAATTTATTTAAATATAAATATTTATAAATTTACTCTATTCTATAGATATTCAATTCTCTGTATATATATATATATATATATATATATTTTCACTTCATTGTAATTTTATGTAGTTATTTAGAAGTCCAAGATCATTGTTATTCCTTAGTCACAACTTATGTAGTATATTGATTGTGAAATTTTATCTGTTTTACAACTTGTGGGTTTGTTTTATAAATTTTGGTATTAATAAACGTATTCTTTCAATGTTTTGATTTTAGAAGGATTTTCTTAATTTTTTTGATGCAACTTGAATATTTGTAAAATATTTTAGACCAAATTCATATCTATAAATAAATATTAAACTCTCCTGTAGCTTTAAATTTTTAATTTATTTTTCGATTTTTAATTCAAGAATATCAGAAATCTGAGAACATGTTTTCCTTATTTAACGTTTTTTTAAAATTTAAAATTAATTTCCAATTTTTAAAAGTTATCAATTTTTTTAAAAAAATGATCAATATTAGCTTTATTCGTGTTATTTAGTTTTATACTCAAAATGTGAAAACACAAAACTGTACAAAACAAAATTATTATATGAAGTAAAAATTATTATCTCATATTTTTTAAATTGTTTGATTTATGAATTATTTTCAAGTATTCCATAAAATAAAAAGGTATTTAATATAATCATTACAGTGAAATACTGAGATGCTAATTTATTGTCTGATATTAAACAGGCCATGAAGAAAACTGGTCATGATTTAATTGTAAAAAATTGCCATAGATGAAAATTGTTCAACAGATTATTTAGTTTTAAGATAAATGAAATGAAGGTTTTTAACAAAAAGATGTATTTTTTAAAATTGTATCATTTTTAAACCAAACTTTTAGCTCATGGTTCTGTTTGCAACTTAGATGATTTTCATTGCAGTTTTGGCATGTGATTGAATCACATTCAAGGAAGTTTTTTCTTACCAAAAGACCTTAGGATTAGTTTTGAAACCAATGTACTTACATTGAAATGTGAGCAAATAAATCTTTATTTGCACCAATTTTCTTTAAAGATTTTTATCACTGCACCTCATGGTAAAGAAAAACCAAAATCAATAGTTAGCAAAGTATCATAGAATACACCTACCATTTCTATCAAATATCCAAAAAAATCTTAATATAACACAAAATATACAAATTGTTTTTTCAAGACCATTGTTGGCCTAATTATTTGTGGCTTGGAAGTACATTGTTGGTCGTTCTTCATTCACCATTCTTAAAAAAGTCTTGCAAAAGCACATACACACAATTATGGGAATCTAAGAAGAGAATTCTTTTCTACCACCTTTTCTCTAAAGAAAGTATCACTCCAACTTCTGTTGCTGACATTAACTCCCATACACACACTCTGAAACTTCCACAAATTTCTAAACTCCAAAAATGTTGAAATTAATAATTATCTACATGTAATCCTTAGAATACATCTACCATTTTCATTGAAGTTATACTTTTGCTCACTAATTCTCAATACCACTCAAATCACACTCATTGTTTCTCAAAAACATGATTTCATATTTGATCATCCTTGATTAATTTATTGCAAAATCTTGCAAACTATTACACATGGGGATCCATGTAAAGCAATTGTCCTTGTTGAGTTTCTTAAAGAAAAGAAACAACTTCAGAATTTTTCACCAACATTAATTCTCCCCTCACAGACACACCAAAACCTCCACAGATATCCAAACCCTTCAAAGGACCCCACAGTCATCTTTCTCTCAAAGTCCGCTGCAACCATACAATTATTCAGACTTTGGCCGTGGTTCCCAAGACTTTCATACATACAACTCTAGCCACACACTTTACTACAGTTTCTTCAAGTAAAAAACACTCAATCTCTTACTCTCTTGTATGAATTATACATGTGCTTTTTAAATCAACATTCAATGGATATCACTCAACCCTAAAAATGCACATGCAGGCTAACATTCCATAAATATCACCAAACCCAAAATATAAGCTTGCAGTTTTTATAAGTTTTTTTCTTTTATTAAAAAGGATCCTTGCTTTTCTTTTTCTTTTTCTTTTCTTTATTCATTTTTGTATGTTTTATAACTAAGTCAACTTTGTTGCTTTGCACATGTGGTCTGTAAGATTGGTACTGTTGTGCACAAAGCATGGACATCAAAAGGGCTGAAAAATAGGTTTGGGAATGGGACAGTTCCCAACCAAAGCTCCAGAGGCATTGACCCACTTTGCTGACTTTTACGTGAGAGTGGACTTAGCCTAGCAAAATTGCTGCAAGTTCCATTGCTTTTGCAAAATCCAGACAGATCCCATTTCTTCCTCATTTCTTAATGTTTCCCTACACATTAACACTCCTCAAACCCAACACATGGTTTCACACTTGTTTCTGTTCTTTTGTTTTTTTTAAACTGTCTCTGAAGGTGAGGTTTCAAAGGGTTTGAAAACAGTTTTTATAATACTTTGATGGATTTAAGTGCATTTTTTTTTCATCCCTATTCACCTGTTTGTGTTTATGTACATTCAATTGTGGGAGGCAGATTTCAGGTAAATGAATTGGACTTAGCTGTAGGTGTGCATAGTAATTGTTAACAAATGTTGATGGTCTGTTTTTGTTATTTTCTTGTTTTTTTTTTTTTTTTTTTTTTTTTAGTTTTGTTTTTAACTTTTTAAATTTATGGTCATTTATGATATGACTTCAAATTGATATAGAAGTCAACAATGAACATAACATGCATGTTGATATGATCTTCAAGGTGAAAAGATTGTATTCTTTTCTTGTAGCAGTCCACATGTATACATTGTGCTGGACTTTGATTTAATTTTTTCATTTTAAGACAAATGAAGAAAAAAACAATGCTGTGAAACAATTTCAAATTTTGAGAAGTATATTTCAATTTGTCAAAGCCAAGATTTGAGACAATTTAAAGACTCAGAAATAACTTACACCATCAAAATTTTAAAGCCAACTATTGATTTTAAGCCATCTTCAAAACCAAATTTGAATAGACTCTTGTGGGTTTCAAAAATTAAACTTAATTTTGATAAATATAAGTTTATTTGGCTATAAGTTATTTTCTACATAACATTCTCAATAGAGGAATAAAGGACATTGAGTTTAAACATTTAATTTTTTAAAAATAATAAATGCACACATTTTCCATAGTGCCATAAACAAAGCAGTGTTTTCACATATTTAAGCAAACAAAGCAAAAAGACATATTCACACTCCATCTCTCCCTCATCTTATTGTACCCCATGCCATGCTTGGTTGCTTTGCTTGCAGGCTGACTGGCTTATGCGGCGAAGGACTACATCGACGCACCCACAAACAGACCCACACAAGATGAGAACCACATCAGAGCATCACTTTGCGTTGCGAAATGGAGGTGCGGAGTTTTTGCTGATCTGAATCTAGTGGGTGGATTCGGCAGCGTGTGCCGAGTCTGAGATTGGACGCAGTCATTCATGTGGATTCGTCGATGAGGATACTGATCAGGTAACCCGCGTGACAAGTCAAGGCAGTTGACAATAGAACAACTGGCATCCTGACAACTGATTCCGGCTCCCCTAAAGCAGATACGTGATTGAGGTTGAATTCATCCAGCTATGTGATCTAGCCCGCCGGGCATTCAGGTCTGTTTTGCTTAAAAAGAGCAAAAAACAAAGAGAAAAAAAAAGAGAAAAAATTTCGCCTGGCAAGGTGACGGCATTGTCTGTTTCAACGCCGTGGAAGTAGCGGTGCGATGGATCAACGACCAACCAGTGATGCCGGGCAACGACCGTGATGTATGCGTGTTCCTCCAAACTCCCTTGAGCAGTGTGCAAGTGTGCAAGGATGATACGCCTTGCGTATCGTCAGAGTAGACCTGGGTCTGGTCGATCTACTCAGGGTCCCACACGACATTGACGTCCCCGGTGTCCTGAATTTCACCTGGTGAAATTGCAGCCCGCCCCCCACCCTTTGGATGTGGTGATGGTTGGATAGTGGGATGGTGCCGCATTTTAATGATCGCCAGGACGTTCGTCGGAGTTCTGGTGCACTGTTTGGGTTGTGCAGGTGTAGACGTTGGCGGTCGATTGTACGCTGCAAGCTAGTGAGTAACAAGTTCCGAGACGGTTCTTTGTGGATCATTTAGTGCATGTGTGCGATCGGGTGAAGATATTATAAGTTCTTGAGTTCAGAGGACGTTGAGTGCTTTAAAAGAGTGGTAGAATTGGTCTTGATCGATTCACAATTGTCGATCTGAGAGTTAGTGCAGTAGCGAGTGTTGGAAGAGTATTGTTGGCAGCTTGAGTTTGGAGGAGGAATTGATCAGATTCAGATCAGGTTTGGTGATTGTGTTGTGGTTTGAGCTGTGGAGAAAAAGGGGTAAGGTTGGTGGAGATATTTCAATGACTGTCATGGTCGCTACTCTTCCCTGCACCCCGCGTACTCTGCGAAGGGGGAAAATCGAGGAGTTTCAGCATTATCTGCTGGAAGAGGACGACAACCTCTGGATCACGGAGGAGGAACTCATGCTTTCGCAGCAGATGGAGAATTCAGAAGAATTAAGCGCTGAGGCATTCTTGGACACCCTCACATCGCCCTCACTTACTCCCAAGTCCCCTGGTCTGTTGCCGCCGTGGTCATCAGATGAGCTTCGTTCTTTGGATCTTTCAGACCAGGTTCGAGCTCAATCAATGGTCGACGACTTGTGTAATGTGATGCAAGCATTCTCTGAGCAACATTCAGTTCAGTCCATGGTGCACAACTTGTTCCCTGCGATTTCCGACAACCTCAGCTCGTCGAATGTTGGACCGAGTTATACAAGGTCATCTAATGATGATTCTGAACACATCGGTTTTGCGGAAAATGTTCTGGAGGACGATGATGCTCAGGCTTGGATTGAATCCTTTGGAACTGAACCACAAGCCTCATCACCATCGCTGGAAGAAGACTGTATGCCGGAGAGAGATGACGTGCCGTTGCAAGCCAATCTTCCAACTCTTCAAGTCAATTCCAAGAGAACTCGGCTGTTCAATTACCGGGGTGTGAGACGGAGGCCGTGGGGGAAATTTGCTGCAGAAATTCGAGATTCTTCACAAAACGGTGCTCGGAAATGGCTCGGGACATACGAAACGGCTGAAGCAGCTGCCGTCGCATATGATCATGGTAACACAACATTATCCTTGCACTTCCTTTTAATTCTCATTATTTTGAAGTTTAGTCACAGGCACTGTATATTAACTCCACCATAATCTGTGATTTACCGGCAAGCTAACATTTCTTAATGTTCAATTTTGCAGCGGCATTTGAAATGCGAGGTTGCAAGGCTCTCTTAAACTTCCCTCTGAATGCTCACATCTACTCGGCTAACCTGGCCGCAAAGAAAAGCGTCGGCAACTCTCCCAAGACTGCCAACTCGTCGAAATCCCCGCCAAAGACATCAGCTCCCCTCCGATCGTCAGGGCGGGAGCAAGGAAAGTCATCTTTAGTCGGCACACCGACAGAGAAGTCAAGTAAACCAAAATCTCCCTCGACCAACTCGAAATTCCCGAATAGCGCCAACCCGCCTGCTTTGGCCAAGCCAGCTCAATTCACGAACCTCAACCAAACAAGCGTTCAGAAATTGGAAGCAGAGCTAGCCGCACAGACTTTGGCCAGCAGCATGGCCGGCGTCTCCCCCCAGCTTCTGCAGATGAAAGCTGCCATGATGCAAAAGGCCACTGGTCTTATCACTTTTTATTCGTTACTGCAGCTCCTTGGTGGAATGTCTACTCCGGCATATTCTGCACCTTATGGCACAATTCCGCAACTCCCACAGAGAGGTTTCTCATACTTGGAACAGGCAGCATTGATCAACGCACTCCACCAACAGCAGAACTATGGATTTTCATCCACTTCAGCTGGTCTCAAACGCAGCAGATCGGCAGAGTCGTTCGCAGAGCCTGCAAGCTTGTGGGAGCCGTCCGCTAAGAAAGTTTTCCGAAGAACAGCTGCCATGGGAAGTTCTACTTCATATTAATCTATATTTAGAGTTCGAAATTCAATTTCAAAGAATTAATTGTAGTTTAATTGAAGGATTACATTATCATGGTGCAACCCGTTGCTAAAATAGATCCAAGAGAGGTCATTCCCATCGGGAATAGGACGTGTACAGGTGAAATTGGGAGGCTCTCCGAGTTGTGTATCATATCAGGGTCGATGTTCCTTAAAAGATGAATTAACTTTTTGTTCGTGAAAAATTTCTAGACACCATAAGAGTATTTTTGTGGTGAGATGAAATGCCAGCAGTTAGCCGGAATGAAATGCTATGAAGAGGTTTAGGACAGCAATTAGCCGGAATTGAACCCGGACGGTTGGGGAATCACAGCACCTCAGATGCATCCCTTCAAATTGTGAAATAAACTTGATGAGCAGCAACTCAATGATTTGAAGCAGGATTTCATTGTGTTCAACTCTTGTAATGAAGCTGATGTGTTTACTAATTGGACTTGAACTTGAGAGGATATAAATTGATCTCACTGATTGTAGAACTTCACAACGAAAATGTAAACTCCTGGATCACAGAGACTCGCTCTGGTCTACTCAGGACCCCTGAGAAATTGCTTGCACTTATCCTATTCACTTAATTCCCTATAACAAGATACCACATTAACTCACCCTGGTAAGTCATGGTCAGGTGCCAATTCACATAAGATTTCAGCTTGAAATGTGATGAGAATACAACTCCGTCTAAAGCGTATCTACACTATTCTGTGCTCAAATTCTATGATACATGTTTACCAGCCTTCATGAACACAAAGGAATATGTCATTCACTTTTTGAATATTGCTGATTAAGTTCACAAACACACAGAATTTAACATCTTCCGGGTATGTTTCAGCTCCTGGTTCCGCCCACCGACGCGTGGCACTTAACTTTGTGACCTATTGACTCATGATCAACATGTTGATCTGCTGCAAGGCGGGCGCTAAACTTTCCCGTACGAACTCTGCTGGAAAGTAGCAGGCTCCACCACTGTCGGATCCATCTCATTGTATGCCGATGTGATCGTAACAATGGTCTGGTGAGAATGGTTTTGCTGGGAATAGCTATGACTTGCACAAACAGGCCTCCGTCAATCCTCACAGGCAGCATGGTCCTTCGTTTCCATCTGCCTACTTCGCGAATTTATACTTTTTGCGCTTTCTCGTAATGATGAATTCATCCGGATTAACGGGCATGCCGTTGTTGTTTGATGTTTTGATACCGTTGAAACCAAACCTTCAATGATCGATTATCTTTTATATATAAGCGGAGATTGCCAGTTCGTTCAGTCTTACTTCCCTTTCGTCAGAAGCGATCCAGAAGCCACTGGTACAAATGACACCGCAATTGAGGTTTCGCCACTGCGACGAAGGGAACCCTCATCGCTGCATCTTTCTTCGCCATTGTCAACTTCGAAGCAGCTATCGCATCTGTTAAAGACTGATCGAGAGAACGCAGTTAACGAAGCGCTTATGGATGCGTCGAATCAAACACCGCGTCTGGACGCGACTGTCGCCCGGACTCGGTCAGGATCAGCTCATTAGTGTCGATGCCTTGCTACTTTCAGATGCCCCGGAAACTGACGGGTAAATCCTAATTTCTCGTAACGAGCTCTAATTCGAGATTAGGGTTTAATAATATTTTTTTACAAAAATTGTTGAAAAAGGAACAAACGTGTTAGTTAATTGCAATGGAATTTTGTTAGGCAATGTTGTACCAAGTAAAGAATGGTTTATATTGTTTAGTGGTATTTATTTATTATAAATAGATAAATAAAAAGAAGAGAGGAATGGATAGGATTTATTGTAGCTAGTCAAAACATATTACATAACATTATCAAGTTGGATAAATACTAATTCTTTATTAATATTTCTTACTTATGTAGATCTACAATAATCTATTCAAATACATGCTCTATTGCAAATTAGTAATAATTTTATATAATTAAAAGATTTTATTTTAAAAAATAATCAATAAAAAAATAATCTACATCTTTTAAAATATTCTAAAATCTAAAATAAAAAATTTGTTTATTTATTTTAAAGATAATTATATAATATTATTATTCTAATTTTTTTAAATTATTTTTTTATTTTTATTTTTAATCCATCTTTATTATTTGTTATTTATTTATTGACCAACTAACACAATGTTAAGGATATGAAAAACAAACAACTAAAATATCAAAATATTCTTATGTCACTTGAAAGGAAAAAATAGTTACTCAAAGATGATATAATATTAAACTACAATAGCTATTGCCAAAGACAAAAGAGTAGAGATTCTTGAAACAAGACTAAAAATAAGAAAGGTATTAATAAGAGTGAAGAAGGCTTCACTCTTATTTCTATATATACTATCTATCTAAGAATTACATGGCGACGTTCTATAGGACCTCTAACATGTGTCCAATTTGTAATACATGTATCAAACTTATAAGATAAGTTTTCTATATGTACGCCATATAATTAGCTTGTTCTACAAGCTACCAACATATACAATAAGTGGCTAATTTATTGGCCAAGTTTCTAACCTATCAATTACCTATAGATATGAATAAAAATGAAAGTGTGTCTATGAAGCTTATTAGAAGCTTTTCTATAAAATATTATCAAATTAATCTACTTTCATTTATTTCTACTTATCTATATTATTTAGATAATTATTAGACTAAATCTTATGTCTATGATATTATTCCCCTTTTTAAGAACAAGTTCTACAAGGATCGGTGATTATATATTGAAGAAGTCTAAGATGAACAAAATTGTATTTGCCTTATACTCTAATCTTTGTTCTCTTCGAAGGTAGTTGATAGGTTCTCTCAGCCATCAATAGTATCCTATATTAGGGCAAAAGGATCACCTTGATATTTGATCATTGTTGAGGCCATTATAACTTCTTTTAAAGAAAATATTTACAATACTATCAAGAATAGATCCTATTTCTAAAAATATCATCAAATATCAGGAGTCTCTTCCAAGGTTGTGATATCAAATACATTATATCTCACCATCAATTCAAGAAAGAATATGTCGTTCTTGAAGATCTTCATCTCTATTCTATCATCTTGAAAGTTGTGACAATATATCGTCTGATGTCATATAACGTGTTGTCTTATTTGAAAATATACTTAGCACTTGGTTATAGAAGAAACACTTATATATTACAACTAATCAAAAATCTAACAACCTTAATATAATCCTAAATAAATTTTTATTAAATTTTAATCAAATTTTAAATAAATCCTAATAAAATTTTAATAAAATTCTAATCAAATCACAATCAAATCTTAATCAAATCTTAATATAAATATAAATAAAATCCTAGTCAAATTCTAAGTCAAATCTTAGCTAAATCTTAAGTCAAATCCTAAATCAAATCTTAATCAAATCTTAAATCAAATTTTAAGTCAAATCCTAATCAAATTCTAATGAAATCCTAATAAAACCTTAATATCTTAATAAAATCTTAAAAAAATCCTATTATCTTAATAAAATATTAATAAAATCTTAATATCCTAATGAAATCCTAATAAAATCCTAATATCTTAATAAAATATTAATAAAATCTTAATATCCTAATGAAATCCTAATAAAATCCTAATATTGTAATGAAATCCTAACAAAATCCTAATATCTTAATAAATTCTAATGAAATCCTAATCAAACTCAATAGTAGATTTAAAACCTCAATAATCATCAAATTAATTATTGATCTTTATTCAAAATTTGCACACTTTTTAATCTTCTAGTTAAAAACCAGTATACAAAATTTGAAGAAAATCAAACTTATTAATTGAGTAAAAAAAGCTCCTAATTTTCTTGAGTGTTGATCGCCTTCTTTCTCCAACCTTAATGTTAATCTTCTAATATCAATATCTCTTTTTTATATCATTTATATATTCTAAAATTTTATAAAAATACTAAAAACTAAATTAACTATAAGCTTAAAAAAGAATCATTCTAATCTAATTAATAAATTGCTTAAAATCACAAAAATCCTCACTAACCCTAGAAATCCAATTTTTAACATCCTATCTAACTTAAACTTCAATATCCTTTGATTTAATTTTTGGATTAAGCTCAAATTTACAATAAATATTTAACACAACTATATACATAAATCTACAAATTTTTACTTGTAGATTTGCTACAAAATTCTCAATATGCTCAAAAATAAAAATCCACTTTATTTTTCAATATCAAGAGTCATCCAAATAGAACCTTGAATTTTCATAGCTCTTACAAAGTCATTAAAAATTTATAAACCTTGAAATTAATTCTCTAAGAAGCTTTATTGAGTTTGCTTTCAAATCCCACTTTTTGATCAATAAAAAAATATTCTATCTGCCATAGGCGCATGGTTTTATACCTTGGAGTCTAGTTTTTATCCTAGTTTATAACCGGCCCTCCCTGGATATCAATCTAGAATTTTCTTAAATAATTTTTTACTAGAAGCTATCTTTTATTTTAATCTTAAGATGCCTATAGTAGTATTTTTGCTATTTTACCTTGTTTTGTCTTGTTTATGGTCCTACAAAGTAAATAAAGGCTCTTTTTATAAAAAAATATTAATATTAAATATTTTTATTATCTTTCTATTTTTTTATTTTTTTAAATTTTTATCTAAATTTTTTAAAATAATTTTTTAATTTAATCTTTAGTTAAGCTTCTCTATAATATATGTCTTATTCTACTCTTTCATTTTATAGCCATATTACAACATAACATCCATTCCTTCTAAACCTATACATCTTTTGGTATGCACCAAATAAATCATATAATATTATTGGCTTCATACCATACTTTCAATGTCTTCATTAAATTTTTTTAAAATTATTTTTATCATCTAAATTAAAACTATCTCCTTGTCTTGAAAAGTTAAAGTCTTCAATAAGATCTTTTAAATTAGCTTCTAAATATCATTGTTTAAATATCTTCGCTTGCTTTCAAGCAATTGATATTTTTAAGTTCATTCCTTCCAACTCTCTTAGCAAATAAGTTGCATTATCTTAAACTATTGTTATTACATATGGTCCAAACCAACATTTAAAAAACTTTCATAAAGTACTATGTTGATTATCCAAATTACTATCATAGACCAAAATCCAAGGACCTTCTTTAATTGCTTTAGGCTTTAATCAATGTTGTTTATCAAATTGAGCCTAATTTTGTAACCTTGTCCTCTTCAATTTTTCTAATATTATTTACATATTTTTTGGTCTTTGTTCAAGTTGCCACATCCTAATAGTTAAAAGTTTTTCTTTTGCCAATCCATCTTCCTATGGTAGTACACTCCAAGTTGGTATTTCTTCTTCAATCAACATAATAGGTTTTTAGCTTGTCATGAGCTCAATAGATATATACCTTGCTATTGAACTATGAGTTGTTCAATTAGTCCACAATGCAAATGGTAAGAATTGAAGCCATTCTTTTATCTTTCTATTACTAATTTTAATTAATATTTTTACAATTGATAAATGACCATGTTTATTTTTTGTATTTTTTTTGGATTATAAGCAGTAGTGAACAATAATTTAACTCCACATCTTTCAAAGAAATCACAAGCTTCTCTTGCATCTAATTCTCCATGATCTACAATGATCTTTTCTACACATCTATAGCAGCAAATAACATTTTCAAGTAAAAATCTACAAATTCTTTCAATAGACTTTGTTTTTAGTGCTCTTCCTTCAATTTTGTTTGATAAATCCTTGCAAGCCAAGACTAAATATCTCATTTGTTATAATCTAACTAGCATAATAATCAAATCAACAATCTATTTAAAATAAATGGCCAAAAGATATATTGGATATAAACCATCTCAATGTTGTATATTAGAATACGTTTGATAAGTTGTACATGACTCTACAAATAAAAATACATCTTAATATATATTTTTTTCACCAATATTGCTATCTAATTTTAACAAATGTGGTCCAAATTTTCCTATGTTCCATTGATAGATTATCATGAAATTTTCTTAATAATTTTTGTTGGTCTTTCTTATTGCCTATCATTTATTATGGCATTCCAATTCTTTTTTTTGGTCTCATCTATAAGAATCTTTTTTAAAGCAAAAATCCATATATCTTTATTAAAAATTTTAATTTTTTTTTTATGGATCAATTTACTTGTCTAGTTAAGGTATTCAAATAATAACTAATATCCAACAATTCTCTTTCATAAAGCTCTTCAAAAATCAACTTGTCTTCTTTATTAAGATTTGAAAGCAAATAAAATTTTGTTCCAACATCATTAATATCTTTAATCATCTTGTCTTTACTATCATATCTTAGTTGAGATAGCATTTCTATTACTAAATTATCTTTTTCAATAATATACCTAAATTTTGAATTTAATGACTTGATATAAGCAATCTATTTTAATATTGTAATATTTGGTGTCATACAGTTTATTATCATTTTAAATAATGGCAAGCAATTTATTTCAATTACTACTATTTTACCAATTAAATACTCTTTTTAAACTTTTATTGCTGGAACAACTCTCCATAGCTCTCTTTTGATTTGTGAATATGCACATTGATAAGTATTCAAAACCTTAGCTCCAAATTAAATTGCAAATCTATTTCCACTTAAATCGTCTTAACTTATAGCCTATCCAATAGCAATAGGATTAATATCTATAATAAGAATTATTTATCTATTGCACTCATAATCAACTTTTCTTAAAATTAGAGGTAATAACAATAATACCTTTAGTCTTTGTATTGCTTTAGTATGATTCTTTTCCTATTTGAATTGATAATCTTTTCATAATTATTTATATAATAGATTTGTTATATGAACATAATAAGGAATCTATATATGATAAAATACATATATATCCAAAAACCTACATACTTCTATTAAAGAATCACATGTCTCCTTTATCCTTCCAATTGCATCAATTCTATTTAGATTCGGATTTTTTCTATAAAATCCACGTAAATGTCCAACAATCATAATTTCTTATATCCCAAATATAGATTTTGTTCCAAATAGTGTAAAATAAACTTCTTCAAGTTGAATCAAAATCTTTTTATAATCTTGTATATGATTAATAATATACTTATGGCACCCCCTTTTATCTATTTCATCCTCTTTATATCCCTTTATATGAATATTATTTAAAAAAAATATAATTTTTTTAAGAATGAAATCTCTCAAGATGTTATTCATTCAAATCATCATATGTACAACTGAGTTAGTAGCACCTTCTATAAGAGTATATATTTTAAATAGCCCAAGTAATGTTCTTATTTTTATCATATCTCTACTTTCATATACAAGTTAAAATTGATTATAGTTCAAATATAAATCATCCATTGAATAAATTATCTTTCTTATAAATGATTCAGCAAACTCATCTATTAAAGATTTTATACTTGAATTTCTAATAGTTATTACATTTATTAATTACATATCTTGGATAAATTATAATGATCTATTTTTTTAAGGCACCATTGTCGTGAAGGAGAGAGCCCTCTTCAAGAAATCACTGGGATCTTGGCTACTTATTAAGTGAAGAAAAAGAAGATTGATGAGATATTTTTATTTATATCCTAAATGGTTTTCTTTAAAATATCTTGTTTATCATCCTCTTTGTTTTTTTAAAGATTCTTTGTATGAAATTCTTTTGATTCTTTTAAAGATTTTCTTGAAGATTTCTTCATAGATTTCCAATTCAAACCTCCTTCAGTATCTTGAGATTTCCTCACAGATTTCCAATTCAAATTCTTTTAATATCATAAGATTTTTTTTGCAAATTCTCAATTCAAATCTTTTTAGTACTTTGAAATTTTCTCGCAAATTTCTAATTCAAACCCTTTGAGTATCCAGAAATTCTCTTACAATTTTTTTTGGAGATTTCCAATTCAAATCCCTTTAGTATCTTGAGATTCCTTCTAAAATTTTTAATTCAAATATTTTTAGTACCCAAAAATTTCCTTATAGATTTCCAATTCAAATCCCTTTAGTATCTTGAGATTTTCTTGCAAATTTCTAATTCAAATCCCTTTAGTATTTTGATATTTCTTCACAAATTTCTAATTCTAATTCCTTTAGTACCCTAAGATTGCTTTGTGGATTCCCTCGGGGATTCCTTTGGAGTAAAATAAACCCATTTAAGATCCAAATAAAAGATGAGAGAAGAAAAGTGTTTATTTTGAATCCTAAAAGGGTTTAAATAGACAGCTTAGCCAATATCCGGATAATATCAGGTGTATGCTAATATTCTTCTGATACTCGCCTGATATTTGGTTGATACTTGGATCTCAGGTATTCCATAATCCTAAGATTCTTTAGTTGATATCTTGAAATCTTAAGATTTTCTATTTGATATCTTAGAATCTTAAGATTTCCTATTTGATACTCTAAAATCCTAAGATTTTTAATTTGATATCTTAGAATCATAAGATTTTTTATTTGATACTTTGGAATCCCAAGCCTTCTTATTCACACTGCAATTTTAGAATTAATTTTAATTTATCCCTATTCATACTATAATTTGGAATTAATTTTAAATTAATCCTATTTATACTATAGTTTTTATACATGCTTATTTGATTTTGATGCACTTGTCACAAGTACATGACAACATCCACCCCTCCCTAAACCTGTGCATCCTCCGGTATGCGCCACCCTATTCCTTTTCATTCTCATTTACTTTCGATTCTTCTTCTTCTCAATCTTCTTCTAATAGCAATTTTTGATCTAATTTCTGAACTTCTAATTCTTGGATATCTTTTAGTATAAATTTATCCATCTCTTTTCTTGAATAGTTTAATCCATTTTTCAGCAATTTTAGATCTTAATGGGATTTCATCTAATTCTCTCAAAGAGTAGATTGCATTATCAAATATATCAGTTATTATATATGATCCAAACCATCTTTTCAAAACTTTCTTAAGGCACTATGTTGATAATCTAATATATTATCAAATACAAGTACCCAATCACCAATTTGAATAGGATTTGATCTTAACCTGTGTGTTTTATCAAACTTGATCTTATTTTGTAACCTTACATCTTTCAATTTCTCAATAGCTCTTTGGTGATCCTCAGATAACCTCTCCAATTGCCTAATTCAAAACTCTAATAACCTTTCTCTATCAATGTTATCTTCTCAAGCCAAGAACATCCAACTAGGCACACTTTCCTCAGTTGGCATTATAGGTTTTTGTCCCATCATCAATTCTATTGGCATATAGCTTATAACAGAACTATGTGTAGTCCTATCTCTCTATAAGACAAATGGTAGTAATTTAGGCCAAAGTTTAGCTTTACCTCTGCATACCTTGACCAAAGCCTGAATAATTGGAGGATGTCCTCTCTCAATTTTTCCATAACCTTCTGGATTATAGGCTATAGTCAGCTTCAATTGGATTCCATATCTTTTAAAGAACTCATGAACTTCTGCTGCATCTAATTCATCCCTGTCTGCTCTCATTTTCTAACGTAATTAAGCACCCCGAGTTCTAGTTCCGTCTTCACGAATGTTTACGAATGAGTGAAATTTTGGCTCCAAATCTGATAGCAAATCTATTATCCTTATTATCATCTTGTCCAACAACCCATCCAATGGCTATCATGCTTATATCCACAGTTACAATCACTAGTCTCGTACATTGATAATCTACTTGCCTCAATACTAGTGGTAATTTTAAAACCACCTTTAATTCTTTCATGGCTTCATCTTGCTCTTGTGTCACGGACATATACATAGTTACTTATATGATCAGATAGAACTAGATAAAAGAAGGTAAAAGCAGGTTAATTCCATAATATCTTTAGAAAAACTTCCTAGAAACTTCATAGACGCTGCTTTGACTTTATAAGTGTCCATAGTAGACTTTTGGATTAGAAATTTGGTCAATAAGTTAGCCACATGTTGCACATTTTGAAACGAAGACCAATAATCACGTGGCAGAGACTTATATAGAGCTTGCCTCCCAGTTTTGACGCGTGTCTTACCTTGGACCGTGTCTTGTAGAATGAACCGCGATGATTTGGAAAAAACTATAGAGCGTCAGCCTTATTAGATTAATAGATAGTATAAATAGAGACAAGAGTGAAGCCTTCTTCACTCTTGTCAACTCCTTTTTTGTTTCCAGTCTAGTTCAGGGTCTCGAATTTTCTTGTCTTTTTGGCATTAGCCATTCCAGTTTCTTTTTAATATATATACTTTTTTATATTTATTTCTTTGAGAGAGGTCTCACTTGTTTATTTGACTTCATCCAGTTATTGTCCTTGACAGATTGACAAGAGTACACATACAGTATCAGAGCTTTCTCTTTTCTTGAGTAAGAGTGGATTACCCCTTTCTCTTGACAAGACATAAGCGTGTTAGAAGTTGCGGATTACCCACTTCTAAACTGATATTGTTCTTAGCATTTTCTTTGTTATTAAGTCTTTCTTTTTCTTTTGCCTTGAGCGATATCACATAGTTCTTTTCTTCTTAGTGTTATTATGGCAGAGCTTATCGAAATGAAGACTGCAATGGCACAAATGCAAGAACAATTAAGGGAGTTAATGCTTGTAATGCATCAACTCAATCTACCACCACAAGGAAGAACAAGAATAGCAGAAAGTGGAGATGTAGAGATGATTGGAGCTGCTTTAACACCTGCATCAAATCACATTCCTTCTCCAATTGTAGAACACCCTGTAAGCGCTAGAGAACCAAGAATTGCCTTACCCGAGAAATTTGATGGTACAAGATCAAAGTTTCGAGGGTTCATCAATCAAGTACAATTGGCAATCGAACTTCAATTGCAAAGCTATCCAACTCTAGGATCACAAGTCAGATTTATTGGAAGTCTACTTTCTGGTTCTGCATTATCATGGTTTTCGTCTTTTCTTGAACAACGAAATCCCATACTGGACAATTTGGAAGCTTTTTTGGTGGAGTTTTGATCTATGTATGGTGAACACAATGCAGCTCGTGTTGCAACAAACAAGATCCAAATTTTACGACAAGGAAACCGCTCTGTAACAGTGTATGCTTCACAATTTCGACAACTTGCAATCGATATCAAGTGGGATGATGCTGCACTCATCAGTCAATTTCTTTATGGATTGCGATATGAAGTAAAGAAATTGATGCTCAATTTACCTGATCCTCAAACATTGAGTCAAGCAATCGATTTTGCTGTAAAGTATGACAATCAACTTTTTGAGTTTCAATCCGAGAATCGTACAAGGAAAACTCAACGTTATTACTCAATGGCAACATCTTCACCAAATGTACATTCGAAAGTAGAAGACATGCAAATTGACGTAGTACATTTCAAACCTCTTACTGAGCAAGAAAAGATTCGTCGTCGCCAGGGAGGATTATGCTTATATTGTAGAGAACCTAAGCACACTGCTCAACATTGCCCAAAGAAACGACGCAACTATAAAATGAGGGGTACGGCGGTCAAAGGAGACAACATGTTGGAAAACAAATTTGTCTAGCTATAATAGGGACCGTGCAGCTGGAATCTTGTATAATTCCTAAAGAAGGTCCTATCCTCTCTTCAGAACCCTCTCCTTGTTTTATAATAGAACTATATTTAGGACCTAAAAACCACAAAGCCTCTGCTTTATTAGATTCAAGAGTCTCAGCATGTTTTTTAGATGAACAATTTGTTAGAAGTCGTAAAATACCTCTAGTACAAAAAACTAAACCTGTACATGTAGAAGTCATAGATGGTCATCCATTGTCTTCTGGAGCTGTCACTTATGAGACCCACCCTATAAAAGTAACAATAGACGGTCATAATAGTTACGTAACCTTTAACATAATTAAATCTCCGTCTAATCCAGTTATTTTAGGTCTATCATGGTTAGAAAAATATAATCCTAAGATAGATTGGAATTCTCATAGACTTCATTTTTCTCAAAACGTTATTAACACTTCCGTCGACCAAGTAAAAAGCTATAAGTCTAGTATAGTAAAACCCGTACTTATAGGTACAAAAGCTTTTATGCATGAAGCAAAAGAAGGATCAACTTTTGCTATTTATGCCACACCCGTCTCTGATAGTAAAAGCACTTCAAGTGGCTTTCCAAGCCAATACCAAGATTATCAAGATGTTTTTGAGAAGAAAAATGCCGATATCCTTCCGGAGCATCGTTCATATGATTGTTCAATTGATCTCAAGGAGGGATCTCAACCTCCATTTGGACCAATCTACAATCTATCACAAAATGAGTTGGCAGAATTCAAAGAGTATATTGAAGAAAATCTGGCCAAGAACTTCATACGCCATTCCAAATCTCCTGCAGGAGCTCCAATTCTATTTGTGAAGAAAAAAGATGGATCATTACAAATGTGTGTGGATTATCGGGGACTTAACAAGATCGCTATCAAGAACAGGTGTCCACTACTTTTAATCTCTGGACTTCTTAATCAACTAAATCAAGCTAAGATCTATACAAAAATAGATCTACGAGGAGCATACAACTTGGTTTGTATTAAAGAAGGAGATGAGTGGAAAATTGCATTTCGAACAAGGTATGGACATTTTGAATATAATGTTATGCCTTTTGGACTCACAAATGCACCAGCTGCTTTCCAACATCTCATGAATAATATTTTTGATGAATTCTTAGATGATTTTGTTGTCTGCTACCTAGACGACATTTTAATCTACTCTAAGAACGTAGAAGAGCACGAAATACATGTTCGTCATGTCTTACAAAAACTCAGAGAAACAGGATTGTATGCCAAGATGGAAAAGTGTGTATTTCACACTACTCAAGTTGACTTCTTAGGATATATCATCTCGAATGATGGCCTCATGATGGATCCTAAGAAAGTCCAAACAATCATGGATTGGAAGATTCCAAAAACAGTAAGGGATGTACAATGTTTTTTAGGATTTGCCAATTACTATTGAATCTTCATCAAGAACTTCTCTCAAGTTACAGCTCCACTTACACGTTTGACTTGCAAGGACAAGCTTAAGTGGAATAAAGAAGCAGAGGCATCATTTGAAGCTTTGAAGATAGCTTTTACTTCTGCACCAATCTTGTATCGCGTTGATTTTTACAAGGCATTCTTTATGGAAACAGACGCATCTGACTTTGCTTTGGGCACAGTATTGTCACAAATGGGAACAGATGACAAACTCCATCCAGTAGCTTTCTATTCCAGGAAATTTTCGGTAGCAGAGATCAACTACAAAATCCACGATAAAGAACTTCTCGCAATTGTGGATTCTTTTTAAGAATGGCGTCATTATCTAGAAGGCGCTTCTAGTCCAGTCACCGTGTATACGGATCACAAGAACCTCGAGTATTTCATGTCAGCACGCGTGTTGAATCGTCGTCAAGCTCATTGGAGCATGTCTCTATCAAGATTCGAGTTCATTATTACATATCGGCCAGGAAAACAACAAGGTTTGTCCGATGCACTTTCTAGACGTTCTTATCTTGCACCAAAAGAAGGAGATGCAACTTTTGATCAACAAAGAACAACTCTCTTGAAGCCGGAGCAATTTTATCTTCGGGCAACAAAATCAACATTAACTGTTGATTCAACTTTTCTCAAGCAAGTCCAATTAAGTATGTCCTCAGATCCTCTTATTCATGAAATTAAGAATAATTCTTCTAAGTCTCATGATATTTCGAAGTTTGAGTTCAAGAAAAATCTACTCTATTTCGAAGGGCGCTTATATGTTCCAGAAGGTGAAGCACGATTACGTGTTCTTCAAGCTCGTCATGATTTCCCAGCAGCAAGACATTTTGGGTACAATAAGACTCTAGAGTTGATATCTAGAGATTTTTGGTGGCCTCAAATGTGGAAGGGAGTCAAAGATTTTGTAAAAATATGTGATGTTTGTTCAAGATCAAAAACTCCTCGCCACCGACCCTACGGACTTCTTCAGCCATTATCCATTCCAGAACAACCATGGTCTTCTGTGTCTATGGATTTTATCACGGATCTTCCAAACTCAGGTTCTTATGACTCTATATTTGTGATAGTAGATTGTTTCACTAAGATGGCATTTTATACCATGTAAAAAATCTATCACAGGCAAAAAAACAACTAAGCTTTTCCTTGACAATATCTACCGCTATCATGGATTACCTAAGGATATTATATCGGATAGGGGAACTCAGTTTGTATCGAGATTTTGGAGAACGCTTTTCAAGATTCTAAAGGTGGATATAAAGCTATCTTCAGCTTTCCATCCTCAAATTGATGGACAAACGGAGCGCATAAATCAAGTCTTGGAACAATATTTGAGATGTACCATCAACTACCAATAAGATGATTGGACAACTCTTTTACCATTGGCAGAGTTTGCTTATAATAATACGATACATTCTTCTATATAACAAACACCTTTCTTTGCCAATTATGGTTACCATCCACGACTTGATACTTTTGACTATTCGAAAGTTGACAATCCTGCGGCGGAAGACTTGGTAAATCATTTGTCAGAACTACATACAACAATGAAGGCACAATTAAAGGAAGCTCAAGAACGACAAAAGATAACGCTGATGCGTATCGGAAGGAACAACCACAACTCAATGTAGGTGACAAGGTATGGCTACTTCGTCGCAATATCAAGACTACGAGACCTTGTGACAAGTTGGACTATCGTAAGCTTGGACCTTTTTGTATTTCTGAACAAATTAATCCAGTTGCATATCGATTACACCTACCAGAGTCTATGAAGATCCACCCTGTATTCCACGTGTCTCTTCTTGAACCATATAAGACAGTGAACATACCAAGAAGAAGACAAGTGCCACCTCCTCCTATAGAAGTGAACAATAATGACGAATTTGAAGTAGAAGAAGTCTTAGATTCAAGGCGGCGCCGAAATAGGTTGGAATATCTTGTTCACTGGCACGGATACGATATTAGTGAGCGCACATGGGAACCAACAAAAAATCTGGCGAATGCAGTGAGGAAGGTGGAGACCTTTCATCAACAACATCCATCGAAACCAAGATGAAGACTTTTCCTATAAAAGAAACAAGATGTAGGCAAGATAACATTCAACTTTCTATCCTTGTTTGTAGCTTCTTTGTATTTTGTGACGCTAAGGAGATGGAGAATCAACAGCCAGTGGATTTGACTCAAGAGCCTTCATTTGCTGACCTACCGGACGAGACATTGCGACTGTCACAACCCTCAAGACGACGCAACCGAGATGAAGATCTTCAAGAACGACATGTTCTTCCTCGAATAGATGGCGAGATACAACGTGTTTGGTATCACGACCTTGGAAGAGATTCTCGATGTTTGGTGATTTTATTGGAGATAGGAACAACTCCTGACGGTGTTCCAGATGTGACATTTGAAGGAAGTTATGAAGGTCACAACAATGATCAAATAACAGGGTGGTCTTCTCGCCCTGGAATGGGACACTATCGATGGCTGAGAGGACCCATCAATTACCTTCGAAGAGAACAAAGATCAAAATATGTGGCAAATACTATTCGCCGCATCTTAGACTTTCTACACATGTAATCACCGCTCCTCGTGGAACTCGTCCTTTAAAGGGGGGGTAATGTCACGGACATATACATAGTTACCTATATGATCAGATAGAACTAGATAAAAGAAGGTAAAAGCAGGTTAATTCCATAATATCTTTAGAGAAACTTCCTAGAAACTTCATAGACTGCTTTGACTTTATAAGTGTCCATAGTAGACTTTTGGATTAGAAACTTGGTCAATAAGTTAGCCACATGTCGCACATGTTGGTAGCTTGAAGACCAAGCTAAATACGTGGCGAACATATAGGAAACTTGCCCTGCAAGTTCGACACGTGTCTTGCAACTTGGACACGTGTCTTGTAAATTGGACACGTGTTGGAGGTCCTATAGAACGTTGCCACTTAGCTCTTAGGTAGATAGTATAAATAGAGACAAGAGTGAAGCCTTCTTCACTCTTGTCAACTCCTTTCTTGTTTCCAGTCTAGTTCAAGGATCTCTAGTTTTCTTGTCTTTTGGCATTAGCCATTCCAGTTTCTTTTTAATATATATACTTCTTTATATTTATTTCTTTGAGAGAGGTCTCACTTGTTTATTCGACTTCATCCAGTTATTGTCCTTGATATCTTGTTCCCAAGAAAATCTCTTATCTTTTCTGAATAACTTATAGAAAGGTTTTGCTATGTGTCCAAAATGAGATATCCAAATATGATAAAATCCACAGGCTTCTAAGAATCTTCTTATCTCAATTATATTCTTGTATGGCTTCATACTTGAAATTGTATCAACCTTCTTTGAGTTAGGTTTTCTTTCATATGAGCTACATAAATGCCCAACAACAATTATCTCATCAGCTCTAAAACTTGATTTTTCAAAAGATATAGTTAAGTTTACCTCTTCAAATTTGGCCAATATTTGATCAACATTATTAATGTGCTTCTTTACAAATACCCTGCATCCATCTTCATCTAGTTTTGAATCCATGTCTTCAACCCTGCAATCTTTAATCGGAATATCATCCAAGAAAATAATTGTCTTATTTGGAATATGATCTCTTAAAATTTGGTTTATGGTACTTTGCATATGTGCCACTGAGTTAGTAGTGCCCTGTGGTAAAATATACATGCACACTAATCCCAATAGAATCTTCATTGTAGTAATATCCTTGCTTTCTTTAGCTAGTTGAAATTGATTATATCTCAAATACAAGTTTCTAATAGAATAGGTAGAGTGGCTTGCAAATGCCTCAGCTATCTCATTTATAATTGGCCTAATATCCACATTCCTTATGGTGACTTTATTAGCTGGTTGCATATCCTGAATAAATCTTAGTGCTTCAGATTTCTTAGGTATGGTAAATCAATAATTGGAATAAGATGCAGTAGAAGGTTCAAGGATCTCTATTCTCACCTTTTTTTTTATAGTAAATCTATCAATTTTGGAAGTAAATCTCTCAGTACAGGAATCGGCTTCAAATCCCATGGTATACAAGGCATGATAAAAGTAACCATTGATGCAACCACACTCGGATCAACACAACTAATTTCTTCTGGTACAAGGACAAAATCCTTATTATATTTAGATATCATTTCCAAAAACTTCATCCTTTCTTCTTCATTCAGGAATTCATTTCCTCCAATCTTCAACTTATCTAGTGATTTTTGAGTAAACTTGTAACCAATCTTCTTTGGTTTCCTAAGATTTGATTTTTTTATTTTTTTTTCAACATGTTTTAAAATATCAAGAGGTAATTGCATAGCAATTGGTTTTTATCTTCGTAGTGACCATCTTATGCTTCGTGTTAATCCTTGCTTCTTGTTTAATTTTATAATTTTTAATTTTTTTTAGCTTAGAAGTAGATTCTCTAATTACCTTATATAATTTCCTTAAATATAAATCCATAAATATTCCTTCATGTTCATTCAAACCTTCTCTAGATGCCAAGTCTTCTAAGCTCTTTAAAACGTTATTCAAATCTTCTTCTAAACCTTCTTCATTAATTATTCAAAAGATAAATTCATCACTTGAAACCAAATCTATGTTTTTTAGTTTTTTTTGATATTTTTTCACTTATCTTTGATATTTATAATTCAAATTCTCAATTCTTAAAAACTTCAAAAGTCCAAATTTTGTACAATCGAAAAATCCATTTTCAAATCTATCTACATTGGGAAGTATAAATTTAGAGGACTTATGTGCATCCTTGGACCTCCCATCCTCAAGGATATTCCTCAAAAGCCCAAAAAATCATCACCAATTTTCAAAGAGGTTTCTTTTAATTGTTCTCTATTTTTTTCATTATTAGTCATTACAATTAAAAATTGTACTGACCTCTTTCTATCACAACTCTTGATTCTTGCATAATGTGAGCCATCATCCAACACCTTAGTCTCCATTCTTATAGCTGTAATGTATGGTTGTCCCAAAATTATAGGATAGGCAACAAATTCTTGTAGAAAGAAGTTTTGCTCTACCTCCACATTTCCAATTCTTATCCTTATTGTTCAATATACTCCATATAATTCACCTCTCTCATTATTTGCACCCTTTATTAGCCATCCATGGTTGGTGTCAATAGGCCACATTTTCTTTTTAAAAACGCTTTTAGACATTATATTGATCTGAGATCTATGATCAACTAATACCAAATAGGTTTCCTTACAATCTTTCATCCTCACCTTAGCTTTTGTAGTAGCCCTAATCCAATATTTATGAGAAAATACAAGCTTCTCTTCAATTCCTATCTTTTCATATTTATAAATTGAGGCCTTTACTTATTTACATCTTTTATTCTTGGCCTTTTCTACTCCACATCCAATTATTTTAACTTCTTTTATATTCATTTTGTTGGTGGAAGTATCAAGGATATTAAATTCTTTTTTCTTAATAAATTTGTCCTCTTTTTTTTCTTTTGTATCTTTTGCATCTTTCATCATTATTGCTTCAGATGTCATTTGCTTCTTCTTCTTAATGACATCAATGATGAGCTCATGAAATTTCTTCTTGGTTATACCAAGAACCTCCTTTAAAGAAAATTTAATTTTGGCATCTAAAATCCTTTCTTCAAGAATAACCTTCATATCAACAAAAGATTCAATATCTGACTTTAATTCAAATACCAGATTCTTAGTCTTATCTTTCTTTGAATCTTCTTTTTCATTTTCTTTCTCCCATTTTTCTTTAGATAATGTGATATTCTTACCTGGATAAGAAAAAGATGGCCCTGACTCTATTAGAGTGGTGGTTTATTTCTCTTGATTTTTATCCATCAATCTCTGGTTCTACTTCTTGCTATTGAGCTCCTCTAGTTTCTTCTCTTCTACAATCTTGCCCCTTTTAACCTCAACCATAGCCTCATCAATCTCATCATTCTCTTCATAAACTTCGAAGTAAGCTTTAATACTTATAGCATCAACTGGATCACTCCATCCAATTTTTTTCCTAATAACATGTGCACCCCTAAGCATAACCTCCTTGTTAAAAATTATAGAAATCCCTATATTTTCCATTTCCATAATAACAAGATATGCACTTGCTTCTTTAATCATAAATGTACCATTAGAACTCCCAATGTGGCCTTGTACAAGTTCCTTCATTCCACCTTTGCCAAAATTTAATTCAACAAGTTTTCCAATTGTAGTAAGTCTTATTTTATCTTTCTTGAAGAAGATTACTTCTTTCTTCAAATCCTCTTTGTAGGTTGAATAATTCTTCCTATCATGGTCTTCACTATCACAATATATACATTATTTTATCCATTTTTTGGTTTCTGTTGGAAATTTAGGAGAATTCACTCTTTTTTTTTACTTTTTTTTAATTTATTGAACTTGACTCTTAATTCCCTCATACCTTTGACAAGTTCTTCAAGAGTTTCATGAGGAATATTATCTTTTGGAACTAATACTGGATCAATAGAAATCATTGGAGCTACTGGGATGGGAATAGGAACCATTCTTGACTCCACAACTACACCTCCTTTAGCTTTTATCCTCCGTTGTTCTATGATTGTCACCACTGCTTTCTTAATTTGTTTTTAGCTATTAATAAGGCCTTCTTTGCCACTTCTATTAATTAGAAATAAAAACAACTTATCTTGTAAATCTCCAACAACTGCTTGTAGAAAAAACTCCACCTTCATATCATCAAGCAACTACGTATCTATTATAGGAGGTTGGAAAAATTTCCTTTCAAATTCTCCAAGCAATTCTTCAGGATCCATTTGCTTTCTAAGTTGTTGTTCTATCCATTCCAAGAATATTCTCTTAGTCACCCTTTCTAAATCCTCTTAAAAAAACTCTTCCCTTAAAATTTCTTCATATTCATTCCAAGAATTTATATCATCTTCATATAAACCTTTGATTCTTTCTTTGACTTCACGAACGCAAGCAAGTATGAAACTCAAACACATCCTTCTATAGGAAATTTGATATATTTCTATTTCATCCATATAGATTTTGAGATACCTAGATATGTTTCTTCCTTCAAATCTCCTTGTTTGATTGATGACAAACTATAGAGCTTTAGAAGCATTTTTTTCTTCTATTTGCACGTGTTGCATCCTCGATTGCTCCTGTGATTGCTTCTCTATATATTTAGATAATGCCTTCAACATCTCCTTAATATTTTCAAATCCTCTTATTTCCTCTATTTTGTTAATATTTAATAATCTAGAAGAATCTCTCCGTGGAAGCACTAAAAATTGTGGTGAAGGAGAGAGCCTTTTTCAAGAAATCATTGGGATCTTGGCTGCCTATTAAGTGAAGAAAAAAAGACTAGTAAGATATTTCTATTTATATCCTAGATGGTTTTCTTCAAAATATCATGTTTATCATCTCTTTTGTTTCCTTGAAGATTCTTTGTGCAAAATTCTTTTGATTCTTTTAAAGATTATTTTAAAAAAATTCTTGGAGATTTTCAATTTAAATCTTCTTTAGTATTTTGAGATTCCCTCATAAATTTCCAATTCAAATCCTTTTAATATTCTGAGATTTTTTTGCAAATTCTCAATTCAAATCCTTTTAGTACCTTGAGATTCCCTCTCAAATTTCCAATTCAAACCCTTTTAGTATCCAAAAATTTTCTTATAGATTTCCAATTCAAATCCTTTTAGTATCTTGAGATTCTCTCATAAATTTCCAATTCAAATTCCTTTAATATCTTGAAATTCTCTCACAAATTTCCAATTCAAATCCCTTTAGTATCTTGAGATTTCCTCACAAATTTCCAATTCAAACCTTTTTAGTACTTTGAGATTCCCTCTCAAATTTTCATTTCAAATCCTTTTAGTATCTAAAAATTTTCTTACAGATTTCTAATTCAAATCCCTTTAGTATCTTAAGATTTTTTCACAAATTTCCAATTCAAATCCCTTTAGTATCTTGAGATTTCTTTACAAATTTCCAATTCAAATCCTTTTAGTACTTTGAGATTCCCTCTCAAATTTTCAATTCAAATCCTTTTAGTACCTAGAAATTTTCTTACAAATTTCCAATTCAAATCTCTTTAGTATTTTGAGATTTTTTCACAAATTTCTAATTCAAATCCCTTTAGTATCTTGAGATTCTCTCGTAAATTTCCAATTCAAATTCCTTTAGTATCCTAAGATTCCCTTGCAAATTTCCAATTCAAATTTCTTTAATATTTTGAGATTTTCTTATAAATTTTCAATTCAAATCCTTTTAATGTCCAGAAGTTTTCTTACAGATTCCCTTGGAGATTTTCAATTCAAACCCCTTTTAGTACTTTGAGATTTTCTTTCAAATTTCCAATTCAAATCCTTTTAGTACCTATAAATTTTTTTACAGATTTCCAATTCAAATTCCTTTAGTATCTTGAGATTTCCTCGCAAATTTCCAATTCAAATCTCTTTAATATCTTGAGATTTCTTTACAAATTTCCAATTCAAATTCCTTTAGTATTCTAAGATTCCCTTGTAAATTTTTAATTCAAATCTTTTTAGTACCCAAAAATTTTCTTGTAGATTTTCTCAGAGATTTTCAATTCAAATCCCTTTTAGTACTCTGAGATTTCCTCTCAAATTTTCAATTCAAATCCTTTTAGTATCTAGAAATTTTCTTATAGATTCTTAATTCAAATCCCTTTAGTATCCTGAGATTTCCTCATAGATTTTCAATTCTAATCCCTTTAGTATCCTAAGATTGCCTCACACATTTCCTCAAGGATTCCCTCAAAGTAAAATAAATCCATTCAAGATCTAAATAAAAGATGAAAGAGAAAAAGTATTTATTTTCAATCCTAAAAGAATTTAAATACGCAATTTAGCCAATATCCGGATAATACTCGATATATGCTAATACTCGCTTAATACTTGCCTAATATCCAATTGATACATAGATCTCAAGTATCCCATAATCCTAAGATTCTTTGATTGATACCTTGAAATCCTAAGATTTTCTATTTGATACTTTAGAATCTTGAGATTATTTATTTGATATTCTAAAATCTTAAGATTTTTTATTTGATACTTTAGAATCTTAACATTCTCTATTCACATTATAATTTTGGAACTAATTCTAATTTATCTCTGTTTACATTATAGTTTAGAATTAATTCTAATTTAACCCTGTTCATATTATAATTTGGAACTAATTCTAAATTAATCCTATTTATACTATAGTTTTTATACATACTTATTTGATTTTGATGCACTTGCGGCAAGTGCATTACGACACCGTAAACCAACAACTAGAATATAGAGTAAAAAAAGGCTAAAAAATCTTCATTTGTATCTTTTTTTTCAATAAGTCTATCAATTTATGCAAGTGAGTCATTGGCACTAGAATTGGTCTCAAGTTTTAAGGTACATGTAGTATTATGAAGATAACTATAAAAGCTATAATATTAGGATCTACACATCCTATCTCATGAGATTTAAAAGGAAATGATTTATCTTATTTAGCAAGCATTTTTTTGAAATATACAATTTCTTCTAGCAATAAAAAACCATTAGATCTAATCTTTAATTTTTCAAAAGTCTCCTTACTGAATTGATATCCAATATTCCTTGAATCTCTTAAATTCTTCTTTCTTAATGTTTCTTCTATTTTTTCTTTAGAATCCTTTGATAAAGATTTTATGATAGGTTTCACCTTTTTATCCACTGTATTATATTTTATTTTCATAATAATTTCTTGTTCTTGAAAAGATTTGAATATAGAATAAATTTTTTTTGAATGAATTTATACAACTTTATCATTATTTCTTAATCCAATTAATGCAATCAATTCCACAAAATCTTCTAATTCATTTTTTCATAAACACTAGAAATCTTTTCATTTTCTTTATCTCCAATCTTTGCTAATACTTCCATAATTGCTCTAGCCCAATATTTTTGAATATAATAACTTAAAACCTCTATTTCTTTTTAATTCCAATCTTCAAAATATACTTATTAATTATGACTCTCTCTTTCATGTATTGATTGTTTATAATAATTAATAAGTTTTTTATTTTTTTATTTTAATTTAAATATATTCTTATATTAATAATATGATTTAATCTTGTTTCACTTGTTAATTATTTCTCCTGTTTAATATGGTCAAAAATAATATTGTGAAATTCTTTCTTTGTAATCCTTAGAATCTCTTTTAATGTGAATTCAACCCTAACATTGACTATACATTCCTTAAGCACCTCTTTTAAATTTGGTGCTACTTCAATATTGAAAAGTAATTTGTAAGCTATTGATTTATTTTTCTTTTTTATATTTTTTATCTTTTTTTTTTTTTTTTTTTTTTTTTTTTCCTTCAAAATTTTGAAGCACCTTCTATAAATAATTTTTATAAAGCCATATCATATGCCTTGTCTTCTCAAGTTTCCTCTTAAAAGAATTTCCTTATCTTGTGTTATTAAAATCCCTCCTCTTCTTTTTTTCTATTAAAGCTTTATGTTGGCTCTTAGCAATATATACATGGATTGAAAGAGCTTCTATAGGATCTTTTAAATTTGTAGTACCACAAATTGTAGTAGTAGTCCTTAATAATACTTCTCGTGGCATCTTTTCCATTTATATTGTAAAAATGGCAAAAGACCAAAATCCACTTGTTTTTATATTTTTGTTGAAATCATCATCTACTATGGCACCATAATTTACAAATTCTTATGTCGCAATTCCATATATTATTTAATAAATTTGAACCAATGCTTTCATACTTTCTTTACCAAAGTTGGTTTGAAGAAGATCTCCAATATCCTTCAATGCTATTTTTCCATCTTTCTAAAAAATAACTCTTTGTTGAATCATATCATTGAATTCATCACAATCTTTTTGAAAATAAGAAATATCATCATACTAAATACATCTTTGTATATATCTTTGTTTAGAAGTAATCTTTAAATTATTTATAAAAGTCTTCTCTTCAAGCCTTATAAGTTTAATTTGAAGATCTTGTATTCTATATATAATCTTCTCAACCTCTATATCTTCTTTCTTTGATGTAACTACTAGAGTTTGGACAATAATCATGATTAATTATATATTAAACACTTTATTTTTAGATGCTTATGCTACTTATTGAATACTAATCTTATTTTTTATTTTTTATTTTTCTTATTTTGCAAGCAATTCCACAACATCTTCAACATCCTTTTTCTTTGTTAATCCTTCATCTTTCTTTTTATCTTCAAGAAGAACTTCCAATTTTTTTAATAATTTTCTATCAGCAGCTCCAACAAATAACTCAAACTTCTTTGGCTCTAATATAAATATTTTTACTTCTCACAATTAAAAATATTATCTTTCAAATGCCCTTAATAGCTCCATAGCTTGTAAATTCTTATTAAGCTACTTAATCCATTCTAAGAATAATTTTTTAGTAATCTAATCAATATCTTTCAAAAAATATTTAGGCTTTAATGCATATGAAAATATCTCCTATAAGCTTCCAAAATACTCCATAATTAATTTTATATGTTTTCTTATCTTCAATACTGTCATAAGTTTAAATAATTTAATTTTTTTTTTGGAAACATAATTTAAATTGATTTTTTTCATATAACATCTCAAATATTTTGAAATATCTTTTCTATCAAACTAGTTAATCTTGCTAACCATTGCTTGCAATGCTTTGATTGCTAAAGCATTTGTGTAATCATTGCATTGTTGTTGCATAGATAATATTAATACTTGAAATATACTTACAATATATGGATTCATATACATATCTTGTCCTCCAATAGAAAATCCACTAGAAGCTCTACTTGAATAACTATTCAAAACTTCCATTGAAGTTTCAACTTTAATCTTCTTACCTTCTTTCTCTATCAAATTCAAATAAGAATGAAAAAAAATCTAATATCTCCTACCTCAAAATTTCATGTCAAGTTCATCACTTATATTGTATAATATGTTGTCTTGTTTGAGAATGCACTAGACACTTGGTTGTAGAAGGTATACTTATATATTACAATTAATAAAAAATATAATAATTTTAATATAATCCTAAATAAATTTTAATTAAACTTTAACCAAATTTTAAATAAATCCTAATAAAATCTTATTCAAATTCTAATCAAATCTTAATCAAATATTAATTAAATCCTAATAAAATTTTAATATAATTATAAGTCAAATCCTAAGTCAAATCTTAATCAAATTCTAATGAAATCTTAATATAACTATAATTCAAATCTTGAGTCAAATCTTAATCAAATCTTAAATCAAATCCTAAATTAAATCTTAATCAAATCTTAAATCAAATCCTAAGTTAAATCTTAGTCATATTCTAATAAAATCCTAAATTAAATCCTAATTATATCCTAATAAAATCCTAATATTCTTATGAAATCCTAATAAAATTTTAATATCTTAATAAAATCTCAATAAAATCCTAATATTCTATTGAAATCCTAACAAAACCTTTATATTTTAAGAAATCGTAATGAAATCCTAATCAAATTCAATAGCAAATTTAAAATCTCAATAATTATCAAATTAATTATTTATTTTTATTAAAAATTTGCACACTTCTTAATCTTTTAGTTAAAAATTAATATAAAAAATTTGAAGAAAATCAAACTTACCAATTGAAAGAAAAAGCTCTTAATTCTCTTGGATGTTGGCTGCTCTCTTTCTCTAACCTTAATGTTAATCTTCTGGTATCAATATCTCCTTTTTGTATGGTTTTTATGTTCTAAAATTTTATAAAAATATTGAAAATTAAGTTAACTACTAGCTCAAAAAAAAATCATTCTAATCTAACTAGCAAATTGCTTAAAATCACAAAAACCCTCACTAATCCTAGAAATCCAATTTTTGAGATCCTAGCTAACTTAAACTTTAATATCCGTTGATCTAATTATTGAATTAAGCTCAAATTCACAACAAATATTCAACACAACTATATACATAAACCTACAAATTTTCACTTTTTGGTTTGCTACAAAATTCTCAATATACTCAAAAATAAAAATCTATTTTTTTTTAATATTTAAAATCATCCAAATAGAACCTTGACTTTGCGTAGCTCTTACAAAGTTATTACAAATTTAAAAACCTTCAAATTAATACTCAAGAAAGCCTTATTCAATTTGCTTTTAAATTCTACTTTCTAATCAATAAAAAAAATATTCCATCTATTTTAGGAACATGGTTTTGTACCTTGGGATCCAATTTCAACCCTGGTTTATAATTGGCCTTCCTTGGATATCAATCCAAGGTTTTTTTTGATAATTTTTATTAAAAACTATCTTTTATTTTTATCTTAAAATACCTATAATAGTATTTTTGTTAATCTATCTTGTTTTATCTTATTTATGGCACTACAAAGTAAATAGAAGTTTTTTTTTTTATAAAAAAGATAATATTAATATTAAATATTTTTATTATCTCTCTATTTTTTTATTTTTTTATTTTCATTTATATTTTTTAAAGTTATTTCGTAACTTACTCTTTAATTAAGCTTCTCTATAATATACATCTCGTTTTGTCCTTTTATCCTATAGTTGTGTTATAATACAACACCAATAAATTAATAAACGATAGTTTTTGAATTGAATTTGCTAGTTATTGATTCTCCATCTTCTTAGAGCTAAAAATCCAAAAAAATAACAAATAATGATACAAGATATCACCATTGAATCTGCTTTGCTTTATAATAAAGGTTTTTTTCATCTTGATTTTGATAGATGTTATCAATGAAATGCATGGACTTTGGTTGATGTATTTACTAGATTCCTAAATGGCTTCCATGTGCATTCACTAATATCATATTCATGCCAATGTACAAGATATTTTAATCTATTTTAATATTACTTTAAATCTAAGACTTCTTCCACTTCATATTTATTATTATTTACTTCTATAGGATGTACTGGCATTTATCTTCTTCTTTGTATATCTACTGTCTTATATAATTTAAATAAAGATGTGTGAAATACACGATAGATCTTCATAGACTCTGGTAGGTATAATTAATAAGCAACTGAATTGACCTATTTACAAATTAGAAATGGTCAAAGCCCATCATAATTTAGCTTGTTATAAGGACAAGTAGTCTTGATATTACAACAAAGTAGCTATATCTTATCACCAACATGGACTTGAGATTGTTTCTCACAATAGACATTTGCATTGGTCTTTTGTTGTTTTTAAACTTCTTTTAATTGTGCCTTCATTGTTATATGTAGCTTTGACAATCAATTTGCTAAATCTTCTATTACAAGATTATTAGTTTTTGAGAAGTCAAAAATATCAAGTCATGGATGATAATTATAATTGGCAAAAAACATATTTATTGATTAAAAGAATGTATTCAATTATTATAAGTGAATTCTACCAATGGCAAAAGAATTATCTAATCATCTTAATAATAATTGATGGTATATCTTAAATACTATTCTAATACTTGATTTATGCATTTTGTTTGTCCATTAATTTGAGGATAGAATACTAAAGATAGTTTTATATCTACCTTCAATATCTTAAAAAAGATTATTCAAAATTTTGATATAAATTATATCTTTCTATCTAATATAATATCTCTTAGCAATCCATGATAGCAATAGATATTGTTAAAGAAGACTTTAATTATTTCTTTACTTATGATACATTTTGTACATGATACAAAATATGCTATCTTAGTGAAATGATCTATGATTATAAATATAAAATTATATAAACTTGAAATTAATAGATTTGTAATAAAATCCATAGAAACAAAAGATTATGGCTCTTCCAATATAGGTAATGGTTGAAGAAGTCCGTAAGGTTGATGATAAGTTTTTGATCTTGAACAAATATCATATGATTGCACAAATTCTTTAACTGCCTTCTACATTTGAGGCCACCAAAAATCTCTTGATATTAGTTCCAAAGTCTTGTTGTATCCAAAATGTCATGCTGTAAGAAAGTTGTGACGAGCTTCAAAATCATGTAGTTTTATTTCATCTTCTAGAACATATAAGCATCCCTTAAAATAGAGCAGATTGTTCTTAAACCCGATTTTGAAAGTATTATGAGACTCAAATGAATTATTCTTAATATCATGAATAAAAAGATATGAAGACATGTTTAATTGAACTTGCTTGAAAAAAGTTGAATCAACATTTAATGTTGATTTCATTGCTTGAAAATGAAATTATTCTCGCTTTAATAAAATTATTCTTTGTTGATCTGAAGCTATATTTTTTTCTTTTGGTATAAGACAAGAACATCTAAAAAGCGCATTGGATAAATTTTGCTGCTTTCCTGCCTAATAAGTGATAATGAGCTCAAATCTTAACAAAGATATATTCCAACAAGCCTAGCAACGATTCAAAACACATATTGACATGAAATACTTGGAATTCTTGACATCTATATATACAATGATTAGATTAGAAGCACCTTCTAGATAATAATATCATTCTTAAAAAGAATCCATGATTGTAAAAAATTCTTTGTTGTAGATTTCTTAGTTAATTTTGACTACTAACAATTTTTTTGAATAAAAAGCTATTAAATGAAGTTTATCATCTACTCCCATTTGAGAGAATATCGCACCTAAGACAAAGTTTGATGCATCTATTTTCATAAAAAATATTTAAAAAAGTCAATATAATACAAGATTGGTACAAAAATAAAAGATATCTGTAAAGCTTTAAATGATGCTTTTGCTTTCTTACTCCACTCAAGTTTTTTTTACAAATTAAATGTTGTTGTAAAGGAGAAAGAACCTTCTTCAAGAGATCATTGAAATCCTGGTTGCCTATTAAGTAAAAAAAAAGAACTAGAAAAACAATAAGAAAACAAAGAAGCCAAAAATAAATCTTAATTTTATATATTTCATACTTTTAAATTTTTATAAGTTTATATAGGCCTATTTTAAGCCTAATTTAAATCAACTCAATCAATATTTAATAGTATTTTTTTAGATTTCTTTCAAATTTTCTTAAGATATTTTAATTAATATTCTTTTAGATTTTTTTTTAGATTTTTTTAAAATATCCTAATTAATATTTTTTTAGATTTTTTTTAGATTCTTTTAATATATTTTATTTGATATTTCTTAAGATGTTCTTTAAATATCCTTCAAATTTCCTTAAGATATCCTATTTGATACCTTGTTAAGATATCCTTCATATATTTTTTAGATTCTTTTAAGATATTCCATTTAATATCCTTTTAAGATATCTTTTAAATATCCTTTAGATTCTTTTAAGCTATCTTGTTTAATATTTCTTTAAGATTCTTTTTAGATTCTTTTAAAATATTCTATTTGATATTCTTTTAAGATATCTTTTAGATACTTTTTAGATTTTTTAAAGATATCCTAGTATATATTCTTTTAGATTCTTTTTAGATTCTTTTAAGGTATTTTATTTAATATCCCCTTAAGATACCTTTAAAATATCCTTAAGATATCTTTTAGATTCTTCTAAAATATTTTATTTGATATCTCCTTAAGATATCCTTTAGATATCATTTAGATTCTCTTAAAATATCCTAGAGCGCTCTTTGCTCACCTTTCTTACAAAACTCTTCAAAATCCAAAAAAAAAATATATATATATCTATTTATAATCCTAAAAGAATTTAAATAAGTGGCTAATCAATACTTGGGTAATACTTGACATATGTGGATACTTGCTTAATATTTGCCTAATATCTGATTGATATCTGATTATGAAATATCTTGGTATCAAAAGATTCTTTGATTGATATCTTTGTACTAAAAGATTTTTTAATTGATACTTTCATACCAAAAGATTTTTTGATTGATACCTTGATATCAAAAGATTTTTTAGTTGATATCTTAGTATTAAAAGATTCTTTGATTGATACCTTGATATTAAAAGTTTCTATTAAATTTTTATCCTTGATCCTATCTTTTTTTTTATCCTTGTTCATATTATAATTTTGGAACTAACTCTATATTAATTCTATTCACATTCTAATTTTGGAATTAGCTCCATGTAAATCTTATTGACATTGTAATTTTAAAATTAGCTCCATATTAACCTTGTTCACACTATAATCTTAGAACTAATTTTATATTAATCTTGTTCATATTATAATCTTGGAACTAGTTTTATTTTAATTTCTTTTATATTATAATTTTAATATATGCCTATTTAATTTTGATGCACTTGCTGTAAGTACATCATGACATCCACCTCTCCTAAATGCATCCTCGAACATGTGCCATCCTAATCCTTTTGATCCTTATTTGCTTCTCATTCTTTTTTTTTCAAATTCTTTTTTGTTAGTAGCTCTTGATGTAATTTTTGAGCTTCTAATCCTTTGATATCTTTAATATAGATTTTTTCATTTTTTTTTTTAAATAGCTTAATCCATTTATTAGCAATTCTAGATCTCAATGGTATTCCATCTAATTCTTTCAAAAAGTAGGTTGCATTATCAAATATCTCAATCACAACATATGATCCAAAATATCTTCTAAAAAATTCTCTTAAGGACTATGTTAATTATCTAATGTGTTATTAAACACAAGTATCCAATCACTAGTTTGAATAGGATTTAGTCTTAACTTGTGTGTTTTATGAAACATGTTCTTATTTTGCAACCTTGCATCTTTTAATTTTTCAATAGCCTTTTGGTGATCCTCAAGTAATCTTTTCAATTGTCTGATTTGAAGCTCTAATAACCTTTTTTTAATTAATGTTATCCTTTAAAATCAAGAACATCCAATTAAACACATTCTCTTCAATTGGCATCATAGATTTCTATACCATCATCAATTCTATTGGTATATAATTGTCACGGACATATACATAGTTACCTATATGATTAGATAGAACTAGATAAAAGAAGGTAAAAGCAGGTTAATTCCATAATATCTTTAGAAAAACTTCCTAGAAACTTCATAGACGCTGCTTTGACTTTATAAGTGTCCATAGTAGACTTTTGGATTAGAAACTTGGTCAATAAGTTAGCCACATGTCGCACATGTTGGTAGCTTGAAGACCAAGCTAAATACGTGGCGAACATATAGGAAACTTGCAAGTTTGACAAGTAACTTGGTCAATAAGTTAGCCACATGTCGCACATGTTGGTAGCTTGAAGACCAAGCTAAATACGTGGCGAACATATAGGAAACTTGCCCTGCAAGTTTGACACGTGTCTTGCAACTTGGACACGGGTCTTGTAAATTGGATACGTGTTGGAGGTCCTATAGAACGTCGCCACTTAGCTCTTAGGTAGATAGTATAAATAGAGACAAGAGTGAAGCCTTCTTCACTCTTGTCAACTCCTTTCTTGTTTCCAGTCTAGTTCAAGAGTCTCTAGTTTTCTTGTCTTTTGGCATTAGCCATTCCAGTTTCTTTTTAATATATATACTTCCTTATATTTATTTCTTTGAGAGAGATCTCACTTGTTTATTTGACTTCATCCAGTTATTTTCCTTGATAATAACATATAAAAGAATTATGTGTAGTTTTGTTTGCCTATAAGGCAAATGGTAGCAATTTAGCTTTACCTTTGTATGCTTTGAGCAAAGACTAAATAATTAGAAGATGTCGTCTCTTTATCTTTCTATTAGCTTTTAGATTGTAGACTATGGTCAGCTTTAATTGGACCTCGTATCTTTTAAAAAACACATGAGCTCCTACTGCATCTAACTCATCCTTGTCTACCCTTATTCTTCCAATGTTTCCATAATAACACATTATATCTTCCAAAATAAACCTGCAAACTAATTCTCTGGACTTATTTCTTAAAGTCCTTTCTTCTATGTAATTTGATAATTCTTCATATATCAAAATCATATTCCATATTCTAATTGACATAACAATCAAATCTAATATCTATTAATAGTATATATTAGATAGATAAGTAGGGAACAAACCATCTCTGTATCTAATCTTTGGCTATAATTGATACTCTAAATAAAAATTTATAAATTCTTCTACATCTTTATATATATCTTTCCACTAATATCTTTCTTTAATCTTGGTGAAGGTAGTCCATACTCCCCTATGTCCAGCCCATAATGTATTATGAAATTCTCTTAAAATTTGATGATTGATCTCAGCATTATCAATAATCTTTAAAGAAATTCCATCCATTCTTTTGAATCTCTTCTACAAGAATCTTTCTTTTAAAATACACTTGTAAGCTTGATGTCTGATGTCTTTAAAATAATTTTCATTCTAACTTTCTTCCTTCTTTAAAATATTTAAATATAAACCAATGTTCCATAATTTGTCCTCATACAAATCTATATTGAAAGATAAGACTTCACTAATAGGGTCTTCTATTTCCATTATACACGTATAATCCATTTCAACCCTTTTATTCTTGTCATAAGCAAGCATTTCATGCTCATAGGAATATCTTACTCTAGATAATATATTTACAATGCAGTTTTTCTTTCCAAAGATATATATTAAAATAAGATTCATAGATTTGATATATACTATCCATCTCAACATAGCAATATCAAGAATCAAATATTTTAAAATCATATCTAGTAAAGATAAACAATCTATCTCTTAAATTATACTTGTGCTAATTAAATAATTTTTTTCTATCTTTAAGATAGTTAAAGCACTACAAAGTTCTTTTTTAATTTGAGGATAAGCTCTTTGTCTCTTAATAAGAACTTTGGCTCCAAATTTGATAGAAAATCTATTATCCTCATTGTCATCCTATCCAGTACTCTATGCAATAGCTATCAGGCTTGTTTCCAAAGTCACAAACATTGGTCTCTTACACTAATAATCTACTTGCCTCAATACTAGTGATAATTTTAAAACCTTTTTCAATCCTTCTATGGCTTCATCTTGCTCTTGCTCTCAAAAAAATCTTTTATCTTTTTTAATAACTTGTACAAAGATTTTGTTGTGTACCCAAAATGAAGTATTCAAATATGATAAAAATCATACACTCTCATGAATCTTTTATCTCAATTATATTCTTGCATAGCTTTATACTTGAAATTACATCAATCTTCTTTGGATTATATTTTCTCCCATAAGAACTATATAAATATCCAACCACAATTATCTTATCAATTCCAAAACTTAATTTCTTAAAAAATAGAGTTAGATTTATCTCTTCAAGTTTTGTCAAAATGTGGTCAACATCATCAATGTGTTTCTTCATAAATACCTTGCATCCATCTTCATCTAACTTTATATTCATATCTTCAATCCTACAATCTTTAATCGAAATATCATCCAAGAAAAGAATGGTCTTATTTAGAACATAATTCTTTAAAACTTAATTCATGATACTTTACATGTGTGCCAGAGAGTTAATAACACCTTGTGATAAACACATATGTATATTAATCCCAATAGAGTCTTTATTGTTGTGATATCCTTATTTTATTTAGTTATTTGGAACTGGTCATATTTCAAATATAAACCTCCAATAGAATAGATAGAAAGGCTTACAAATGCCTCAGCTACCGCATCTATAACTGGTCTAGTATCCATATTTCTAATAATAATTTTGTTAGTTGATTACATATCTTGAATAAATTTTAATGTCCAAAACTTTTTAAATATAATAAATCAATAATTGGAATAAGATATAATAGAAGATTTAAAAATCTTTATTTTTATCTTTTTTTAATAATAAATCTATCAATTTTGGAAGTAAAGCTGTTGGCACAAGAATCGGCTTCAAATCCCATGATATATGAGGTATTGTGAAAATAACCATAAGTACAATCATAACTAGATTAATACAATTAATTTTTTTTGGTACGAGGACAAAAGCCTTACTATGTCTAAATATCATCTCCAAAAACTTCATCTTCTCTTCTTCAATCAAGAATTCACTTCCTCCAATCTTCAACTTATCTAATGATTTTTGAATAAATCTATCACCAATCCTCCTTGGTTCCTTAAGACTTGGTTCTCTTGCTGCTTTTTCAATATATTCTAAAATGTCAAGAGGCAATTGAGCAACAATTGGTTTTTATCTTTTTAGCCACAATCTTATATTTGATATTAATCTATATTTTTTGTTCAATTCTACAACCTTTAACTACCTTCAACTAAGAAGCAGATTCCCTAACTGCCTCATATAATTTTTTTGAATGTAAATCCATGATTATTTCTTCACATTCATTTAAACCTTCTCTAGACACTAAGCCTTCTAAGCTCTTTAAAATACTATCCAAATCTTCTTCTAAACCCTCTTCATCAATCACCTTAGAAATAAATTCATCACTTGAAATTAAATCCATCTTTTTTAGTTTTTTTTAATTTTTATTTATACACCTTTGATATTTACAATCCAAATTTCTAACTCTTGAAAACTTCAAAATTCCATATTTTATATAAATCAAAAATCTATTTTTAAATCTATCTATATTTAAAAGTATAAAATTAAAAAACTTCTCTGCAGCCTTCGACTTCCCATCTTCAAGGATACTCCTCAAAAGTCTAAAAAATCATCACTAGTTTTCAAAAAAGTCTCTTTTAATTGTTCCTTGTTTATTTCATTATTAGTTATTACAGTTAGAAATTATACTAACATCTTTCCATCATAACTCTTGATCCTTGCATAATGTGAGCCATCATCTAATATCTTAGTCTTCATTCTTATAGCTGTAATTTATGGTTGTGCCAAAATCATAGGATAGGCAGCAAAATCTTATATAAAAATTTTTTGTTCCATCTCTGCATCTCCAATTCTTATCCTAACTTCTAAACATGCTCCATATAATTCACTCCTCTCATTATTTATAGTTCTTATTATCCATCCATGATTGATATTAATAGGCTATATTTTTCTTTCATAAATACTTTTGGATGTTATGTTGATTTCAAATCCATGATTAATTAATGCTAGATAATTTTTTTTATTATCATCTAGCCTCACATTGGCTTTTGTAGTAGTTCTAGCCTAATATGTATAAGAAAATATAAGCTTCTCATCAGTTTTTGTCCTTTCATAATTACAAACTAAGGTCCTCACTTGCTCACTTTTTTTACTTCTTGCCTTCTCTATTCTACATTCAATTACTTTAACCTCCTTCATATACATCTTTTTGATAGAAGTACTAAAAGTACTAGGTTTCTTGAGCCCCTCTTCTTTGCTAAATTTCTTCTCATTTTCAAATATATTCACATCACCAATAGAAGAAATTTCATGCCCTTAATCATGTATACTTTTTTCTTTGCTATCACCTAACAAGGAAAATACTTGTACTTCTTTTTCTTCTTTTATTTCTATTATGTCTCTCAAAGCCTTCATTATCAATGCTTCAGATGCCATCTACCTCTTTTTCTTAATAACATCAATAATAAGCTCATGAAATTCTTCCTTGGCTATACCAAAAATCTCTTTTAAAGGAAATTTAATTTTTGCATCTAAAATCTTTTTTTCAAAAATACCTTTCATATCAACAAAGGATTCAATATCAAACTTCAATTTAAAAGTTGGATTTTTAATCTTATCTCTTTTCAAGTCTTCTTTCACATTTTCCTTCTTTCATTTTTTTTTAGGTAATAAGATGTTTTTACTTGGATAGGATATAGAGGGCCCTAACTCTATTGGAGTAGTAGTTTGCTTTTCTTGATTATTATCTATCAATCTTTAGCTCTGCATCTTGCTATTGGACTCCTCTATTCTCTTCTCTTCTGCAACCTTGTCCCTTTTAATCTCAATTATAGTCTCTTAGATCTCATCTTTTTTTCATTAACTTCTAAATAAGCTTTGATATTTGTTGTATCAACTACATCACTCCATCTAGTCTTCTCCCTGATAACATATGCAGCCTTAAGCATAACTTTCCTACTAGGAATTGTAAAAATTTCCATATTTTCTATTTCCAAAATAATAGAGTATGAACTTGCTTTTTTAACCACAAATATACTACTAAAACTTTCAATGTGGCCTTGTATAAGCTTCTTCATTCCACTTTTACTAAAATTTAATTCAATATGTTTTTTAATTGTAATGAATCTTATTTTATCTTTTTTTTAAAAAGATCATCTTTTTCTTCAAATCGTCTTTATAGGTTGAGCAATTTCTCCTATTATGGTCTTTACTATCACAATACATACACATCTTCATCCATTTCTTTGCTTTTATTAGAAATTTAAAAGAATTTTTTCTTTTTCTTTTTTCCAACTCATTAAACTTGATCTTTAATTGCCTCATATCCTTGACAAATTCCTCAAGAATATCATTAGGAACAATCTTTTTTGAAATTACTACTAAATCAATAAGAACCATTGGAGCTATTGGGATTAGACAAAGAGCCACTCTTAATTCCACAACTACAGTTCTTTTAGCTTTTATCTTCCTTTGCTCCATGATCATTGCCATAGTCTTTTTAACTTATTTCCAATTCTTAATACGGCCTCTTTTTCCACCTTTCTACATTAAAAGTAAGAATAATTTATCTTATAAGTCTCAATCAGTTGTTTGTAAGAAAAATTCCACCTTCCTGTCATCTAGCAATTACTTATTTGTTATTAAAAGCTAAAAAAACTTCCTTTCAAGTTCTTCAAATAATTCCTTGGGACCTATCTGCTTTCCAGATTGTTGTTCTATTTATTCTAAGAATGTTTTCTTGATCACTCTTTTTGAATGCTCTTTAAGAAATTCTTTTCTTAAAATTCCTTCATATTGATCTTAAGAGTTTATATCATTTTTATATAAGCCCTTGATTCTTTTTTTGACTTCAAGAATATAAATAAGTATAAAATTCAAACACATCCTTCTATACAAAATTTGATATATTTTTATTTCATCCACATAGATTTTAAGAAATCTGATTATATTTCTACCTTCAAATCTCCCTACTAAATTGATGACAAGCTATAAAGCCTTAGAAATATTCTTCTTCTCCATTTGTATATGTTGCATCCTTCATTGTTCATGTGATTACTTTTCCATAATTTAAAAGTGCCTTTAGCATCTCCTTAGCACTCCCAAATCTTCCTATTTTTTCCATTCTATTAACACCTAATAACCTTAAAAAAATTCTCACTGGAAGCACTAAGTATATCATAAGGAAGAAAGAGCCTTCTTCAAGAGATTACTACAATCTTGGTTGTCTACTAAGCAAAGAAAAAAAACTAGAGAAACTACAAAAAAAATTAAAAAAATAAAAAAAATTAGAAGTAAATCCTGATTTTATATATTTCACACTTTCAAACTCTTATAAGTTTGCATAGACCTATTTCAAGCTTAATTCAAATCAATCCAGTCAATATCCGGTGATATTTTTTTAGATTCTTTTAAAAAAATTTAAAAAAATTTAAATTCATATTCTTTTAGATTTTTTTTAGATTCTTTTAAGATATCATATTTGATACTTTCTTAAGATATCCTTAAGATATCTTTTAGATTCTCCTAAGATATCCTATTTGATATCTTTTTAAGATATCCTTCAAATATCTTTTAGATTCTTCTAAAATATCTTATTTGATATCTTCTTAAGATATCCTCCAGATATCTTTTGGATTCTTTTTAGATTTTTTTAAGATATCTTATTTAATACTTCCTTAAAATATCCTTTGGACACCCTTTAGATTGCCTTCAGATTCTTCCAAGATATTTTGGAGCTCTCTTTGTTCATCCTTCTCATAAAAATTTTCAAAATCTTAAAAAAAATAAAAAATATATATATATATATATATATATATATATATATAATCCTAAAAGGACTTAAATAGGCAACTAGCCGATATCCAAGCAATACTTGGTGTATGCAAATATTTGGTGTATTGATGAATATCCTGTTTATATTACAATTTTAGAACTAGCTCCATATTAATCCTATTTACATTGCAATTTTGGAATTAGTTCCATATTAATCCTATTCACATTATAATTTTGGAACTAGCTCTATACTAATCTTGTTTATACTACAATCTTGAAATTAGCTCCATATTAACCTTGTTTATATTGCAATCTTGAAATTAATTTTATTTTAATTCCTTTTATACTATAATTTTAATATAGGTCTATTCAATTTTGATGCACTTACTGCAAGTACATCACAAAAGCATGTTAGTGATATTATAATTGAAGAAAAGTTTTTAATGAAGATTTGGTAAAAATTGACAAATTCTAAAAAAAATTGCACATCTTTTATTATTTTTGGAATTTTTTAATCTATAATTATTTGAATTTTTTTAAGATCCATCATTAGGCCATTATTAGAAATGATGTATCCTAAAAAGTCAACTTGAATAATGTGAAATATACGTTTTTTCATCTTTACATATAATCCTGTATCTCTAAGTTTTTATAATACATGACAATCATAAAATTTATATTTTTCTATATTTTTAGATCAAAATATCATTTAAATAGCAGATAATAAAATCATCAAGAAATTCACAAAAAATATCATTTATAAGATATTAAAAAATAATAGGTTCATTTGTAAGTCCAAAAGGCATGACATTATATTCAAAATGCCTAAACCTAGTTTGAAATACAATCTTTCATTCATCACCTTCTTTGATGTAAACCAAGTTGTATGTTCTTTGTAAATCTATCTTTATATAGATCTTTGCTTAATTGAGTTGATCAAGAAGTCCTAAAATCAAAGGTAAATGATATCTATTTTTTATGATAAATAATCTATGTATATCTGCAATAATTATTTTTTTTTTCTTCACAAATAAGATAGAAGCTCTTTTTAGGGATTTTGAATGGCGTATAAAGTTCTTAGCTAAGTTTTTATTAATATATTCTTTTAATACAACCAACTCATTTTATAATAAATTATAGATTGGTCCAAATGGTGGTTGAGCTCTTTCTTGAAGATTAATTGAATAATTATAAAATCAATGCTTTAGAAGGATATTTATATATATTTTTAAAAAGTATCTTAAAAATCTTGATATTGGCTAAAAATACCACTTATTGTATTTTTAATATTAAAAATAAGTATAGCATATATAACAAAAGATGATCCTTCTTTTGTTATATATATGAAAGCTTTTGTATCTATTAATTAGAATTTGGATGTACTAGACTTATGTATTTCTATTTGATTAACAAATTTTTAGATTAAACTATGAAAAAAATCAAGGTTATAACAAATTCAATCTATTTAAAGATTATATATTTTTTAATTATAATAATTCTAAAATAATTAGATTAGAAGGAGATCTAATTATATTAAATATTACTATGCTATTACATCCTTTAGTTACTATATTGAAAGGAATAATTTCATAGGTGATATCTCTAAAAGACAACAAACGATCATCTTATGACTTCTACATATATGGATTTAGTTTTCTTAATTAAAAATATTTCTTATTTTTTGACAAAATCTTTGTCTATGAAACAAGTTGAGGCTCTTGAATCTAATAAGATAAAGACTTTGTGATTTTTAGATCCTAAAGATACATCTATTGTAAAACAAGACAAGAAATCTAAAGAGAAAATAGGACCTTTATTAGGTGTTGCACATGATTTCAATTACATGGTCCTTATTGTAATTGGAAAAATTTATTTTTTAATATATTGTCTTTTCTAGCATCCATGCTCTTTATTTTGTAGTTGCATTGCTTCTTTGAATAACATTAAATAGTGTGCTTAGCTTCTCCACAATATAAGCATAGATTGTCTTAATGACATTGTCGTGTAGTGATACAGCTATTAGGTGAAAGAAAAAGGGGATAATTATAAAATATAGGAGCTCAAATGGAAATATTTGAGCAAATTATCTAAGAATTATAGATAATAGAGAAGAAAGAAGAAAAAAATTAAAAGGCTAATATTTCCTTTTTATAGAAAAGGCTTCTATTTACTTTGTATGGCCATAAACAAGGCACAACAAAGTATATTAGAAAAATAAATAATATAGAAATCATTACAAAGAAATTAAGAATAGATTTGAAAAAAATTTATCTCAAAAATCTTAGAATTGATACCCGGAGAGGACCGATTATGAGCCTGGGTTGAAAACAAACTCTAATATACAAAACCACATGCCTACGGCGGGCCAATTCTTCTTTGGCAAATTAAAAGATGGGATTAGAGAGCAGACTAGAAGATCTTTTTTTGAGTGTTCATTGGAAGTGATTTAAATTTGTAATGACTTTGTAAGGGCTTTGCAAAGTTAGGGTTGATTTTGGTGACTCTGATTTTTGTGAAATATATTGGGATTTACATTTTTGAACATTTTGTGAGATTGGTTATAGATCTATAAGTGAGATTTTGTGGATTGGTACATACGGTTGTGTTTGTAAGGTGCTATGAATTTGAAATTGATTTAATAGATCAATCAAAGATTATTGAAGTTTATATGGGTTGGGATCTTGGAAATTAGGAATTGAGGGTCATTTAGGTTTTCTGAGATTTCTAGCAATCTACTTATTGGATTGGAGCAAAATTTATGTGTTTGTATAGAAGACTTAATTTTCTATATGCATGTGAAATTTAGAAGTAACTAAATAGTGTAAGAAGGAGATATTGGCACTAGAAAATCAGCATTAAGAATAGAGAAGGAGGCTGGCCGATACTTGATTGAATTTTTGGATTGAATTTCTTGTTGGTAAGTTTGATCTTCTTCAAATTTCATGTACTTGCTGCCAAATTAATTTTTAAGAGGTGTGTAAATTTTTAAGTAAGATCAACAGTTTAGTCAATAGATATTGAGATTCTAAATTGCCCTAAGGTTGAAATAAGTTGGTTAGGATTTGATTAGGATTTAGTTTAGGGTTCGGCTAGGATTTGGTTTGGATTAAGTTTAGGATTTGTTTTAGAATTTAATTAGGATTTATTTTAGGATTTATTAGGATTTGATCAGGATTGATTAAGATTTAATTAGGATTTGATTAGGATTTAGATAGGATTTGTTTAGAATTTGATTAGAATTTAGTCAAGATTTGACTAAGATTGACTAAGATTTAGTTAAGATTTGATTAGGATTGATTAGAATTTAATTAAAATTTGACCAAGATTGATTAGGATTTAGTTGTGATGACTAGGATTGTTTAAGATTTGTTTAGAATTTGATTAGAACTTAGTTAGAGTTTGATCAGGATTGACTAGGATTTAGTTATGATTTGACTAGGATTGATTAGGATTTACTTAGGATTTGACCAGTATTGACTAGGATTCAATTAAGGTAACTAGAATTGTTTAGAATTTGTCTAGGATTTGGTTAGGATTTAGTTAGGATTTGACCAAGATTGACTAGAATTTAATTAAGATTTGACTAGAATTGACTAAAATTTAATTAGAATTTGATCAAGATTGACTAAAATTTAGTTAGAATTTGACCAGTGTTGATTAAGATTTAATTAAGGTGACCAAAATTATTTAGGATTTATTTAAGATTTGATTAGGATTTAGTTAGGATTTGACAAAGGTTGACTAGGATTTAGTTAGGATTTGACAAAGGTTGACTAGGATTTAGTTAGGATTTGACCAGGATTGACTAAGGTTTATTTAGAGTTTGATTAGAGGTATTAGAACTAGTTATTGTTATTTCTTTTTATCTTCTATAGCCACGTGCATGGAATATTCTCAAGTAAGACTTCACAACATACGACAATGTTAAGTCTTTTCTTACTTGGTGAAAAATTTAAAATGTATCATATTAATTTACATTAATTTTGGCTTAATCAAATAAGTTTTTAAAAACTTAGGAGCTATTGTCATTAATTGACTTAATCCTCTTTAGTCAAATCTATATTTTTGACGTCTTTCAAATAATCAATTGTTGTATGTAATGACTTGAGCAATAAATTGTATTAAGAAGTTTATTTTTGGCATTATTAGTAATAAATTTTCATATTATTTTTCAATCTATAATAAAATTGATTGATAAGGGCTTTGTCATTCCACTCTACATCACATGTGAGGTTTTGAAATTTAGTAGTATATATTGTGGCTAACCATGATCTTTGTTATAAAGATAAAAATTTAATCTCTATTACCTTTTTTTGATCATTTTTTGTAGATATGATCGTAAACACTTCAAAGAATGAATTTAAATCATAAAAAAGTCATAATTTTTTTTTATTTTTTTTATTTTTTATTTTTTTTATTTTTTATTATAACAAATGTACAAATTAAAAAAAAAAAAAAAAAAAAAATCTAGATAAAAGTGTACCTATAAATCTAACTTAAATAAATCCATAAGAATATTGGTAAGGATGAAACTATAGATAAGGCTTGACTTGTTGTAGAAAACCTTAAAATTTTTATCTTATTCCATCAAACTTCTTAAGCATACTAATCTTTGCACCTTTTATGCTTGTAGAAGCAATACTTTGTGGATTTCATTGTGAGGTCGACTTACTTGCTTCCCTCAACTATGTAACTTCTTGGTATAGGCTTTAGACTTCTTCTATAGATGTTAGAATAGTGCTTCTATGGTTGACATTAATGATGCATAAAATTTCCATCCTAAGAATATTGATAAGTTCCTGAAAATGTGCAATAGTTACAAATCTTTTCTCATTCTTATTATATATAGTATCCATAATTTTTCTTCTATTTTAGAAAACTTAATAAATCTAAAATTTAAATTAAAAGAGAATAATCCATAATCTTTAATATCAAATAAAAATTTCTACAAAAAGAAGTGATCTACTTTCTTTAAGAAAAAATTAAGATTAGAAAGCAAAGAATATTAATTTAAAGATAAATAATTCAAAACCTTCAAATACAAAAATAAAACTAACGTAATCTACTCACTTCTAAAATAATAAATAAGAACAATGAATTAACACTCTTATCAAACTATCAAGGACATGAAATATAAACAACCAAAGTATCAAAATATTCTTGTGTCACTTGAAAAGAATAGAGAATCAGTCAAAGATGGTATAATATTAAACTAAAATGGCTATTATCAAAGATAAAAAGAATAAAGACTCTTAAAACAAGATTAGGAACAAAAAAGGCATTGATAAGAATAAAGAAGGCTTCACTCTTATCTCTATATATACTATCTATTTAAAAGTTACACGGCGATATTTTATAGGACTTCCAATATGTGCTCAATTTATAAGACATGTATTAAACTTACAAGGTAAATTTCCTATATGTGTGCCATGTAATTATCTTATTCTATAAGCTACTAATATGTGCAACAAGTAGCTAATTTGTTGGCCAAGTTTTTAACCTATCAATCACCTATAGATATGAATAAAGATGAAACCACGTCTACGAAGCTTCTAGAAAGCTTTTCTATAAGATATTATTCAATCAATCTACTTTTATCTATTTTTATCTATCTATATTATCTAGATAATTATTAAAATAAATCTTATATCTATAATATATAATTGATGATAATAATTGTATCTAATTATCACATTCATAATTCTTAATAAATCAACAATCAATACTTATGCTTAATTATCTAATAAAGAAATTCTAAGGAATATATGATAATTACAAATTAGAAAAGATTTTTAAGAAAGAGAATTGAAGATTTTGATAAGTAGTTTTTTTTAAAAAAACCAAAAAATTAGTTTAAATTATATTTTATATTATTAATAATACAAAATTATTTGAGCTAGTAATATATCCAAAATAATTATTATTTGAGTTAAATAATTAATATATTAAGAAATTTTAGCTCAAGTAATAATTATTTTGGATATAGAAGAGAGGTACAATTTAAATATGATGCTTGCTTATATAAGGATTTATCTATTATTAATCTTAGTTTTTAAACTGATAGGAGGGAGGTTCCTTTTAAAATAATCATCAAAGTTAACATAATAAAAGTTTTAAAAAATAGGATAGGATAAGAGAGTACCTACTGATCTAAAATTTAGACATTATTTTGGAGGACTTTTAGTTTGGACTTTGGTATTGAATATATATAACACTTGAAAATCCAAATATCTATCCAATGTTGTGATAAGAATCTGCTTCAAATAGATCTAAAGTTCTTTTTTACAATCAAATTGGGCATAAGAAGTAAAATCACTTGTAGCAAATTGGCTTCAAATGACAATCCATATAAACTCTAAAAGTCTTACAAAGCTTAGCTAAAGGATCTTCCACCAAGTTATGGATTGCTTTAAGTTCATTAAACTATTATTTACACACAATGTCATAAACATAAAATAGATGAAGGTTCTAGAAGGTTCTACTTAGTTTTAGAAGATTTTAGAAAATTATTAATGGTTTTGAGAAGGCCCTAGTAGATTTTAGTTAGGTTACAAGAAGATTATGAAAGGTCCTAAAAGATTCTAGAGGATCTCAAATAGTTGTAGAAGATTCTTGGAGGCTTAGATATTTTAGAAAATTATCAAAGAAGGATCTTAGGCTTGCTTCACCTCTAAGTATTAAAAAAACTCCTCAAGGAGCTTTTTTGTATCTAATATATATATTTAAAAGTTAAGATTGAGGATATCATTAATAATTTATTGTATTGCACAATCATATAGTTTCTCATTACAACCACATTGTTTTGAATCTTCTTGGAAATAAAATTGATTATTCAATTAAAATTTTTCCTTCTTTGTGAAGTATCACTAACTTGTCATCTTTCTTATATTTGAGTGCAATGTTTCTATTCCTATTCCAGAGCAAGCTTCATGAAATTAAAATCTGCCATCATATTTCTATCCCTGCATTTTATACCTTCTCTCTATACCTATAAAATTTCTTGTTGTTGCTATTACCTCACTAGCCTACACTTTTACAGCACTTTTATTCAATTGTATTTTTACTACACCATATTATTATTCTTCATTGCCCCCACTTATTCATATTACTATATATTTTGTTTAATCGCACTTATGTCATGTGCACATACCTAAATTTTTTATTTTTTTATTTTTAGTAATATTCTTCTAATCTTATACTTACACATTCTTTTGTTGGATTTTTTAATGCTTATAAATATAATTTACCACTTTTTATTCACAAAACCCCTTTAATTACTCCAATCGCTTTTTTGCTGGTCTCCTTGATTAAATACCTATCAAAATAATTATAATAGATTTCTTTATAATATATAATTTCCACTTGCCCCCTCTTAGCATTACATCTAGATTGCTACATTTGTCTTATTGCTCTTATTCTAATATACCTATTATTTTGTTTTTGAATTGTTTTTTTTATTTAATTTAGTTCTTTTGGATCTCTTCTTGCTGAAATGCTCTCTTTTTTTGTTTTTTTTTGCTATCTAATTATTTATTATCCTAATTTTGCTTTGATTCTGATTTAAGACCCCTCTCCCATTTTTTTCTCTTGATTGTGATTATAATTTTTGTTTCTTATTTTTCCTAGATTGATTATTTAAAGAAATGAATCTTCTATATGGCCATACTTTCTTCTCTTTGTTGAAAGAATAATGCCTAAAAAATAAAATTACACATCTTTTCCACTAAAATATAAAAAATCCAACAATATCACTCTAAGAAACTTCTTGCATCATGATGATGCCATCAAATCTATCTATCACTTCTTTAATTGTTTTTCTCTTGATTGTTGTAAATCTCTCCAATTGAATCCATTGTCACACTATAATTGCTTATAGTATGTAAAAATTAATTAAAATATATAATATGTGCATAGGTTCTAGTATGTGTTGGAATGGTTAGTAAAATAAATTAAAAGGAGTTGATATAAGAAACTTTATTTTGATTTTTTATTTATTCTGATTATGGCTTTTAAATTATATAGAATCTAAATATTTAGTATGAAGCCTTAAGAGAAGATTAAAGTCCAAAGATGAAAAATTAAACTATTAAGAGGCTTATTTAGAAGGATGAAGATAAAATCATGGATGAATGAAGGCAAGGGATGAAGTTCTTTATTCTTATTAGTCAATTTTCATGCCTAATAAGCTTTGAGGAGGCTACCTATAAGAAAAAAAATGATTTTGGTAACTTCAAGGGAGGCATTTGAAAATCAGAGACTAGAGTAAGAAAGCTTATTTTTTGTATTACAATTTTGATATAAAAATTAAGAGATTTGGAATTTTTATGAGAGAGAAGTAGGCACTTGAAGTTAAGATGTACAAATAGTATCTACTATCACTCTTTTGAGCATATAAGAAGTTGTACTAGAGCTTTTGGAGATTGGAAGGTGCAATTGGAGAAGTGATTTTAAGATCTATATTTGAAGAGGAAGAATTACTACATTTGGGATTTTGAAGAAGAAGATATTATAAGTCAAAGACAATAGAATGAGTTCTAAGGCAGTAAATAGACCATTTTGTTGGTAGTGATGGTTTTTGCCTTATCTTGAGCTTTTGGACAAATTTTTTCTAAAAAATTCTAAGAAGATGAATCTTTGTATTAAAAATCTATATATTAAATTTTTATAGCATTTAGACTTTTAGTTTGTGAGATATGAAGAATTTAGTACACAGATATTTGTAAATAAGGATTTGAAGCTATTATTAGGATTTTTACAATATCTGAAGATTAGTAATGAATCAATAGTTGCAATTTGTTATGCTAGTTTTTAAAAATACATTAGTATTTTATAAAAAATTTGAGTTGATTTGGATTGTTGGATTAAGAGTTATAGATTATTAAAATTTAGAAAAATCCCCCCTACTACGAGTAAATGAGGGTTTAGAATATTTTGTTGTATTTTGAGTGTTTTGTGAAATAAAACTTATATATTGGATATAATAGCCCTATGAGAAAGACTTTTATATAAATTTGAGGATTTTATTATTTTGGATCTTGGTTGAGTAATTAGTAGCAGCCAAAAGCCCAACACTTTCTTGAGGTAAATTCTCTCTACCATGACACCGCTATTGTCTCCACACTTTAATAACTTGATATGATTTCTACATCATCTTGTCTCTCCTTTTGTTCCAACTCTGTCTTTTCTTAAATTTTTATTATATTGTCTTTAGTTAAATTTTGATGAACTCTTCAATATAAAAGTAATCTTAGTTTTTTTAGCACAAATATAATTTTTTTCAATTTTCATGACTCCATTAAATTAATCAAGTCTACTTATTAAATTAATGATCTAATTGAATATTTATACATTGCACCTTCCATTTCTAAGATTGAAATCAATCCAACTTAGATTTTAATTGAATTTGACATTTTTAAACAATATCCACCTATATATTGATATTCTATTCTATTATTTATTTTTGTCACCTAAAATTTATCACATGCATACCTTTGCAGTAGTCTTCTTCACAATAGAAATTTCTTATAAATTTAGATTTTTTATGTGTGGTTTTTTTAGTAAAGACATCTACAATCGTTAACCTTATAGAAACTTGTTAGATATAATGAAACAATCAATATAATCAATTATACTATGTACATCAAATAATCTATCTATATCTTGATTTTTTTACAACCACATCTATTTACAGTTTATCTTTGGACTATTCTAATCTTATATTATACCAAAGATTCAACTTAAAAAAATAATTTTTTTAATACAACCAAAATATTGATTAGCTTTTGAAGGTAGAATCATTATAGTTCATAAAATTGGTAAAACAAGATTAAGAGCTACAACACAATAATTTCAATATAAAAATAAACTATGATAGTTTCTAAAAAACTTCCATCCAAACAGCTCTATTTAATCTCATCACTAATTGCATTTCACATACATTCAACTGTATTTAATACAAGTTTTAAAATATATATATATATATATATATATATATATATATATATATATATATATATTTTAAAATATATAAAATTTAGCTATTCTTTGCTTTTTTCTCTTTGATTATAAATATCCCTTATTTGTATATACTTCCTGATAAGAAGTGCCCTCCCATCCCTCCATCTCTCTTTTCTAATCTTTTATTTCCACCCAACTTGTTGAATTCTTCCAAAATCATTGTTATTTCCTCTCAAGAATGCTAATGCATTGCTTTGTCAATAATTACCTTGCCAATCAAGTACTGCCTTCTTCTTTACTTGCACTTTTCTACTATTGCATCCATTATATTTGATTATAGAAATACAAATACAAGCCCAAACTTCAAGTAAGTACCTAACATTAAAGCAATTGAATATTTCAAAGCAAAACAATGTCACTTCTTACAATAGACATTTAACTTAAGATTCTTCCTATATTTTTAATAACAATTAACTTTTGGTAGCAATATCTACATATGTGCTTGCTTATATACTAACACCCTTACAACTTACTGTAGATATCTAATATAAATAAACCTCTTATTGTGCTTATAAAGAAGGTAGAGATTCAAACACTCATATTTTTTTATTTTGATAAATGTGTTTAGTACTATGATAAGATAGATAAAATAGTTATTATTTTTTTTTGGAACAATACTCATGAATAAAGTACAATAGTAGTTCAACAATTGGTTTGATAATTATATATATTATATTTAAAAAGACATCAAAAAAGCCTTTTATTTATTGCATGGATAAAAAAATTCTAATAAGTAAGCTTATATTATATTATGTATCATTTGCTAAGCTAAGCAAGGAATTTTAGAATTATTATAAATAATTTATAAAATACATCAAATATTTGCAAAAGAATGTTAGAGATGGATTTAAGTTTTTATATTTTTTTTTAAATTTATTAGATTATTTAAAGTGACTACCAATAACTTAACAACTAACATTATTAAAAAATTATAAGATATAGTTTAACCTTGCAAAAATAATTACATCAATACTTTTGAAAAGAAGTTATATTTTTAAGTAAATAAAGTGGAATTGACTCTTCTTAAATTCACACCACCTACTATTAGAATGGATGTGCCTAAGATTAAAAAATAAAAAAAATAAAAAATAAAAAAACATTATTACAATATATATAAGAAATTTAGGCATGAAGATATCTAAATTTAGTAAATTCAAAAAATTTATACAATTGACTTTCTAAATCCTCTACAAAGCCAACAATAGGGATCAACAACCTTATGCTGCAACTTATAAGAAGAACCTTCTTTAAGCTATTTAAAAGACATCATATCAAGTATTTATTTTCTTACAATAACAATAGGATGGATAATTCCTACTTTTATAAATTTGTAAATCACATGATATGTGAATATCTCTATAAGAAGAAGTTCCAATAATTTCTAATAATTCAAAATCTAATTGAAAGAATTTTGAGAATTAATACCATGTAATATTATAATCTTAATTTATAAAATCTTAGTATAATATCAACTTAAGTCTTGTAGTTGAAGATGGGATTGTCCTTGCATACAAAGAATATTTTAAAAAAAGAATTTTGTAAGTCAAAAACTAAAGCTCATTAGAAAAAAATAAAAGAAGATCCACAATGAAATATTGGATTTGATTTATGAATTTTGGCCAAGAAAAAGCCTTAGCTTATTATACCTTACATACAAAATTTAACAAAAACTTATTTCTCATAGCACAGCCTTTTAATAATGACTAAGTTGTATTTCTTAATTTGGATGTATTAATAGCTAATTAAAAGTCAAATTATTCAACTATAGCTACTAAAACAGACTTATTTCTTATATTTTATCACATCTTAGATAAAATTATAAGATAATAATTCTTTGATAGTCTAATCATAGTCTCTTTTATACAACTCCTAGAAATTACACCAAATCTCATCAAATATGTAAAGATTCAAGTCTTCTTAGATGATTAAATGACACATCATTCTTCCTCAAACCACGCTAAAATACACAACCAAAATTGATTCTTTTTAACATCTAATTCAATAATTTCTATTATCATAGTCAATGTAGATGATAGATTTTTTATCTATTCTATATAAGTTAGAACTTTGGCTTTAAAAAGCTTATTATTTAATTGAAGCTTTAGAATAAATATATTTATAAATAATAAATACCTTTACTTAGGATTGTATGCACTTTCTTTTACTTCTAATTGATTTTGTATAGTTAATAAAGTAATGATGCACCTAATTGGCTTGATTTGTAATATATGTATCTTTATTTTTAATATTTTATATTTTATTACTCATTTATAATTTTTTTAATAGAAAAGTAAATGATACTTAAAACATGGTGGATTAACCATAATTGATTGATATTAAGATCACATATGATGATGGAAATAAGATGGCAACCACTTAAAATAATATTACTATTAAAATTAATTTGATCAACCAATAGACAAGATCTTAGTCAAAATTACTCAAAGTCTCAGTTTGTTAAATCTTAACAAAAGGCCTTACTAATAAATTTTTTTTTTTTTTTTTTTTTTCTATTGAAGAAGATTTGTTTGCAATCAAAATCAAAATTTAATCCAATAATTTAATCTTAATATACTATAGAAAACCATCCAATAATCTCATTTAAATTATTTCTAAAAATATTTTAAAACTATTATTTAATTAATTAAATAAATAACTTATCTAGACTAAAATTTAAAATACTCTAATTGTAGCCTAAAATCTTCTAAACTTTAAATAGGTTAGAAAGATGAATGTAAGAATCAAAGATAATTTTAAGTTTTTAAAGATTAATATCCAATTAAAAAAAAGCTAAAAAATAAGTGTTGTATCTTTTTATTATAAATCTAATAATATTTTAATGTGAAATTATAAAGACATTAAATTTTTTTTTAATGGATCTATATTAAATCTAATTAAAAAAAGATGAACCATCCTTGTATCAAATTTAATATTAAATAAAATCAAATTATCTTATTATATTATAACACAACTATTATTTGAAAGAATGAATAAAAATCAAAATATATAAAAAAGACATAATTAAAAGATTAATAGAGATTTTTTTAATAATTTATAGCTAATAGATTGAATATCATTAAATATTTAATATATTATCTTATATTTTTTATAAAAATGGCTTCTACATACATTATTAAGTCATAAATGAGGCAACATAAGATAGAATTTTTATAAAATCAATATAATTATCTTTGGATTAAAATTAAAAATAGGTTCTTATAAATATTATCATAAAAACTATTAGATTGATACTTGGAAAGGACCATTTGTAAAACAAAGTTGGAATTAGAAGAAAAAATAAGCATCCATAGCAAAAGAGGATATTTTTAGAAATTAAAGTAGAAGATTATGAAGAAAGTTTTGAAAACTTTTTAAAAATATAAAATTTGTAGGATTTTGATGTAAAAAAGCTCTTCCATGAAGAAAGGAAAAATAAGATTTTTAAGCATTGTAGTATGAAAAGCAATAAAGCTTGTTATGATTTTTAGCTAGGTTTTTAAAATCTAAGATTGTATTCTTATTAGTATATGGATGTTCAAGCAAAAAACTTGGTTTTCAATTTTGCTACAATTTTAACAATTCAATTGTAAGATATTGGTTTATATATATAAGGATGTGTTAGAAAAGAACAAACTATGATTAATTATTTATTCTTAAATATTTAAAATAAAAATATTTAAAGGTTAAATATTTAAAGATCAAAATATTAGATAAAAAAAAATTTAAATGTTGACAAAAGATGATATATTAAAGCTATATAATTTGATCTTTCTTTAGAGAGAGTAGATTTTCCCTTTCCTAGGATATATCATTGCATTTTAGAAGTTACGAATTATCCTCCTTTAAATTAGTATTATTTAGAAATATTCATTCTTAGTATAGAAAATATTACACTAATAGCTTATTGATTTTTTCTTTATCAATATAGAAGTAGATTAAGTCATTGGAGGTGCATCCTTACAAACAACAAATAAAGTGGTGAATTTTGTAGATCTATGAGCTGTTTTGGATACTTTACAAGAAGAAATGACATTCTTTTGCAACCCAAAAAAAGAATCACAAATGGAACAAGTATCCAAAGAAACTAAGCAAAAAATTCATAGTTTATAATAAAAGATTATATAATTGAGAAAACAAGCGAAAGACAAGCTATGTATGTAACATCTCTAAAAGCTCCAAAGATTGTTATGAAAGAACCAAATGCTAGCATGTCTCATAAATTTAATGGAATGAGATCCAACTTTTGAAGATTTGTGCAATAAGTACAATTTTACTTACAATTATATTCTTCTTGTTATCTGGATGGGTTCACTCAAGTTACTTTTATAGGCACTCTTTTATCAAGAAGTGTTTGATCATAATTTGCTCCACTATTAAAAAAGAATTTTCCAATCTTATATAATTTGGAAGCTTTTATAAAAAAATTTATTGCTACATTTGGAAATAGTGATCGGGAGAGGGTGACAGAAAGAAAGATTTAAAACCTATGACAAAGACAATATTCAATTGTAATTTATATCATAGAATTTCAACAACTTACTTGTGATCTTGATTGGAATGATAAGGCTTTTATGACTTAATTCTATTATGGCCTAAAAGATGATGTGAAGAACTTATTGATTACAATGCCAAAAATTGAAAGTTTAGAAGAACTCATATCTCAAACTATTACTTGTGACAATTATCTATTTGAATTACGACAAGAAAGACAATCAATTTTCAACAATAACTATCAAGGTACATCTCCTACATCCTCAAGAATATCAAAGAAGCCATTAACATATCTTGAACCCATGCAAATTGATACAACTCAATTCAAGCCATTAATACCAAAAAAAAAGATTAAACGTCGCTAAGAGAATCTATATCTATATTATAGAAGACCTAATCACAAGATAACAAATTATTCAAACAAGTCTAGACAATTCAAGGTATAAGGTATAACATCTGAATTGGATAAGTTGAAAAACAAAGACATCTAGCCATAGTAGGGACCTTGTGGTTAGACATCTCTAAATCTAAAATATTAGAAAAACGCCTCTTCCTACTTCCAGATCCAACTTCCTATTTTATACTTCATATACATATAAAAATCCTAAAATAAGAGGTTTTTATTAAAGTCCTTTTAGATATTGGAGCCTCAGCATGCTTTATGGATAAAGATTTTGTAACCAAGCATAATTTAGTATTTGTAAAGAAGATCCATTCTACACCTGTTAAAATCATTGATCGATGAAACCTTGCATCATGATATGTTATTAAAGAAATCCAACTATTAGAAGTGATACTAGGAGATCAAATATCACACATTGTCTTCAACATCATTCAATGTCCAACAAATTCTATTATCATTGAACTCCCGTGGTTTGAATTATATAATCCTGATATTTATTGAAATTTGAGAAAGATTTTTTTAAGATTCAAATATCAAAAGAAGAAACAAGGTGCTACTTTATTTTTTGGAGCTAAATCATTTATGCAAGCAATAAAAAAAGGGGTTGCATTTGCATTGTATACTATTCCAATGAAAGATCCAATAAAACAACTAAAGCAAGATATTTCTAGTCAATATCATAATTTTAAAGATATATTTAAAAAGAAGAAAGTAGACTTGTTACCAGAATACTATCTTTATGATTGTGCAATTGAATTATAAGATGGAATTTAACCTCCATTTGGTCCAATTTATAATCTCTCATAAATAGAGTTTATAGCCTTATAAAAATATATTGATAAAAATCTAGCTAAGAATTTTATTACATATTCAAAATCACTTGTAAGAGCTCCTATCTTGTTTGTGAATAAGAAAGATGGTTCTTTACGTATGCGTGTTGACTGTCGAGGTCTGAACAAGATAATTATAAAAAATTGCTATCTATTATTATTAATCTTAAGATTATTGGAACAATTAGGATATGCAAAAGTCTTTATAAAGATTGATTTGAGGGGTACCTAAAACCTAGTCAAGATTAAAGAAGGAGATCAATAGAAGACAACATTTCATACAAGGTATGGACATTTCAAATACAATGTTATATCTTTTAGACTTATAAATGCACCTGCAGTCTTTCAATATATGATAAATGATATCTTATAGAAATACTTAAGTGATTTTGTAGTCATCTACTTGGATGATATCTTGATCTTCTCTAAGAACAAACAAGAATATGAACATCATGTATATATGGTATTGGAGAAACTACGAGAAAGTAGATTGTATGCCAAATTAGAGAAGTACTCTTTCTATCAACCATTAATTAAGTTTTTGAAATATATTACTTCTAAAAATAGAATTTTTATAGATCCAAAGAAAATACAAACTGTTATAGAATAATAACACCCGTTATCAATTAGAGATGTACAATATTTTTTGGAATTTATAAATTTTTACAAAATCTTTATCAAGGATTATTCCAAGATTGTGGCTCTATTAATACAACTTATAGGTAAGGAAAAATTTATTTGAAATGACAAGGCTGAAGAAGCATTTAAGAAGCTAAAAGAATTCTTCATTTTAACTCCTATACTTTTCCATGCAGATCTAACAAAACCATTCATTTTGGAAACAGATGCCTTAGATTTTGCACTTAGATCTGTACTCTCTCAAATTGGTGATGATGGTCAATTACATCTAATAGCATTCCACTTTCAAAAATTTTCAGCTATAAAAATCAATTACAAGATCTATAATAAAGAACTATTCGCAATTGTTGATGCTTTCAAAGAGTAGCACCATTTGCTGGAAGGGACTCAACTTAAGATCATGGTATATATTGACTACAAAAACTTTGAATATTTTATGAATGTCCAAGTTTTGAATTATCAACAAGTATGATAGAGCATATCATTATCTCGATTTGATTTTGTGATTATATATTGCCTAAAAAAACGTCAAGAGAAATCAAATATCCTTTCTTGATGATCATATCTTGCGCTAAGAATATGATACATTGTATTGAATCAACAAAAATCAGTCATGTTGAAGCCATTTAATTTGTAATTGAAGTCATTGATAATATCTACCTATACAGATATAACTCTCAAGATGGAAATCCAAAAAGCAATGAAGATGGATTTATTTATAAAGAACATTTGACAACGTCTAAAAAATGTATATGTGGAAGAAAATAATAATTTCAAATTTAAAGATGGATTTTTATATTTCAAGAATCTCTTATATGTTCCTCCAAGCCCTATAAGACTTCAAATTCTTCAAGTATAATATGACCTTCCAGTAGCTAGACATTTTGGCTTCAATAAGATCTTAGAATTAATATCAAGAAACTATTGATAGCCTCAAATATAGAAATTGGTAAAAGAATTCATCCAATCATGTCAAATTTGTGCTTGAGCAAAGGTTCCAAGACACCAACCATATGGACTAATTCAACCACTTCCAATTCCTAAGGACCCGTGGCAATTGTTATTCATGGATTTTATTACAAATCTCCCAATTTCGAATAGAAAAGACTCAATTTTTGTGGTGGTAGACCGTCTTACCAAGATGGCACATTTTATCTTGTGCAACAAGATTATTTTTGGAGAAGAAACAACAAAGCATTTTGTTAATAATATTTATCAAATATATGTCAAAGACACAAAAATACAAAATAAGAGACTTGAATTAGGAGAAGGTTTCAAGAAGAAACCAATAAGAATTTGAATTAAACAGATGAATATACAAAAAATAGCAAGAAAGATGAGCTAGAATTCCAAAAGATGTGTTATCAAGATTGAAGAACTCTTCAGCCTTGATTCCTATATATACTCTTTTCTAGGACACTTTTTGAGTTCCTTCTACTAACTAGGAAACTTCTCGAGCTACTTTCACCAACTAGGAAGCTTTTCAACTAACTTTCACTAATTCAAAAAGTTTCTAGAATATTCTAGAAGGTCTTGTGAATCTCTAAAGTGTATATTCCTAATATCACCCTCTTCTCTAGCGGTGAGTCTCAAGAGGAGCTTGAACTTATTACATACATAAAAAATTGAGAATACATTGCACTAATGAAGCTATGTATTCTATTCTCTGTTTTTGAATAATAGGTTCTACTGGTCGTCAAAAAAATTACCTATGGCCTTGAGCTAATACCTTCGTTGTTGAAACATTCTATCCAAAGATCTGATCTTCATTGCGGCTTTCAAAACATCTTCCAAATAAGATCTCACGACTAAAACAATTCACCTTTCCAAACTCAAGCAATATCACTAAAGCTTGAGCATTAGAATCGAGACTTATATGATTGGATCTTGTTCCTAATGGCTCCAACTGAGATCGTACTTGGCGCTAAAATATATTATCCTCACTTTGTTCAATTGAAGGTTGTGAAAATTGCACTGGTTAGTTCGAAGCTTGTGTGACAAACAAATCTTTTGAGTCTTATTTTCTCAATGCTTAAAAGTTTGACATCGTGACTAATTTCCTTCTACTACTCTATTCTATCTTAGAACAGATTACTACATATATATGAAGGCTTTAGTTTAACTTTCTTCTTTTTTATGAATATTCTTTGAATCTAATCTTCACTATGAAATTATCATTGAATAGGTTTGGATTTATGGAGATAGAGTCAATGAAATTCTTATACCTTTTGAAGTGCATTAGCAAGATTTTTGGCTGGATCTTATATATGCTCATTAATATCATAGCCCCGCTAGTGAACAAGATATTCCAATTTGTCCATCTTTGTCATGAATCAAGTACCTTTTCAACCTTATATTCTTTATGGTCTGCAATTTCAATACTAGGTGGCAATTGTTGTACTCTTTCCGAAATATGCAACTCTTTATAAGATTCTAAAAGAGAGACATGAAAAATTGGATGTACCTTCATAACAAATGGTAATTCTAAGTGATATGCCACTAGATTGATTTGCTTCTAGATAGAAAATGGTCCCAATCTTTGATAGTCTAACTTATTACATGGCCGCTTGGTCTTAATGTTTTGTCAAAGAACACATATCTTATCTCTAATATAAAAAGTAAGCAGTTGATTCCTAAATTTATCTACACATGCCTTGTAAGCATCTTGAGCTGCTTGTAATTGAAGCTTCAAGGTTGTTTGGTATTGCAATAGCTGCTTTGCAAATCTTTAAGTCATTGGATTGTTGTTCTTTGGCATACTTCAGAGATCAAGCTTTGAATTATATCCATAGTTGGAGTAAAATAGTCTTTATTGAATTGAGGTATGAATAATATTATTATATATAAATTTTGCTAATAGTAGATACGAGATCCAATCATTTTATTGATAATTAATGCTACATTATAAATATTACTCCAAAACTTGATTAATTTATTCTATTTGGCCATTAGTTTGAGGATAGAAAGATGAAGGAAGTTTAATATTTATCTTCAATATTTCAAAAAGATATTTTCAAAACTTAAATATGAACTGAGATCCTCAATTGGATATAATATCATTTGATAGGCCATGATATTGATATTTATTATTGAGAAAGAGCCTTGTCATTTTTTCACTAAACACAGTCTTTTTATAAGAATCCAAGCTGACATAAAATATTTCAAGTTCTTGTAATTTGTATATATAGTCACAAGATGTATTGTTCCTTCAAGAAAATGATACTATTCTTAAAAAGAATCTACAATAGCAAAAAGCTTCTTATCATGGATTTTATAATTAATTTTGATAATAAAAAAACTTTTGAAAATAAAATGCAATAAGATAGAATTTATCATCTATATTCATTTGTAAAAGTATGGCCCCTAGTGCAAAATCTGAAGTATCAATCTCTATATAGAATGCCTTTGTAAAGTTTAGATGCACCAATATTGGAACTATAATAAATGCCATCTTGAGATCTTGGAATATCTTCTTCACTTGAAGCTCCTATTCTAACTTGTGCTTACATGTCAATCAAATAAAAGGAATGGCAATTTTAAAGTAATTTTTGATGAAGATTTTATAAAAGTTAGCAAATTCAAGGAAATATTGTACGTCTCTCATTGTCTTTGGAATGGTCCATTGCATAATCACTTCTACTTTCTTGGAATCTATTGTCAAATCTTTAGTAGATACAATGTATCCCAAAAATTCCATCTTAGGTTGATGAAATATACATTTTTCTAGTTTGGAATTCAAACATGTATCTTATAGCTTTTACAATACCAACTTTATATACCCCTCATATTCTTCCAGATTTTTTGAATAGATTAAGATGTCATCAAGATAAATCATTACAAACTTGTTCAAGTACTCTCAAAAGATGTCATTCATTAAATACTGAAAGATAGTGGGTGCATTTGTTAGTCCAAAGGACATGACATTATATTCAAAATGTCCATATCTTATCTAAAATATAGTCTTCTATTCATCTCCCTTTTTGATTTGTACTAGATTATATGCTCTACAAAGATCTATCTTAATATAGATCTTGATTTGGCTGAGTTGTTCCAAAAGTCCTGAGATTAATGGTAGTAGATAACAATTCTTTACCATTATTTTATTCAATCCTTGATTATCAACACACGTACATAAGGAAGCATCCTTCTTCTTCACAAAAAATATAAGTGCACTTGCTAGAGACTTTGATTACCTATTGAAATTCTTTGTAAGATTTTTATTAATTTAATCTTTTAATGCCAAAGGTTTATTTTGAAAAAAATTATAGATTGAACCAAAAGGTGGTTGCATTCCTTCCTAAAGATCTATAGCACAATTATATGGTCAATACTCTAGCAATATATCACCATTCTTCTTTTAAAAAATATCTTAAAATTTGTTATATTGCTTTGGAATATTTGTTGATGAAGTCATATCTTTTTTAATTAGAGTTGTATAAATAATAAATGGTGTACCTTCTTTGGCCGATCTTATAAAAGCCCTTGCTCCAACAAATAAAAATTTACCAATTTATAGCTTTTTATGAGTTTTTTTTGCAGAGATCTCTATCAAAAATGTTACTCTTTGTGACCTCCAATCTATAGGTGGATTGTGCTTTTCCAACCAAGATAGTCCAAAAATAATAGGATTTGAAGGAATTATAATAATATTGAATACAATCTGGCTTCTATGATCTTTGAACGACACTTCTATAGGAGTGATTTCATGAATGATACTACCAAAAGATAAGGATTGTCCATCTATTACTTCTACATAAATAGATTTGTATTTTTGTATTAGAAGAATTTTATGAAGCTTAATGAATGCCTCATCTATAAAACAAGCAGATGCCTCTAAATCTAACAAAGTAGTCATTTGAAGCTTCTCAGGGCCAAAATACAGAGGGATTGTAAAACAATGAATAAGTTGAGCAAAAAGAGAGGAACCTAAATAGTTTTGTAATATTAGATTGTTCAGTCACACAATCCCTATTAATGCTAAATATTGTTATTTTCTTGAATAATTGTATTCCTAATTTTGATAATGTGTTGATTTTGTTTCTTCGGGCAATTGCCAACCTTGTAGCCTTCCTTGCTACAATATAGGTATAGATCTTATTGCATCTGATGCTTCTTTTTTTATAGACTAAGAAGTTTAAATTGTACTATATCAAGTTGTATGTCTTCTACTTCTGAGTGTGAATTCAAAATGCCTGTTGATGTAGTAGAGTTATGTCGGATTGCATGTTGTTTTATTGAAGCCTATAAACGTTGATCTTATCGATATTGAAATAATTAGTTATCACATTTTATGGCTTAGATAATGGCTTCATTAAGCGATTGGGGATCTGAAAGCAATAATAACAAATCTTTTATATCATCTCTTAATCTCCAATAATATTAGCTCATTAAGGCTTCTTCGTCCCAATTGATGTTGCATATTAATTATTTAAAATTAAATGCATAGACTGATGCAAAGCACGCCCCTTGATGTGATGCTTGAATCTTAGTTGTTATCCAATAAGCCTTGTTATGTTTTCCAAATGCTTCCACAAACGCTTCTATGAAAATTTCAAAGTTGCTCAAAATTGCTGATATTTTTTCAAGCAAAGGAGCAAACCATGATAGTGCTTGTCTTGTAAGGAAGGTGCCAACGAATCCAATCCTTGATTTTCTTGTAGGATAAGTATCAAATTGTAGAACAGTTATCAATCAAATTTGATTGACAAATCCTCAAAATTTTCAATACATTGTAGTATTACGTGTTGTCTTGTTTGAGAACGCACTAGACACTTCGCTGTGAAAAGTAAAGTAGAATTTACAAATAATCAAGAAATTCTAATAGGTTTCATCCATATATGAAGAATATAATTCAAATTTTAATTCAAAAGTGTTTAAAAATATTCCTCTTAATAACATCAACCATACATATATCCCAATTGCCTCGTTTCTTTTATAATTAAGCAATTTTTATTTTTCTTTGCAAGCCTTAATCCTAATTAGTGAACTTTGACAAGCTATAACTTTTAATCCAATTGTCCATTTAGTGTAAAATTTTCACACAAATATCAATATAAGCCTTCTACATGCTTAAAAAATTCAGTCCAACCCAACTTACAAATTGCAAGAAAATGCCCAAAAATTGCACTGATGACACTCGGCCACCAACTTGAAAATTGATGCAAAAATTCCAATGGTGATTTTTCCTTCTTCAACTATTAATTTTAGCTCAAACTTGATATGTACCTTGATCTTCAAGTCTTCTATCACCATGCTAAAATTTTCATTAATCCAATTGATAGATCTTTAGTTATCATAGAAATCCTACCCAATCCTAAACTGCCAACTTCCGACAACCCTTTGTATCAAAGCCCAAATATCTCTTGATTGCATTGTTAGATTAATACAAACTTTTGTGCACACTTAGCACACTCAAAAATCTAGACAATATCAAATTTTGAACTATAGATGCTACACAAATTCCACAAATTAGTCAAGAATGCAAGCCATCATTGTCTTACATAGAATCCAAAACACCAATACAAATACTGACTTTAAACAATGATTGCAAAGTCATCCAAAATCCTATGGCAACAAGCTTAATGTCTTTGAAACAAGTTTCCCTTTAGCTCTCTAATTTTAATCACCAATCTGCAAAATCCTCCATAACTTGCCTTAGATGGCCGTTTTAGTAGCCAGAGGTTTGATTTCGACCATGTCCTACGAACGGCCAACCCCTGGATATCAATCTAACCTATCTTAGGAATTTTATAGCCCGACCCTACCCTCAACTGAATTCTAGTATCAATCATGCTAGTAATTTATTCTTTTTATTATATTTTTATTAATTTAAGGTCTTTTTAAGGTAATAAAAGAATTACTACAGCCTAGAAGATAAAATTATTAACTAATTCTTATCTATTAGCTATTAAGTGAAGAAAGTAAATTAAAAGGCTTTCATAAAAATCTTGTTAAAATATGTTGAATTCTTGTTGAATTAAGATAATAGAATATTAATTAGAAAATCATTTTTAGTCATAGTTTTACTATATAATCATATCACAACACGACATCCACCCCCTCTAAACCTATGCATTTTCCGGTATGTGCCAATATACTATAGTCAATTATTCCATTTACCAATGCCAATGTTTTCATTAACTCCACATGTACAAGTAGATTGGAAATATCTTCTTTTGCACATGACCAAACCATTGGCGAGGTGCAAATTTTGAAATAAGAAGACTTAATTGAAACCTCACGCACATAGCCACATACATCTTGCTTGCATCTTTTGTCTTGTTCTTTTGATTCTTTTGATTTAAGATGTCCATAGAATCTTTAAATCTATTTTTAATATCTTTATATTTAAAGATTTTTAGATTTTCAACCTTTGAATTCCACACTACATGATAAACCTTTTTCTTATCAAAATCTAATTGTGCCTCCAATACATGTGCATTATCCATGTAACCTTGACCTTGGTCCAAAAGATTAGTATTCATAATTGATTTGATTAAAGCCATTGACTTATTACCCTTACTTTTGATTCCATAATCTTCTTTTGCCACATAATTTTGTAAAACATCTATCATTTCTTCTTGAATATATCCTTGTAAAACATCCTTCATTTCTTCTTGAATGCATCCTTGTGAAATATCATAACCTTGTGTTATCTCAAAACATTGTATTACTTTATAACATTGAGAAATTGTATGGCCTTATGAAACCTCATGCTCTTGAAAAATCTCACAACTTTTGCCATAATCCTTTGTGGTTTCACTACCACATTTAGTATCATAATCTTGTGTAATTTCATAACCCCCTCCATAATAATCATGTGAAAATTCAAAAAAAATTTCATCCAATTCATATGTGGTCTCATAGCCATATGCAATTTGATTTTCATCATTATATTTGTGCATAATTCCACCACTTCTTATATCATAATACTATAAATTCATACAATCTTTATGATTATAACCTTGAATAGATCCATAATCCATCTCATGTGAAGGTTCAACTTTAAATTCTTCAACATAATCCAAAATATTAGCCAAAACATCTTCACCTCCTTCAAATGTAGAAAATACCTTTTTATCATTAACAGATGTTCTATCCAAATTGCCATCACCAACTTGCATAAACTTATTCAATATAGAATAGCCATAACTTTCATCTTTATTGTCATTAATTTTTAAATCCTTGAGCTCCATATTGCCTTCAAATTTTTGGATATTTTGACCTTCCATAGTATTAGTTTGAATAGAATCTTTGTTCTCTCTTTCACCACTTTCAATATAAGATCCAATTTCTTTTATTTGCAAAAAATTAGTTCTTTTTTTGAAGTCCTCTAGTTGCTCTTCTATTTTTTTTTTTTTAAAGATTAATCCCTTGCATTGATAAAGATGATATAGAAGCCAAAGTAGAAGATTTCTTAGGCCATATTATAACTCCTTTAACTCGTGTTCTTTGTTGCTTTACTAAAACAATCACTGCTTCTTTCAACTCCTCGCAATTATTGATACAATTACTCTCCGTAGACTCATTTGCAAGAGGTATGAAAAGTTTATCTTCCAAGGCATTATCAAGACCATTTAGAAACAACTCTACCTTTATAACATCCAATGACTGTCTCTCTGAGGATGAGAGTCGATAAAATTTCTGTTCAAATTCTTTCAAGAATTCATAAAGATCCATATGTATGCCTAGTTGTAATTCTATCCAATCCAAAAACTTTTGCTTGGTAATCCTATCCTCATTTTCATCAATAAATTCTTCTTTCAGAAGTTCTTGAAATTTTGACCATGTCTCTACATCCCCTTCAAGTAATCTCTTCACTTTTTTATGAATCCCTAGTTCAATAGCCAAATAGAGGCTTGAAATCATCTTTGCCTCAGGGATTTGGCATGTTTCTATCTCATATGTATAAACTTGTAAAAACTTAGTGATGTTGCATCCTTCAAACCTCCCAAATTTATTGATGATTCCTTGCAATGCTTTTGTGATATCCCTTTTAATTGCTTGCATCTTTTGTTGCTCCTCCATGAATACAAAAAAAGCCTTAAAAAACTCATTAACATTTGATCCATCCAAAATATTCAACCTATCCAAAGACTTTGATGAAAAATCTTCCATTTTATTCTATAATATTCAAAAATATCCCTTGAAATGCTCCAATAAATAACTTATCATACTTCAAAATACTCCAAGATATCTATAAAGCCATGTAATACTCCATGATAATCCAAATATCACCATTATATTTCAAGATATCCTCCAAAGCTCCAAATATTTTAAAAACTTTAAAATCAATTTTCTTGTCATCTTATGCCATCAATCTAAATAACCACAAACAAAAGCCAATACCTTCCACCCCAAAATTTCACATTGGATTCACCACTTTATGTCGTATTCCATGAAGTCTTGCTTGAGAATACTTCGGGCACCTAGCAGCAAGAAATTCAATCCAAAATTTCAATCAAGTGTCGGCCAGCCTCCTTCTCCTACCTTAATGTCAATTTTCTAGTGCCAATATCTCCTTCTTACATCATTTAGTTGCTTCCAAATTTCACATATATATAGTAAATTAAGTCTTCTATACATATACATAAATTTCACTCCAATCCAATTAGTAGATTGCTAGACATCTTAGGAAACCTAACTGACCCTCAATTCCCAATTTTTGAGATCTCAATCCACATAAACTTCAATAATCTTTGATTGAACTATTAGATCAATCTCAAATTCACAACATCCTACAAGCACTATTATATGCACCAACCTACAAAATATCACTAATAGATCTAGAACCAATCTCACAGAATACTCAAAAATGTAAATTCAATATATTTAATAAAATCAAAGTCACCAAAATCAACCCTAACTTTGCAAAGCCATTCCAAAGTCATTACCAACTCAAGTCACTTCCAACTAATGCTTAAAGAAAGATCCTCTAGTCATCTCTCTAATCCCACCTTTCAATCTATAAAAATCCCCCCTAACTGTCGTAGGCACGCGATTTTGTGCCTCAGGGTCTAATTCCAACCCCGAAATTTTTGAGGTAAAATTTTCTCAAATCTATTCTTAACTCCTTCCTAATGATTCTAATATTGTTTATTTTTCTAATTTACTTTATTTTGCCTTATTTATGGCTATACAAAGCAATTAGAAGTCACTTCTACAAAAGGCAGCATTAACACCTTTTGATTTTTTTCTACCTCTTTCTCTATTATTTATTTTTCTAAGATAATTTTTTCAAATATTTTCATTTGAGCTTTTCTATAATATAATCACTCCTTTCTTCTTTCATCTAATCATCATATTACTACATGACATCCACCCCCCCTAAACCTATACATCTTTTGGTATGCACCAATGGTTTTTCAATAGATCACTATATGACGTTTTTCATCTTGGTCAAATTCTTGATCTTCAATTTTCTCTTCCTCTCTCTTTTCAATAGTCTTTAATATATTTTGTTCTTCATCAAAATGTCTATATATTCCTCTTTATCTGAATAACTCAACTCAATTGCTTATTATAGGTATTTTTAATTTTATTCTATCAAGCTCCCTTCACCCTTTCTTCACAATCCAATGGTAATGGCAAAACCACTAGTTTAATCTTTTTCTCCATTGATTTATATTTGGTCTCAACATTACCTTCTTGGTGATTTAAGATTTCTATAAATTTTTTAATTTCATTATTATATATATATATATATATATATATATATATATTTTTTTGAACATACATTAATAACTCTATTCTCTTCTTATAATTCATATTGCAACATATAATTTAATTCTCCCATAGTATCTGCAAATCCAACTTCTTCAAATGCTCTTGAAATAAATTTGTTTTCCATCAACTCTCCATTTTCTTTCAAGATTTATTCTATATTTTTAATATAACATTTGTATATCTTTTTTATCTTATCAATAGTCTTAATACACAATCTTATCTTAATCCAATAAGTCCAATAGATAATACCTTCTCTTTTAAACTAAACAGGAGAATTTTTTTTTTTTTTTTTTTTTTTTTTTTTTTTTTGCAATCTTGTTTTATAATGGTGCATGATAAAAACCCTCAAGGTCTTTAAAATTCCCATTTGATAATGGCTTCTCTGTCAACTTATCACAATTTCTTTCATATTTGGCATAAACAGTTAAAAATTGAACTACTTTCATTCCATCTTGGCTTCTTATTCTTGCATAGGCTAAACCATTATCCATAATCTTTGTTTCCATTCTTGTAGTAGTAATAAATGGTTGTCTCAATATAATTGGATATCTTATATAAAAAAATTGTATAAGATATAAATATATATCTTAGAAAAATTGATATAAACATATCTTATACAAAGAAATGTTGTTCATAAATGACATCTCCTATCATCACCTTTATATTTGGACAAGCTCCATACAATTCTCCGTTTGAATTGTTTGCTGATCTTATCATCCATCCATGTTCAGTATCAATTGGCCATTTTCTTTTTTTATATAATTCCTTTGATATCAAATTGATTTCAGAACCATGATCAATTAGTGCTACAATCGGCGCTTCTAATTCTCCTAATTTTATTAAAGTTTTTGTTGTAACTCTTGCACAAAGACTTCAAGAATAATGACTAGAAGCTTGAATACTATCTTCTTTAATTGTGAACTTGACTTGTGAAACATCTCCAATCAATTACATTTCAATTTTTTCATCTTCATTACTTTCCATTGCCTTTATACCTTGTATATTTGATGTTATAGTATCACCAATAGATTGTCATTTTCTTTTTATTGTATCAATAATAACTTCATGAAACTCCCATTTTGTAATTCCTAAAATCTCACCAATTGTAAATTCAATCTTTCTACTTAAAATCCGCTCCTCCAATACCTTCTTCAAATTGATAGCAGCCTCAATATCTGATTGTAATTTATAAGCAAGGGCCTTTCCCTGCTCTTTTACAAAATCTCTTTTTTTTGTAGGAACATTTCCCATTGTCTCTTCATGTATAGGATTTTTTTTTTGTTGTGCTTTTTCTCCTCTTGTAGTCCTTTTTGATGGCCCTTCATTATTCTCATCTCTTCTTTTTTTTTCTTCTATTAATACGTTATGTTGATTCCTTGCAATATGAGCATGTACTAATAATCCATCTACTGGATCATTCCATCTAGTACTTTGTCGAATGTCATTGCCAATGCGTTTTAAATCATCTTTGGTAAATTTTCCTCTTTCAACATAACTCATTGCACTTATCCACAAAGAACTAGATTCTCCTGGAAGTTCAAGATTTATGTTCAAACACTTGCCTCAATTTGCTTCCATTCAATATGTTGACGCTTCATTGTTTAAGATTTTAATTGATTTTCTTGCAAGTACCTTCATTCTTCCTTTATCAAAGTTTGTCTCTAATTTTTCTCCACTCTCCTTTAAATATATCATACCATCTTTGAAAAAAACAACTCTTTTGCGTAGCGCCTCTGTGAAATCTTTACACTCCCTTCTTGAATGATCCATGCTATCACACCACATGCACCTATGCACTATACCATCTATTTGTCTAAATTTTTGTCTTGTTGATACCTTTGATGATTGGCCCTTTTCAAGTTTTATAAATTTTATTTGCAAATCTCTCATCCCTCGTATGATTTCATCAATGCCCATTTCTTCCTTCTTTGATGTTGCTATTGAAGGTTGAATCATAGGTGTAGGATGGTTAATAGGCAATTTTACCTTAAAAGCTTATAATGGTCTTTGAATATCCATTTTATCTTTTTTCCTTTCTCTTTTTGCAAGTACTCCAATTGCTTCTTCTACTTCCTTCCAATTTGATGTCAATCCTTCTTCTTCTTCTTTATCTTCAAATAAAATTTCTAACTTCTCTTATAGCTCTCCATCAACCGCTTGAAGAAAAAGCTCTACTTTACTTGGATCTAATAATAGCTTCTCTTTCTTTGATAAATGGGAATATTACCTTTCAAACTCCTTCAATAATTCTGTCACTTGAAGATCCTTCTTAGGCCTTTCAATCCATTCAAAAAACGTCCCTTTTTGTAACTCAATCACTGCCTTCAAAAAAATATTCATCCTTTAATGATTGAGAAATTTTTTCCATGAACCTCCAAATTATCTTATAATGGACTTCACATGGCTTCTTATCTCTACTATAGTAGCCAATTCAAATAATTGAACCATCTTCTTTTCAGAAATATACTTCAATTCTATTTCTTTAATATAACACCTTAAATATTTTTTAATATTCTTCCCTTCAAACTAGTCGATCTAGTCTACAACTGCCTATAATACCTTATTTGCCATACCTTCCTTGCGATCTTTTATTTGTTGTTGTTGCATGAATAAAGCAAATGCTTCAAACATGCTTATAGAGTTAGGATCAAAATACATATCTTGTCCTCTTTTGCTACCTCTACTTGTTGCTCCACTTGCAACTCCACTAGAAGCTCCAATTGATGCACGATCCATAATTCTTCTTTCAACTCTCTTGCCTTCCTTTTTCATAAGTCAAATAAATCAAAAAATCCCAATAATCTTCCACCTCAAGCTTTTCACATCAGATTCACTAATTATGTTGTATTATGTGTTGTCTTGTTCAAGAATGCACTGAGCACCTGGCTGTAGAAAGTAAAGTTGTATTTGTAAATAATCAAGAAATTCTAATAGGTTTCATCTATATATGAAGAATATAATTCAAATTTTAATTCAAAAGTGTTTAAAAATATTCCTCTTAATAACATCAACCATACATATATCCCAATTGCCTCGTTTCTTTTATAATTAAGCAATTTTTATTTTTCTTTGCAAGCCTTAATCCTAATTAGTGAACTTTGACAAACTATAACTTTTAATCCAATTGTCCATTTAGTGTAAAATTTTCATACAAATATCAATATAAGCCTTCTACATGCTTAAAAAATTCAGTCCAACCCAACTTACAAATTGCAAGAAAATGCCCAAAAATTGCACTGATGACACTCGGCCACCAACTTGAAAATTGATGCAAAAATTTCAATGGTGATTTTTCCTTCTTCAACTATTAATTTTAGCTCAAACTTGATATGTACCTTGATCTTCAAGTCTTCTATCACCATGCTAAAATTTTCATTAATCCAATTGATAGATCTTTAGTTATCATAGAAATCCTATTCAATCCTAAACTGCCAACTTCCGACAATCCTTTGTATCAAAGTCCAAATATCTCTTGATTGCATTGTTAGATTAATACAAACTTTTGTGCACACTTAGCACACTCAAAAATCTAGACAATATCAAATTTTGAACTATAGATGCTACACAAATTCTACAAATTAGTCAAGAATGCAAGCCATCATTGTCTTACATAGAATCCAAAACACCAATACAAATACTGACTTTAAACAATGATTGCAAAGTCATCCAAAAGCCTATTGCAACAAGCTTAATGTCTTTGAAACAAGCTTCCTTTTAGCTCTCTAATTTTAATCACCAGTCTGCAAAATCCTCCATAATTTGCCTTAGATGGCTGTTTTAGTGGCCAGAGGTTTGATTTCGACCATGTCCTACGAACGGCCAACCCCTGCGTATTAATCTAACCTATCTTAGGAATTTTATAGCTCGACCCTATCCTCAACTAAACCCTAGTATAAATCATGCTAGTAATTTATTCTTTTTATTATATTTTTATTAATTTAAGGTCTTTTTAAGGCAATAAAAAAATTATTACAGCCTAGAAGATAAAATTATTAACTAATTCTTATCTATTAGCTATTAAGTGAAGAAAATAAACAAAAAGGCTTTCATAAAAATCTTGTTAAAATATGTTGAATTCTTGTTGAATTAAGATAATAGAATATTAATTGAAAAATTATTTTTAGTCATAGTTTCACCATATAATTGTATCACAACACGACAATATACCATCATCTTTCTTCAGAAGACTAATTCAAGGCTCGTTACGTTGTTGAACAGGTGGATTTTTTTGGCATAGTATAGGTAGTACTGCATCCTCAAGTACAAAAGTTGGAAGTAGTTGTAGTCTAAATTGTGGTATTCCAAATGTTGTGTCGTTATGAAGTTTTCCAATAACTCCTTCAAGATTTGCAGTCCTAGCAGATAAAGTAGTAAGAGCACTTATAATGGCATCTAACTTGGACTTGAAAGATTCAGTCATATTAATGTCTTGACCTCTAGCCATTCTAAGAGGAAGAAAAAATGAATCTATAAGAAGATAATATCAGTTTAGAGGAAGGTAATCCGCAACCTCTAAAGTGCTAGTATACCTTCAAATAGAAGAATAATTTACTTTCTAACAAGAAGGATCCAACTCTGATGTTGAAGATGAAGTCAATATTGACAAACTCTCAAGGACAATCATTATTCATAGATTTTATTATAAATCTTCCAATTTAGAATGGAAAAGATTCAATTTTTGTGGTAATAGACTATCTTACCAAGATGGTATGTTTTATCTTGTACAACAAGATTATTTTTGGAAAAGAAATAGCCAAGTATTTTATTGATAATATTTATCAAATACATGTCAAAGACACAAGAATACAAAGTAAGAGACTTGAATTAGGACAAGGTTTCAAGAAGAAACCAATAAAAACTTAAATTAAATAAATCAGTATACAAAAAATATCAAGAAAGATGAGCTAGAATTCTAAAAGATGTGTTATTGAGAGTAAAGAACTCTTTAGCCTTCATCCCTATATATATACTCTTCTCTAGGACGCTTTTTAAGCTCCTTCCACTAACTAGGAAACTTCTCGAGCTACTTTCACTAATTCAAAAAGTTTCTAGAATTTTTTAGAAGGTCTTATGAATCTCCAAAGTATATGTCCTTAATAATACATGGCCTTCCAAATGACATCATTCCAGATCAAGAACCACAATTTATATCAAATTTTTAGAGATGACTATTTTAACTTTTAAAAGTCAACATCAATCTTTCATCAGCTTATCATCTTTAGACCAATGGTCAAACAGAATGAGTGAATCAGATCTTAGAATAATATCTTTGTTGCAATTTAAATTACTAATAAGATGATTGAATGGACCTCCTACTATTAGTCGAGTTTACATATAATAACTCCAAACATTCTTTGACAAAACAAACTCCATTCTTTTCAAACTATAGATACCACCCTAGAGCAAATCTATTCCCAATTGAAGATGTGAAAAGCCTTACTACAGAAAATTAAGCTATCTACTTAAAAGCCATCCATGAAGAATTAAAATTCTAGCTACAAATGGCTCAAGACTATACAAACATTCATTGCAAGAACCAATCAAAGTTTAAGGTAGGAGATCATGTTTGGCTACTTTGGCAAAATATACAAATAAATCAACCATCACAAAAATTAGACTATCAAAGACTTGAACTATTTACAATTCTACACCAAGTAAATCCAATAAGTTTTCATCTTGAATTACCAAGTAGCATACGTATTTATCTAATCTTCCATATCTCATTTCTAAAAATCTATTATAAATCAAGTATTGTTGGAAGAATTCTTCCACCATCAACCCCAGTTGAAGTCAATTAAGAGCTGAAATACAAAGTGGATGAAATATTGATTTGTATATAAGACATGGAGAATTGGAATATTTTATTCATTCAAAGGGCTATAGAGTTAGTGAAAGAATGTGAGAACCTGTAAATAATCTTAAAAATGTACTTGAAAAAGTTTACGAATTCCATCAATAATATCTTAAAAAATCTAGATTCAATCACCATTGAAGATTTTGTGGACACCAACATCTTTTGGCTTTTACATGGCGTTTTTCTATCCACAATAAAAGACCAATATAAAAAAAAAAGAGCCATGCCAAGACCTTTACTTGTATTTAGTTATTTTTTTAAAATTAGAATAGATCTTCCTAGAAGCTTATTAGTTACCATGTCAAATCTTCACATTTCAAAGAAATTACAAGAACAAGAATCAGAAGACTCTTTTATCATACAAGCACTTAGAAAACTATTGTAACTTTCAAAATCTGCTGGATTTGAAGAACATGAATAAGGCAAAGTAAGAATATTCTAATATCAAGTAAGGCCACATTTAGAGTCTTTAGAGATAGAGCTTCATCACAAAAATCTTGATTCAAATGTCCAAGCTTTGATAATACTCCTTGAAGTTGGAAGGATGAATCTAAGTAGATCAAAAATTATGTTTGGAGGATGTTTTGAAGGTTGCAATGAAAATCAGATTCTTAGATGGAATGTTGGTACAATAGAGGTTATTTTTGGAGGTCATTGATGCTACCTCAAGGGTCCTGTTGAATTAGTAATCAACAAACAAAAGAAGAAATATATTACTTTTCTATTCCAATAAATTTTAAATTTTTTGTATATATGATTTGATCATCAAATCACTTTGATTCCTTGTAGAATTTGTCACTAGAACGGGAAGTGATGTCACAGATATACTTTAAGCCACCACATTTTAGAATTTTCTGTAGTCTTTTTAAATCTTTTGTAATCTTTTAGAATCTTTTGTAGTTTTTTAGAATCTTTTATAAATTTCTAAAATCTTCTAGAATCTTCTAGAACTTTCTTTAGTCTTTTAAGAGCTTGCCTTAATCTTCTAGAATCTTCCTCAATCTTCTAAAATTTTCTAAGATATTCTTAGAAGGTTCAATAGGACATAGGCCTTGTAGTATAAATAAGAGGCAAGACCAAAGTGCATCTTAGTCTTACCAATTTAAGTCTTGGAGCAATCCAAAGTATAGTCTTATTTTTTATATCAATCTAATCTTTTATTTTTATTAATAATTTAGTTCTTTGTTCTTTTCCATCTAGTTTTTTGTTCTTAAAATTATTCTAATTTTATAATCTTTTTCTTGTTTCTTTGCTAACTTATTATCTTGCATCTCTGATACTTTGAATAAAATCCTTAATACAAGCTATTGATAGATAATCTTATATAATAATGTATTTGTATCTTATATATTATGTAATTAGTATCAATAGATTATTGACTTAATTAATATAATATTAAATCAACTTATCATAAATTTATCAGTTAAACTATTAAAAAATAGAATTTAAATTTTATTGGCTTGATTAAGCCTATAGTAGTTCAGACAAGTAATAAAAGAATCTTGGTGGCTGGTACTTAAGCCACCAAGTAAATAGAGGCTTGTGCATTAAAGATAAATATGATTTTAATTATTATTTATTTTATATATAAAGAAATTATTATATAATATAATTATCTATTAATTCTTATTAGTGATCAAATTATTTATTTTATTAATAAATCAATTCATCATCTTATAGAGTATTTTTTTGTTATAAATTATATTATTAATATTGGATGTTATATTGTTAACATTGTTATATAAACTACATTGTTAACATTGTTAATCAAAAAGATATTTTATCAACAAAAATATCTAAATTAAAAATATGAAAAATTATAAAAAAAAACATGAACAAGAAAGACTTATTGTTCTTAATCCAAAATTTGGATCTCTTTTCATAGAGCCTTTGATCCAAACTTTGGTACTTTAAACATATATTTATTTGCAATCTTATAGTTTAGAGTTTACCTAACCTATGCTATCAATTCCAAAAAAAAACCTCTAAATGATATTATCCAATATCAATATTGATTTACAACATGATTCAACACTATTGACTTCTACCAAAATAAATAAATTCAAGATAGAACTTCTAATAAAAAGAATTTTGTACTAATTATAATTATAAGTCAATATATAATAAAATTATTTTGATTAAAATAAATAAAAAAGATAAGAGCAAAAGAAGACATATAAAAAATAAAATTTATACAAGTGGTTCAAATAGAATATTTAATTTAATAGAATATCATTAATTATAAAGAAGAAAGAGAGATTTTTTTTCAATTTGGACTTATTATACACTTATATTATTCTTATTTAACTATGATAGCTAGCTGTCTTTGCTTAAGCAGATAATTATTATTTTTTTCTAATTTAATCTAATCCAAGTATTTAGATCTTAAATAGGTTGAATATTTTCAACCCCTCTTATGTTTGTTAGTCCAAATCTTAATCTACTTAGGAGATCTAATTCTTAAATAAGTTATATATTTTTAATTTACTTTGAAATTATTAATTTAGATTTTTTTAATTATTTAAATCCAATTAATCTAGATCTACTCTTTAATTAATAACAAATTGATATGGATGAACAAAAGCTTATGAGTCATTATTTCTCAATGTACATCTTATGACTAAAAAAAAAGTCAATTATACAATTAACAAAAAATCATTTCAAGTCATTAAAAATATTAGAATGATTTTAGAAACCTACAAGTAAGAATAAAATTTATTAATAGTTTTTTTATTAAATAAAAAATATCAAAATAAAATCTATCATATACATTAAATTATAATAAAATTGCACCTATTGCAAAGTCTAATTCATATATTTTTATAAAGAAAGAACTTGAAAAAATCTAAAAAATAAAAAATAAAAATTAAGATAAAAACTATTTTAAAATTTTAAAATATTATTTTTACATCTTTCATCTAATCCTATTTTTTTATAAATTATTTTTTTAAATATAACAAAAAATTCAAAGAAATTATTGATAAATATTTAATAATAATTTTTAAATTCTAAAAAATGATCAAGATCACTTATAGTTTTTAGAATTGGCAATTTCATAACAATTTTTATCTTTTAAGAATCAATTTTTAAACAGTCATTCAAAATGAAATATTTCAAATTTCTTCTTAAGTTACATGAAATATATTTTTTTCTATTTTGGTATATATTTATATATCTCTAAATTTTTTTAATATAAGACAAATATGTTGTTTATATTCTTTTATATTATTTTATTAAATAAGAATCTTATCCAAATAATATATAATAGAATTATATAAATATTTACAAAATATATCATTCATTACATATTGGAAAATAATTAAAAAATTTGTAAGTCCAAAAGATATGATATTATATTCAAAATGGCCATAATTAGTTTAAAATGCAATATTCTATTCATTCTCCTTATTGACATATATTAGATTGTAGGCTCTTTGTAGATCTATCTTAATATAGATCTTAGTTTTACTTAATTTATTAAGATATCTGAATATTAAAAGTGAAGAATAATAATTCTTCACAATTTTTTGTGTCAACTATAATCTATACACATTTGCAAGGATCTATCTTTTTTCTTTACATAAAAGATTAGCATCCTTATAGAAAATTTTAAATATCAAATAAAATACTTTATAATATTTTTGTTAATATATTTTTTTAATATAACAAATTTTTTGTACAATAAATAAAAAATTATTCTAAATTATGGTTGAATTTCTTTTTAAAAGTAAATTACACAATTAGAATGTTAATATTTTGGCAATATATTAACATTCTCCTTTTCAAATATATTTTAATATTCCTTATATTGCTATAAGTTTCTATTGAAACATCCACTTGAATGAATACTTAGAGTTGAATAAATGATTTTTTTATTTTTTATTTTTTTATTTTTTATAACTGATATAAATATTCAAAGTCTAATAAAAAGAAGCTTAATTTTTTTAGACATAAGACACATTTTTTTTTTTTGATATTTTTTAAGATAAGATAAAAAAATTTAAGTCTATAAAATATCTAATTTATTTAAAGATTATATATATATATATATATATATATATATATATATATAATCAAAATTATCTTAAAATAATTAGAATGGTTGAATTTTTTATAATATTAAATATTACTTTATTTTTATGATCTTTCACAATTACTTCTACCAGCAAGGTTTTATAGGTGGTATTTTTAAAAAAAATAAGGATTATCTATATATGAATTATATATATGACTTCTATATATATAGATTTGATTTTTATACTAATAATATCTTATGATGGTTTATAAATTTTTTATCAAAAAAATAAGAAGAGACACTAAAATCTAATAAGACAAAGATAGAAATTGTAGGATTTTTAGATCTTAAACAAACTTGTACTATAAAATAAATTGAGGATTTAAAAAATAATACAAGGCCTTAATAAAATAACATAGTATAAAAATCTAACTATACAATCTGTAATGTTGTTAGATAAACTTATTTTCTAATATATTTTTTTAAGAATTATATTCCTTATCTTGTAGTTTAACTTCTTTTTAGGACAATATTAAACAATATGTTTTGGCTTTCAATAATATAGATACAATCCTTCTTCTTGACGTTAAGTTTTCTCTTGTATTATAAGAGATTTGAAACAAATAATATCAATTTGTATAATTTTCACATATGATTGTATATCTTAATTGGTAGAAGGATTTGCAACAAAAAATATAGAAGCATTGAAGTGTTAGCATGCAACTTTCTAATCAAATTTAAAATATTGGTTTTATATGTGATAACAAAATTAATAGCTTGATTCAAAATTTGAAGATCAAAAAAGTTAAGAAATAATTTCTTTACATCATGTTGTAATCAATAAAGAAATTAATAAGTGTAACATTGTTGCACTTAATATTAATAAAGTTGTTAAAGTTGTCATATATATATTGATACAAATCAATTTTATTAAAAGAAAATTTAGACATTATTGATTAATATATGAAGTATACCATATTTTTTATATATAGATCAATATTTTGCCACAAATACATCCAAGGTGTCTAATATATGATCTTGTCATTTTAAAAATGATAAAAATTAAGAAAAAACAGATTTATTAAATTAAATTCTATTAAATCTAATTAGAGATATTTGGATTGGATAACTAAGAGATTGGAATTGAAGAAAAAGTTGTACTTAGTTAATAAATCTTTGAAACTAAGATCTAATATCATCATACTTCTTTAGAAAAGCAAATTTTAGTTCTTTAATTGGTGCAATTGCATTTATGTGAATTACTTGAGGCAATGCAATTGTTGAAGAAGTTCTTGTTATTTCTATGTTTTTTTATTAATTACTCTTGATATTAGTTGAGATAGTAGTCAAAGTTGATATACATGAAGCATCAAATCTTTCATTTATTCCAATCTTTATATTATGGTATTTTTCATCTTTATTAGATTTATCACAATTACAATGATTTGAGAATTTCTATACAAAAAAGAAAAAAAATGGTATTAGAAAAACAATATCATTTTAGAAGAAGGTAATCTGTAACTTCTAAAGTGCTTTAATGCTTTCAAGAAAAAGAATTATTCTATTTTTTTATCAAGAAAGATTAAATTATAATATTGTGTATGCTAGTCTTATCAAATTTTTAAGGATATAAATCTAGATAAAACTTTAAAAGATAATATATTTATTTTTTATTAAAAATAAAAAAAATAAACAAAGAAAAAAAAAAGATTTGAGATACAAAAGAACTAAAATAGCTATTGTCAAATACAAAAAAACTAAAGAGTCATGAACCAAGACTAAAATATAAGTAAGGCATTGATAATATTAAAGATGGCCTTAATTTTGTATCTATATATATTAGCCACTAAGAAGGTCTTATAGAAGCTTTTTAAAAACCACAAAGTTTGTGGCTTAAGTATCAAGTTGTAGCTTATTTTTAATATATTTTTAAAAAAATAGAAGACTTATCAAATAAGTTTTAATATCAAAATGGCATATCTATAGAAATCTAAATATCTATTCTATGCCTAAAAAAACTTCTTTGAAGTTTCTTAAAGAAGAAATTATCTACTTAATATGTTTCTATTTACTTCTAATTATTTAAATAATATAGATATTTTTTATTGAAAAATTGATATAATTTTTTTAAATCTTTTATGGTACAATCAAGGTGGCAAGAGATGGTTAATTACAAATAGATTAATTGGATGAGCCTTAATACATTTTATAACTTCTAAAAGCCAATACAATCACAAAGATAATTTTTGACTTTATCAAAGGATTTAAATACACACTGTTGGTTAAGGATCAAATAAAAAAGATGGCCAAATATATAGGCCCAATTTACTTCTAATGTTAAAGCAACCTTGTAGAAATCACCAAATATGTTATTTAAAATATCCTTGGCTTTGAAAAAAGGATTAATATAGTTAATTAACAAACAAACAAGAGATTTCAATATAAGTATAATTAGTTTAATTTGTCAACTAAAGACTTCACATGTAATGGTAATTGAGTAAGGGCAATAGAATTGACATACTAGATACAAGTGCAAGCCCTTGCAGATATATTTAGATTCAAGCACATGTTTATTTTTGTAGCCAACAATATTCTTAAAACTTGTTTGAAGTATAGAACATGATGCACCAATAAAAATAATATAAATGGTTGTACTTTGTAGTGATCAATCTTTGTTAACATCTTATCTACCTTAAGATTCTTGATGAAAAATATATCTATATATATATATATATATATATATTTTAAATTTAAAATATTCACAAAAATAATAAAAATATAAAAAAAATAAAACTCTTGATGTTGAAAACTTAATGTAGTAGGTATAAAGATTATTTAATCTTTTAAATTCTAAATTATATTTTTTAGAGCAACATTTTTATATAAGTGGTCTCTAAAATTAATCTTAAATTAAAATCAGATATTTTATAATGTAAATTTTATTTTTAATTTAAAATTAAATATTATTTAAATATCAAAATTATAAATTTTTAAAATTTTATTTTTATAAAAATAGTCAATTTATCATAAAACAATGGTATTTTGAATAACTTTCTTTGATTATTTAAAATGATTCTAATCAATTGGCTTTATAACCTTTAACAAAGAAAATTACTTATTATAGATCTCAATTATTATTGTAATAGTGCATTAAAATAACTTCTTTGATAATAGTGAATTTATTAAAATTTAATAGTTAAATTATTTGATGATTAAATTATTTGATAGCTTTATAATTTGAATATTTTAAGATAAAGATTATTCTTATTATATAACTATAAAATTATTTTGAATCTTTTAATGGAAATTATTTGATAAATTTTGTTAATATTAATAATATTAAATCTTTAAAAATCAAAATCACATACAAGATATAGAATTTATTATAAATATTTTGTTATAATATATTTAAAATACTATTACGGTGTTAAAATGATACTACAATAGATGCCAAATAATAGGATACATATACCACCAAGTGTAAATAAATAATTTAATAGAATAGTTTCATTTCAAAATCTTAAAAGTTATATTAATAATAGTTATAAGATTTATTTATTCTTCAATAAATATCGATTAATTTTAACTTAAAATAATGTAATATCATACATTTATACATATACACACAAATAAATATATAATAGCTTTTAATTTTTTTTCTAAAATATTTGAATATCATTTTTTATTATTAAGATTATATTATATATTTCTAGTCTTTTATTAGCTTTTTTATTTTTTTACTTTATGAGCACATTTAAATATACATGTTTAAGAATACTAATTTAATTTAACAATAATAATTTACTTACCTTCTATATAAATTGGCAACAAATCAAACATATTTAATTTATACATCATCCACTAGTTTTACTAACTGGAAGACTGATCGTGATGCACAGCGCCTCTTCTTTAACGAGCACAGAGATCGTCTTCGTGTAACTTGGGATTCACAGACCGTCTATGGCGTTTGATGCCAATCACGATCGGCAATTCCTCCATTACCGTATTTGGACGTGAGGCCACGTTGGTTTTCGGTACTCCAGTCTTCGCTTCCTACATGCATACAGTCCAAAATGCGTGAGAATCGATCAGAGATGGTTCTCATTAGAGTGTTGTAATTTCTTTTCTTCCTTTTCTGTCTGCGTTGTCTGATCACGTATGGTGCTCGATACAAGTAGCGCGTCACTGTCCGCAACGGTAAGAGTTGACCTTCATTCCATAGCAACACGGAAGTATTCTGACTCACCGTGAGCGATATATCTGTTCACCTTGTGCTATTTCGGTTATGTAACTGATCCTTATGTTCCCGCCACTCCGGCGAAACTTGACGGGGGTTGATACACTAAAAGTTTTTCCCCACGTGCCCTATGCTGAAACAAAACTTGCAGCAAATGGTTTTGCAGTCGTGGCGGATAATCAAGTTGATTATTGTGGAGGAATTTAGTAACCATAATCAGTCTATCCACTTTTTGACAATGTCCACAGCTTCTCTGTACCGATTGATGCAGAAGCTTCTATGCTTCTTTAAGTAGCTTGTCCATATATGGCAATTTGTGCATGAGTATTCTTTCATGAAATAACCGCTGAACCCGCGGTAAATTCTCCCTGAACATATATGTTACTGATTTAAAATACGCTTCAGTGCTGAGAATCTGCACTTCAGATTGTTCAATGATCCACAACCATTACCTTTGCATAGAAACTTACAAATTTCTATTGGACTCTCTATGATTGCTCCCCAACAACCTATTCTATTTAACTTATTATATATGCCTCCAAAGAGCCTTGATAATCAATATCATTCTCTATCTCTACTATTGGTTTCTAGAATAAAAGATTGTCAAAGATATAAGAGAGAAGTCACCCAATACTCCCACCTTATTCCATGCCAATTACCAAGGATCCTTGTAGATGACTTGTAGCAGATTGTAAATTTTGCTAACTTATAAAAAAAAACAAATGCTAATTTGATAGGGTTGGACCATCTCCACATGTCTTACAAAACCATAGTGTACAAAGCCAACTTGACTACATAAACATTTTTCTAAATAATACCAACTTTGGTCTCAATTCTATATTTAATACATATTAAAATTATCAAATCTCAACTCAAGATCATGGACAGTCATTTCTTTAAAATAACCAAACCTTCTCCTACAACTTTCTAACTTGGCAAAAACTACCATAAGGACTTTGGAGCTAGAAGTCAATATAATAATATGAAGGTTATTAGAAGTTAATATATTACATTTGTAATTCCTTGAGTTGTTAAATATGAATTACTTGCCGACATATAAATAATATGCTAGGAGTTAAATAAATCTAAAGACCTTAACCAAATCCTAACTAAATCCTAACCAAATCCTAATAAATCTTAATCAATTCTAAGTCAATCTTTTAGTAAATAAAAATCCTTATAATTTTTTAATTAATCATTGATTTTATTTCAAACTTTATATATCTATTAATAGTCTAATTAACAACAAGCTTAAAAAAATTAAAAAGAATCACAATTACAAATTGAGAAAAAAGATGCATAATTTGCTTGGGTGTTGGACAACCTCCTTTTCCAATCTTAATGTTGAGCTTTCAGCACTAAGATCTCTTGCTTGCACTATTAATTTTCTTCAAAAATTTGCATTAATATTTTTATTTATATCAATTATCAGCTTGCCAAATTTTACCTCAATTTAATTAGAAAATTACTCCGAATCTTAGAAATTCTTATCAACCTCTAAACTATCAATTATTAATATCCTAATCCACTTGAATTCTAATAACTTTGAAACTAATCAACCAATTGATTTCAAATTCATGTCACAACTCCAATACAAGTACGTGCACAAAGTTTCAAAATTTTATATATAGATTTGCTACAAAACTCACAAAATTTTCTAAACTATAAATCTTATTTTATTTTTTTAAAATAGAATTATATAATTCTAATCTTGATTTTGCATAGCTCTTACAAATTTCATACAAATCCAAATTTCTTAAAACCAACACATATAAAATCTTTAAAGTCCGCTTCCTAATTTCACTCTCCAATTGATAAAAGAACCTTGTATTTGCCCTAAGTATGCAATTTTGTGCCTTGGAATCTAATTTCAACCTTGGTTTACAATTGGTCTTCCTTGGATATTAATCTAAGTTTTTTTTAGATAATTTTTTTAAAAACTATCATTAACTTTTATCTTAACATACTTTTAGTATTTTTTTGTTAATCTATCTTATCTTGCCTTGTTTATAGCCCTATAAAATAAATAGAAGTCTTTTTAATAAGAAAAGCAGCATAAATATTATTTTTTTTACTCTTCCTATCTTTTACTTATGATTTCTAAAGAATTTTTTTACTAAGTCTTCAATTAAATTCTTCTATAATATAGATCTTTTTTTTCTCTTTTATCCAATAGTTGTGTTACAATACAATAGTATAAGCCAATATAAATGCCTTAACAATCTAATAATAAGTGATAACTAATTTGACTATCTTGAGAAAGAAGCAACAATAAGAAGATGTTGAATTAGCCTTCTTAATAGAAGAATGGAAAAATATAACAATGAAGGTAGTTGCCTTCAAGAATAAGATTAAGGAACTCAAATTCAAAGCAAAGATAATCCTTATTTACCACAATATAGTTCAAGCCAATTTGTAACTCAATAAGAAATATTTAGAAATAATACTACTATCAATTGGCAAGACTCTCTTTAATTTTGTTGCTTGAATTTGCAAGACTAGCCAACTTTTGATTGAAGCAATAAATACTTTATTGAAGCTATTCTAAAAATTATCTAATATATAAAATTGATTATACGTTCAAATCAATCTGTCAATAATCTCCAAGATTCAATAACAAGCATAAAATGAAAGAGCCAATTCTAATAGTACTATTAATTTTTTATTTATAGTAGTAAATTGTGTCGATAATATTTTTTTATAATAAGATCATAGTTTTTTTAAATTAGTTTTTATTTCCTTCAATGCTTTATGAATAAACTAACTAAAAAATAAAAATAATATTAATCAAATCTTTTTGGTCTTTTTTCTTTTTTATCTATTTTTATCTGTTTTTAAATTTTTAATTAAAAAATTAATATTAAGAATAATAAAAATTTCACTTAGCTATTGCATTAATGATTCTTAAAGAACCAACAACCAATAACTATGCTTAAATAGATAATGGATGGATTTTAAGGAATTCACAATAATTATGACTTAGAAGAGATTCTTAAAAAGAAGAAGCGTGGATTTTAGGAAGTAGTTGTTTTAGAGAGGCTAAAGAATTAATTTAAATTAAGACAAGGAGGTTTAGCTTAAGTGGTGGATTTTTTATACAAAAGAAAGGAGCAATATAATTTTTAATATTGGCTTGTACAAAGAACTAGCCATCCTCAAAATATTTATTTATTTTATTTAGTATATATTAATTTTTATTTATCATCTATCTCCTCAAGTCATCTTTGCATGGACACATAAACCATATTGAAAGTCAACCATAAAGTCTCAATTAATTATTCAAGACATATTTGAGATAGTTAGAAGCCATCTACTACACTAATCCTTTTTATATTATGAAATTTTTGGAAGGACATGAATATAGAAGAATTACCAACTAAAAGCTAAAAACTTTTTTTACACTTTATCAAACGTATTTTTTACATATTATATAGTTTACAATATTTAAGACAAAGAAGTATCTTTCAATAAACAAATAATCTACTTTCTTAAAAAAAGACTATTGTAAGATAAGATATTAGTTCAAAGATTGATAGTTTTCAACCTTTAAGCTACAATAGTGTATTTCAAGAAGTAAGGTAATTTGGCCATTTTAAGAAAAACCACAAGGCTTTAATAAGATTATACAATCTTAAAATGCAAAGGATGCAAAAACAAGGAATTAAGAAATTTAAAAGATTAAAATAATAATAATAATAATAATTTAAAATTAAAAAAATACTAAATAATTGATAAAAAATAAAATAACACTTGGATTGCTCAAAAGTTTGTGCTGGAAAGATTAAAGTGTTTTTTGTTATACTTCTTTATTAGCACTAAAATAATAAGGTCTTATATAAGTTTCTAAAAAAGATTCTAAGAGCTATAAAATATCTTTGAAGTATAAAAATTCTTATATATTTTTTTAAAAAAAACTATAAAAGATCTTGGATGGCTACAGAAGCTTCTATGAAATTACAGAAAAAAATTATAAGATTCCTTAAAATTCTAAAAATACAAAAAATTGATACAAATTGGTACAAATTTGGAGTTGAGTTGCAGGAAAACAATTTTAATTTTAATTTTAATTTTTTTTGATAAAAATACACTAATATCTTTGTAATAGCTGCTTAAAATTACTAAATGAAATGAAAAATAGTAAATTGAGGAGAGGGAAAAAAACGTGCTGTTTTGCCCAATTTGAAAAAAAAAAAAAAAAAGTAAAGAATATATTTGATATTTTGTAATAAACATTTCTACTTGACCTTTCAAAATTATGACCTCTTTAAAATTATGTAGAAAAAACAATATTGAGTAGGTAGAATATAAGTGTAATTACTTAAAAGAAGAAAAATGTTTGTTGTTTTCATTAGAATAAAATCAAGATGTGTGCTGGTGTACATGTGATATGTTTTTGTTTTCAGTGATAATCATTGCCACACATTGCCATTATATCAAGGTTTTATTGTTTAATTAATTGGGTATACAAATGCACCACCTATCTAATATTCTTTGGTTGATTAAAATTGCAATCATATTGATAATGATAAGAAATAATTGATGCAACACCTAACAAGATGCTCCAAAATTTAAACCTAATTAAATACACAAGTATTTAAAGCAGGATTTGCACCTTTTATTAACACCATATAAAAGAAACAAAAAAAGTATTGAAATTTCATTACAACTACCTAAGTATGTGTATGTATATATATATATATATATATATATACATATATATACATGATTTATTATAAGAATCATTACAACAAATTACATATAATATACAAATTTCCTAAAAATAGTTTTTGGATACTGAATAAGTTAATTTTAAAATAGGTTAGAAAGAGTTCTTAGATTGACAAGTCCTTTGTATTTCTTAAAGGTGGGATGGAGAAAGGGCTCATTCTAAACAAATTTTATGCCAAGATAAACAAATGGCCCAAAACTTCTAATGACAAATAAACAATTATTTTCTAAACTAAAAAGGCATAAGGTACATTATCAAAATATTATATACCAAAGTATTCATTTTCTAAGTAATTATACTAATTTGTTACAGATAATTATGCACTTGTTACCTGACTAACGACTTCAACCATATAAATTTTATTGGAAAAGACACACAACCTATTACAAATGCAATACTTGGAACGTTTTTCAGTTCGATATGTACTATCACCAACAAAATATCCTACTCAAGACAACGTGGTATCATGAACGCTTGAAAGTTACATCAAGGCACAATACGCACACAACACGTTGAAACAAGTACTCATATTCATACAACCAAAAACTGAAAAGAAACTTGAATAATAGAGCCTTTACTATAATAAATTATAACAAAGTAACATTCCATCCGATTTCATTTGCTTGCCTTTGCACCACCAATGAATTTCTTTTATGCGGGTTCCCACAAAATTATTATATCTCACAAGAATGGTACGTAACAACTACGTAAAAGCCAACAAAACAATCCTACAACCAAACTACACCTCAAAGTCTGAACACCAGACCACAGGAGACGAGACGAAGAGCAAGGGCTCAAATCAAAAGTTGGCCCCAAGTTCGGACGGGTGGGGGCAGGGAGGGGAAAGGGGATGGTACTGCGGCTTGTTTCTGCTGCATTTCAACCAGAAACAGAACAGTACAAATAAAGAAACATAATTTGCCGCTTCCTGTGATGCACAAACAAGTATTTCAGCAAGCATAAAACACATACAATATCATACAACATAGCTGTAACAACTGAAACATAAAAGACAAAAGATCTAACTGTCACCACAACATGCATGTTTAATTTGATACAAGCAAAGTAATAGTACTAAAATAACAACTTAGAAAGCATACGTACGTAAACAATTATCAGAAAAAAGATCATGCTCCTAAAACTGCAGACACTCGATTCAAAATTCAATTGCACGGTACTACCTTAATATATTTCACTGGACACGGTTCAAAATTATACGGACATACACATACATACATACATATACACATGTAAAACACAAAAACAAAAAAATACCTGATCCCACTACAGTAAGCAGTGTACACAAGGCAAGAAATCCCGAAAAAAACATTACTTGTAATCGATAATAGTTTTCAACATCAAAAGAAAGAATCAAAGAAAAAAGAACGACGACATTGCAGAGCTGGTGCTTTCATTTCACAGTCTTTATCCAAATCAAGCATCAGTAAAAGGCCTTACATCGCTGCATTATCAAACAGCCACCCTCAAAACAAAACTGTAAAACATCAAATTTCAAGGCAACAATGCCACCAACGTATGCTATTGTCCAGAATAAGCACTTCCAAAACAAAGACGTTGGCCACTTCGTCCGAGATGTAGGGCCAGCGCACGGCGGCATAGGCAAGAACAGAGCCGGGTAAACGAACCAAGGCCACAGGGCAGGGCAGGCAGGGGAAGGGGGGCAGTAAGAACAGGAGCAAGAGAGAAGAGAGAAGACAGTGTGGGAGGGAGGGGGATAGGTAAAGCTGGGTGGTAGTGCTGCTGCTGCCGTGCCCGGTAGCCAACACATGCCGGATGGTTGTAGGTAACGGCTGCTTTCGTTAGATTGGCAGCTCGGTCCATCCGAGCTGGCCTTTACTCCCTCGCCCTCCCTCGCAGCCAGCCTTGGCCTGGCCTGGCCATGGCGGTGCCTAACCACTCCGCGCTCCCCCATTCTCCTTTGACCATAGTCCCTTGCCTCTCGCCAGTGTCCACACCTCTTCTGCGCCAGTCTCGTCCCTCGCTGTGTTCGTTCTGAATTTGAGCGCCCTTCCGCTCGCAGCGGCGAGCATTGCACTCTGCTCGTCCTTGGTGGCCTGTTTGAATCTTCAGCTGCTTGGGGTATGTGAGTTGCTCCCTGCTCGGTAGACGGCAGAGTCGCCCCGCGGGTTGGTGGTTTTTATGATTGCATGACATTTGTTCGATCTCGAGTGAGCCGGAGAGGTTTCTGGAGGTGAGAATTGGTCGGCATATTGGCGTCGTGCTGCGTTGTCGCTCGCAGGGCTGGATAGTGCGGTTGTGTCGTGGAAATCCGTGAGAGTTGTAGGATTTTTGTGCTGCCGGATGTCGGAAACCTGAACATGTTTCAATGCTGTTGAGACATTCTAGTTTGAGCCTGGCCGCATTGGCGTCGCGTTTGTGCTGGAGACACGTTCTGGAGAACGTTAGCATTCCGACGCGTGCCTTGGCAATCGTGAGTACGCCCGTGTCGACGGTTGACGGGATTTCACAACTGAGGGATTGCACGATTTTGTGGTTAGGTGTTGCTTGCATTTGGAATGGCCGTATCAACGTCAATTGGCACACGCCTGAGGCAAGCGCAAGTGAGCCTGACTTTCGAAATTTGGTCGCTGGGATGAAGATCCAGTGACCGGGCGCAGCGCCTCCAAAGTTGCTTTTTCCGATGGTGTACTTTGCATCGCGTTTTCGTTCTGAGGGTCGAGATTGCTCTTCCTGGTTGCGGAGCGATTCCCAGCGCAAGGCTACCTGCGTGTGTGTTTTTCTGTTCGCTGCTTGGGGGATCGTCCCGAACAGAGTGATGTTTTTGTAGTTATTTTTGTTTTCATGAAGGACGAGCATCAATGGCTCACTCAATCTGGATCGAAGTTTTTGAGCAGGCGAAATTATGCCGAGCGACCACTCCTTCTTCTCTGATGGAATGTCTGCACTGACCTCCACATGGAAGTGGCCTCGGTATTTGCGCCGGCGTCTACACATGTCCCAAGTTTGCAAGTGACGGGGCGCGGGTCTTTCCATGAACACAGTAAATTGCATGCAATAACAACACGTGCTCAATGATCTACAGATTGAGCCGGCATTCGTTCACATGTTTTTATTGCTGTGCATCATGTGACACTTGTTCGCCGTGTTGGCAGCAGAGTTCTGGATTGGTTGAGGCAAGATGATGCAAACGCGGAAGGACATCTTGGAAATCGACAGGGAGAGTGTGATTGTCATCTCCAAGACGAAGCTCATAGATGGCTTACTCCATCTGCTAGGTGCGTGCTTCACGACTTCACATTTTCCTAGTAGACGCTGCTTGGTCTTTGCAAAAATTTGGCGTGCGACGCCCCACCACGTGGTGATTCGGACTCTGCCGACTTTTTCCATGAACCTGTAGTAGGAACAGTTCCCTTACATGCAGGCGTGAATGGTGGTTGAAATATGTGTGCGCTGCACTGAGAGGAGGCTGTGAACTTCCTGGCTCATTTTTGTCCACGATTGTTGACAGGGCCAGATGAGAGGACGGAATTCAGAATTCTGTGCAGACGAGTTGAATCCACCATACGTGCTTGGTACAACCTTCAGTTTGAGGACTTGAATGTGAGAAAGACGTTTCCTGCTAGGAAATGCAGGCTGTTTGCTTCAAGTCTTGTTCCTATGTTTAGTACGCTCGAGGTCGTAGTGTATACAAGAAGCTATGGAATCAATGTGCGCATTTTCCGGAGGCAGTCAAACCTTGATGTGCATTGGCTTGTAGTGTGTAAAACGAGTACACAAAATGAATTGTCGGGTCGCTGACCTCAATTTGTGAATTGGGACGAAGTATATGGATCTTTACACTGGGTGGATAAGGATAATCATTCGGAAGCCTGCATCGTGAAGTAGGAATTGAGGGTTGGCAGGGGACACGAGTTTGTCGTCCCGTCCTGAGCTGATGTGTTAAGGCTGACATGTATGGCTGAGTTGATCATGCAACGATGAGCTGATGCACAGTGATCACAAAGCCGTCCAACCACGGTAGCTTGAGAACGAGAAAGTGTTTAGGTGTTGAGATTGCGATGACGTTGACAAGCTGCTATCATCTCTGTCTGGAAACTGCTGGTCTGATTTCACCCCGCATTCATATCGCAGCATCTGTATTCACTATTCGATCCTATCCACGGGCGGAGGAAGTTGGAGCAGTTGCATCTCGGTCCTGCGAAGGTGGATGTGATGGAGCAGCGGTTCCTGAAAATCTTGTTCCAGGTGCACCTTCTGCTCCCGCTTCTTCCACTGTCACCGCTACTATTGTCGGCATGTTGTGTTTGATATTGAACACGCCGATTTGTTTTTCTTTTTCACTGTTGTGTTTTAGATTCTTCGTTCAAGTTTCGGGGTGTAATGCTAGGACATGTATCAGGCGTCCAAATCTGCGAGGAATCGTGCAGAACATGCTGTAGTTTGCCTTTGATGAGGTCCGAACGTAGAAGGTTGTGATGGATGGAAACAGTCGCAGCGAGACTTGTGTGCTGACTTGGCTTGGTGCACCTTTGGTGTGGCGAGTAGGTAATGGAGAAGAGCAACTTTCAAATACTGAACGATGCCGAGGTAGAACTGGCGCAGTCAGGCCAGTACCTTTTAAACATGCCGATTGCGGTTGACAAACTCAAGGTGCTTCAACAAAAGGAAGCCTTTAGACTATGAGATGGGTGTGCTGTCCACCATGGGTGTCGTAGCATATCGTGTAATGCTTTGATAGCAGTTTCTGAAACCAGTTCATGGAATTCGTTGGGCGGTGTGCCTCTGCAAAGCGATGTTTTTCATGGAATCGAGGATTCACAGGGTTTCGTTACTGAAGCTTGATCCTTGGCCCTTGCAGTTGGACAAGAGGTTGTTTACAACATATTTCAAGGAGAATAAAGTTGATGAAGTGCCTTCTTATGCGGATCAGGTATTTTTGAAACTCACGCTCCCAAAGTAATTCTCTGAGGCAGTGTGAAGACTTTGGATAGGTAAGCAATGGTCGTCATGCGATTTGAGTTGTATTCCTCGGCTCGATGTGAGTGCACTTTATTCGTAGGTCTCCTAGTTCATGAACGTAGACTGGCCACTGGTGTTCAATTACTCGCCGAAGAGGATGTTTGGACCCGTGGCAGGTTGTTTGGAACAACGGATTTGTGGGCTTCACTCACAGATGCTTTTGATTAGAGGCATTGATGTGTCGGATTTAGTTCCTTACGTGGCGGACGAAGTTCAGATGTTGATGTGTTTTGAGTGTATGAATACGCCATCGAGTTTGCTTTTTGTTTGCGTATTTTTGGTTTCAAAATCAAAAGAGAAAAAGTATCTGACGCCTTGATGTCACCGTTTGGTTGCAGTACGTAATTTTCCGACGCGGAATTGGAATCGACAGAACCACAGATTACTTCATCATGGCCAAGCTGGATCTCCTCATTGAACGCACTTGGGGTTGGGGTCTCGAAAAGTTGGGGTGTGATGTTCTTACCATCTGTGGATTCAGAGCGCACGATGTCAGACTCGGGTTCACGATGATTGTTCGCCTGTCTGACCCCGCATCCGTGTATGCACCAGGCTGCGGAAGGTGAAGACTGAGGAAACTGTGAACCTACACTCTTTGTCGAGAAAGGGATCGAAAGTGCAGAGGGGGATTCAAGACGGCGCGCAGAATGAGGAGAATGCTTCAGGAGCTGACAACAACGAGCTTCGGTTTGAACGTATTCGGATACAAAATATGGATCTGAGGTGATGAGAGTTGGCCATGGTGCCTCACTTTTCAACGCCAAGTGTTTATATCTGAGTCCTTCTGCAGGAATTCGCTGAAGTGCATACCTTGCTATTGGAAAGTCGAGTTTGCTGTATGTACGACGTCGCCTATAGTTGGCTGACATAGTGGTCAATGCTTCAAAGACTCTCAGGGTGGGGTTGAAGTCAGGATTCTGTCTTTGGTGTCATGCTGGATTGTTTTGGTGCGGGGAAGCTCGTTTCCATGAGAGTGCAAAGAGTTATTGGAAACGGGCATTGGTAATGTCGAGGATCGCATGTTGTTATTCCGGTGATCGGATTATATGAGATTGAGAGCTGTAAGATGAGAGGTTACATAAGTGTGATGGTCGTGACGCAGTTTCAAGAATCTGTTCACTCAGAATACAGTGCAGGAGCCCACATTCGACCGTATGATCGTGGTTTACCGGTAAGTGCACCAGAATACTAGTAGGCATGCGGTAGACTGCGATGCGGAGGGTGGTTGGAAGGGCTACACTCCATGTTGAGAGCTTCAAGCGTTTCAATGCTGGACTTCATGTTTTGAGTGCATCGGGTTGGGATGTGGAACGATCGTGCTGTATGGAGTTATATTTCTGTGGCTAGAACTGGACATGCGAAGGAGTTTGCTTGTTGAGGAGGATTGGGTCCAGCGAAAACACAGTGAAATTGGAAATATGTTTTGATGTGGGTTTTCCCATGAGCAGAAATGCCTCGAAACCGCACCACATCCTTGATCCCCTGGGAGACAGAGCCATTCACATCCGGCATTTTCGAAATATTCCTTTTGCAGACATGGAGCTTGTTCTTGTAAGTTGTCGATACTCGTATGCTCATAACAATTAGCGGCAAGCCTGAGAGCTAGTCATGGCAGCAATACTTTACAGTGTGGGACTGCGTATTCCTGGAATGCTGTAAGACTTGAAGAGTGGTCGCTCAGATTTGGGTGACATCCGAGCAATGTTGATTGCCGCTGTCGCTTGATTCGCTCTTGACTAAGTTGGGCTGTGTCGGCATTGGAGTCGCAGTATGGAGGGCGCCCTGCTTTTAAATTAGCGCATGCTTATTAGGTTGCTGCCGGTTGAGTTAACCTTGTGTGTGCGATTGCAGCCTGAGAAGAAGAATCCAGGTTTGACACCTATGGACTGGGTGAAATTAACTATGTCGGCAGTTCTTGGCCTGGTAAGGGTGACCTTCAATCATGTGTGATCTCGGCAGTTTTCTATAATATGCTTGTCACGTGGTGGTACAGAACGTTCTGGGGCTGGACAGAAGCATCTGTTTTAAGCTGCGTGAATGGTGCGCAGGTTGCCTTGATCGGATCGGCAGAATCGGGGAAAGGTGACGTATGGGTGCTAGTTGCAGTCTTGGGTGGCATAATTGGATACATTGCAAAGATATATTTCACGTGAGCACTGTTTGAATCCAGAAACTTGTTTTGTATGACTAAAGTAATTATGGAATGTTTGTTCTTCCATCCCGTATGCGTAGTTCCTCAACGCGAGATGATCTCTCTAAACCGTTGGATGGTTAGGGGCTCAAATTACCACCAGTGCGTGGTCGCCAAAAATGAAGGCGCAAAGAGGATGGGTGGTAACGGACGTGCTCATGAGCAGCGAGTTACAACTTGGTAGGAGGAAGTTGGATAACTTGAAAAATGAGGACGTTACTGATAGCCTGGGTGGAGTTGTTTGCAGGTTCCATGCCAACCTGGAGGTGTATCAGAATCTCATCACTCAATCCTTGTATGACAAGCAGCTCGATAGCGGAAGGGGAACTCTACTCCATCTATGCGATGATGTCATCCAGCAAGAGGTGTGAACTTTGTCACGAAGCGGGGTGTTGTTTTTGTGGGGTGCGATCTCGCTGGAAATAGTTGTGTGTAGGGATGTTATCAATTGTGACAGGGATTTGTATTAAGAGTCGGGTTTGCGTATGAGAGCGTTTTTAGATGATCGTTTGTATCCTAAAAGGTTGCATGTCTAATGCGAGGGTTGAGGGCAATGACTTTGCGTTGGGCTCAAGCTCGTGATGGTAGAGAATGACAGTGCTTGTTTTGTGCAGGTGAAGGAAGTGATTATGGCTTACTTTGTGTTAATGAGCCAAGGCAAAGCTACTGATCTGGTGAGTGATGAACCAAGGGAGCCCACTGGAGGAATGGTCGTGCTTGTGTGGTTAGTTGGTATACGTTAGTGAGTATATTTGCATGTTCTTTCGATGTCCAAACCTAAGCATGGTGTATAAGCTGCAATCCTCTCGGAGCCGGTGATTATGTGGGCATGCGAACGGAGAGACGCTGCACTATTGGTCCGGCTGAGTTGACAACCGGAACGCGTGATGTGAAACAGGAATTGGATAAACGGTGCGAGGAGTTGATGGCCAGAAAGTTTGGTGAGAAATGCGATTTTGATGTGGAAGATGCACTAGTGAAGCTGGAAAAGTTGCAGATCATAACGAAAGTAAGCCTCAGTTTTCGGAAGTTGACGTTCACATCAGCGCTCGTCGTGACGTTGTTTGGAAACTTCATGGTTATTGGAATTTTCTGTATGGCGCATCCATCGGCGAAGTTTGAGGTCTTGGGTTTTGGAGGTCTTCATGCGAACCGGATTGCTGTAGTCGGTCGCGTTTGTTGATTTTACCTGTGAGGACTTGTTGCATGATTTGGAAGATATCTGGTTGTTACGAGTAGAGACCATGAAAAAGAACCAGGAATTGTTGGTTTGAAATGTCATGGTCAATGTGGAGCGAGGAAGGTTCGGACTTGGTCAGGGTGGGAATGGTGCTGAGTGGTTGCCATTGATACGGAACTGTGCAGGATGTGAACGGGAAGTACTCGCATCAACCTCTGAGAAAAGCCAACGACGCTATTGGTGAAACCACCGATGAGCTTGTTGAACGGAGAAGCCGGTGATTAGAAAAGGGTTTGAGAATGTTATCCCTATCCAGAGTCGATGAAGGCTGCAGGGTTTTGTAAGAGCATTGGAACTATTGCAGGCTTGGAGGAGGAAATTTTCCTTGTGATTTCTCTGACAAGTAGTTTTGGACAGTTTCGTGTGTTTGTAAATGCGCAACGCACCGTAGTCTATTCCAGCGCACAACAAAACCACTGCTCAGCTTTTTCTCAACTGTAGTAAAATGGATTGTTTTATTCCTCATCCAGGCCCGTCCTTGGTGTGTGTGTATCTGGATGCTTCAACGTGTGGATTGCAATGAGCTTGGTTTTTCACCAGCAGTCTACCTGGTTTAGGACTAATGCACAGCACCTGACTGACTTGTGAATGAGCGTGGATCACAAATAGCTTGCGTCACACGTAATTGTGGAGCTGCTTATGACGCCGCCCTGTGGGAAGAGCTGTGAATTGCGAGGAGGATATCCGGTTTAGGAAGCCATCCTGTTTGCTATTGACAGTCCATTGCGTCCTACTGGCATATTGGATATTACTTAGGTGTTTCATCCAGACGACTTATGTTCACTCCCACTCGTCCCTCACGGACTTGGAGACACCTATTAAGTGGAAACCCTATTTTAGCTTAATTGGGAATATTTCAATTCTATGGATGGTTCGAATCTGAATCTGGAAGGGGACCACAAATCTCTTGAATCCTTGTGGAGGTTTTGCACTCGGTCTTGATAGGTTGTAGAGTGCACAAGGTAATTATTTGAAATTTTAGAGTACCACTAGTAGTTTGATGATACACAAAAGTTTTTGGATTGAGTAATATTAACAATTACGTTGCATAGTACTTTTAACTCTACATTCTTAGATTTTAGGGCCTAAGTTGTGTGTGGTCATTTTTTTATTTTTTCAATGCATCAAGTAAACTCCATTTTTTAGTTTCAAAAAAATAAAATAAAATAATGATTATAATAATTTTTTTGATGATTTGTTTAGATTTGATTCTATACAATATATTGCATTTATTTGTTTGTAGGATTTATTGATAAAGCTTTTTTTTGACATTCAAAATCTTTTTATAGATCATTAACTATCTTAATTATAATTTGGTAAATTGTGTATTTAAACCTATTCAAATATTTAATTTTTTTTTATAATTGTTAATTCTTTTATATTTTAAGAATATTTCCTGTTATATTATAATTATATTAAAATTTAGTAATTTATTATTAAATAATTAAATAATTTATATATTCATACTTTTAACTTGTAAAATTTTAATTTTAATTCTATTGCATATAAATAAATTTTTAAATATAATTTTTAAAACTTAATATGTTTACGACCATAAAGAGAATAAAATATAATCAATACTTATTAATTAAGTTTGTAAAAATTAAGAATGTTTTATAAATAAATATATAAGATAACAATAAAATATTAAAATAACTTTAAATAAATAAATAATATTAAAAAATTATAATATATATTTAGTCTATTTATTTATTTATTTAATATATATATATATATATGTATATATATTAAAAATATATACATAAATTTTAAAAACTTAATTTAAAAATAGATAACTAATATATGAAGATTTTTTACTATATATATATATATATATATATATATATTTGCATGCTTATATTTTATTATTATTACCAAAATCTCAATATATATTCATCTCTTATTTATATAAAAATTTTAAAACTTGCAAAATTTTATATTTTTTACTTGTTTCTAATCTTTGCATGAGGGCATTTTTAATCAAGTTATAAAGAGAAGGAAATAAAAATAAGTAAACTTAGGCAATTACAATTTAAAAGATGTGCTTCATACCAATATTATCTAACATCTCTACTTTATACAAGAAAAAAATTATTTCAGATATTTTCAAATGATAATAAAGATTTTCAATTTAATGGTTAGTTTGTGGTGATTGGTGCAAACCCTAAGAGTTGGTTCTCATATTGCACTACTTTCTATCATACAAAGGTAATTATTGTGCACCATTTGTATGAAATCTTAACCCTCCTCTTTGATATGCCTCCCATCTCCTATACCAACAACAAAGTGAATTTCTATAAATAATTGTTTAGAATTTTTACAAACTATAAATTACTGAAAAGTAAACCTAAATAAATCCATAACATTTCAATTACAATACCATCAATTCATTTGGCATGATTTTTATTTTTTATTTTTTCAATTCATATTTATGTAGACGTATTGGTTTGAAGCAGTGCATCAATTCAACATTTCACTATCAACCAATCAAAATAATAGATATTAAATAAATATATAAATAAACACATTGTGTCATGCTGACATTTTCATTTTTTAACATGGCAGCAGCAGGTAAACAGATTTCGAAGACATACCTATCTGATCAGTCGTTTCGGCGAATCTTATGGAACTTAATTTTGGAGACATTTGCGGAATAAGACTTGTCTGCTCACATAATACAAATTGCACTAATGCATCTCTGGCGCTACGAATTTCAAGTTTACGACGTGGAATCCTCGTCCGTAGGTGACAGACACATGAGACCTATTCTATAAGCAGTAACGACGTCTGCTTCGGAAGCAATCGTACCTGATTTACTGCAGTTGGATCTGATGCGAACGAAGCTTCAAAACGATTGTTTGTGGAGTGGAATGGAACTTGATGAAGCGTCAACTGTCATGGATAAACTGACAGCAAATGAGCTACTCTAATCGACGTCGATAACTGAAACTGAAATGTTTTGAAGGTTTACAGAGGTGTATCTTGCTTGACATTCTTTAGCAATAGAATAAATAATTAAGATAAGCACCTTACAAACCTTCAAGTCTTGAGAATTCTTGTATCAGGCCAGCATTATCACCCAGGACGAAGGAACGAGAAAAACCCCTGCAGATGATCTTTCTCGCTGGACTGTACCCACAACTGTCTTCTCGCAAACGACCTCGTCAAAGAACTGGGAACCATAGATCACTACCCAAGTGATCAGTCCAGCGACTCACTCTGGGATGTGAAGCAAATCTAGTCAGACTCAGCGCTCCAGCGACAGACCTTGGAATCTTACTGAGGGAGGACCTTGGCAGTGACACCACAAAAGGCGAGTTTTCTAGAGGCCGGTGTCGCAGTTGAGTCAAAATTTGACAGAGAAGGCGATCCACCCACTGTCACAAGAAATGTGTTATAAAGAAGACTTGACAGGGGGACCAGCTGTACCGTAGAGGCTCCACAAAACATCTATTCAGTGGATGCTTATCCGTTTGGACTGGTTGAGGAGAGGAAGTGAGATAGCAACAGGTTGCATGGATCTGTTGCATGGATTCGATTCGCGCGTGTATCTGCAACTTCCAGGTCGAGGACCTTTCGATGGAATTAGTACCTGGCTGTTCATCGATCACCTTTTACTTGGTTTGGAGACAAGTCGCACATGACGATTACGCTTCCAACAGTTTCAATTTAAGATTTAAATTTAAAAGGCAATCATGTTTGAAGTAGTGTACTGCAAAATTTCAAAAACATGAGGGTAGGTCCAGTCAGCATCAAACGCAATTTTGGTCAAAGAAAGGGAAGTGGAGTTCAGGTAATGTTTGGGAGGTGGCTGGGCTACCAAATGTGGTTTGGGTGATTGGTACAATGATCTTTGGGAGTTACTATATACAATATTGATTCCCAAGAAGTTTTGTATAATGGTTTTTTTAAAGACATTATCCTTACAGTACGCTACCTCCACAAGGATTCAAGAGATTTGTGGTCCCCTTCCAGATTCAGATTCGAACCATCCATAGAATTGAAATATTCCCAATTAAGCTAAAATAGGGTTTCCACTTAATAGGTGTCTCCAAGTCCGTGAGGGACGAGTGGGAGTGAACATAAGTCGTCTGGATGAAACACCTAAGTAATATCCAATATGCCAGTAGGACGCAATGGACTGTCAATAGCAAACAGGATGGCTTCCTAAACCGGATATCCTCCTCGCAATTCACAGCTCTTCCCACAGGGCGGCGTCATAAGCAGCTCCACAATTACGTGTGACGCAAGCTATTTGTGATCCACGCTCATTCACAAGTCAGTCAGGTGCTGTGCATTAGTCCTAAACCAGGTAGACTGCTGGTGAAAAACCAAGCTCATTGCAATCCACACGTTGAAGCATCCAGATACACACACACCAAGGACGGGCCTGGATGAGGAATAAAACAATCCATTTTACTACAGTTGAGAAAAAGCTGAGCAGTGGTTTTGTTGTGCGCTGGAATAGACTACGGTGCGTTGCGCATTTACAAACACACGAAACTGTCCAAAACTACTTGTCAGAGAAATCACAAGGAAAATTTCCTCCTCCAAGCCTGCAATAGTTCCAATGCTCTTACAAAACCCTGCAGCCTTCATCGACTCTGGATAGGGATAACATTCTCAAACCCTTTTCTAATCACCGGCTTCTCCGTTCAACAAGCTCATCGGTGGTTTCACCAATAGCGTCGTTGGCTTTTCTCAGAGGTTGATGCGAGTACTTCCCGTTCACATCCTGCACAGTTCCGTATCAATGGCAACCACTCAGCACCATTCCCACCCTGACCAAGTCCGAACCTTCCTCGCTCCACATTGACCATGACATTTCAAACCAACAATTCCTGGTTCTTTTTCATGGTCTCTACTCGTAACAACCAGATATCTTCCAAATCATGCAACAAGTCCTCACAGGTAAAATCAACAAACGCGACCGACTACAGCAATCCGGTTCGCATGAAGACCTCCAAAACCCAAGACCTCAAACTTCGCCGATGGATGCGCCATACAGAAAATTCCAATAACCATGAAGTTTCCAAACAACGTCACGACGAGCGCTGATGTGAACGTCAACTTCCGAAAACTGAGGCTTACTTTCGTTATGATCTGCAACTTTTCCAGCTTCACTAGTGCATCTTCCACATCAAAATCGCATTTCTCACCAAACTTTCTGGCCATCAACTCCTCGCACCGTTTATCCAATTCCTGTTTCACATCACGCGTTCCGGTTGTCAACTCAGCCGGACCAATAGTGCAGCGTCTCTCCGTTCGCATGCCCACATAATCACCGGCTCCGAGAGGATTGCAGCTTATACACCATGCTTAGGTTTGGACATCGAAAGAACATGCAAATATACTCACTAACGTATACCAACTAACCACACAAGCACGACCATTCCTCCAGTGGGCTCCCTTGGTTCATCACTCACCAGATCAGTAGCTTTGCCTTGGCTCATTAACACAAAGTAAGCCATAATCACTTCCTTCACCTGCACAAAACAAGCACTGTCATTCTCTACCATCACGAGCTTGAGCCCAACGCAAAGTCATTGCCCTCAACCCTCGCATTAGACATGCAACCTTTTAGGATACAAACGATCATCTAAAAACGCTCTCATACGCAAACCCGACTCTTAATACAAATCCCTGTCACAATTGATAACATCCCTACACACAACTATTTCCAGCGAGATCGCACCCCACAAAAACAACACCCCGCTTCGTGACAAAGTTCACACCTCTTGCTGGATGACATCATCGCATAGATGGAGTAGAGTTCCCCTTCCGCTATCGAGCTGCTTGTCATACAAGGATTGAGTGATGAGATTCTGATACACCTCCAGGTTGGCATGGAACCTGCAAACAACTCCACCCAGGCTATCAGTAACGTCCTCATTTTTCAAGTTATCCAACTTCCTCCTACCAAGTTGTAACTCGCTGCTCATGAGCACGTCCGTTACCACCCATCCTCTTTGCGCCTTCATTTTTGGCGACCACGCACTGGTGGTAATTTGAGCCCCTAACCATCCAACGGTTTAGAGAGATCATCTCGCGTTGAGGAACTACGCATACGGGATGGAAGAACAAACATTCCATAATTACTTTAGTCATACAAAACAAGTTTCTGGATTCAAACAGTGCTCACGTGAAATATATCTTTGCAATGTATCCAATTATGCCACCCAAGACTGCAACTAGCACCCATACGTCACCTTTCCCCGATTCTGCCGATCCGATCAAGGCAACCTGCGCACCATTCACGCAGCTTAAAACAGATGCTTCTGTCCAGCCCCAGAACGTTCTGTACCACCACGTGACAAGCATATTATAGAAAACTGCCGAGATCACACATGATTGAAGGTCACCCTTACCAGGCCAAGAACTGCCGACATAGTTAATTTCACCCAGTCCATAGGTGTCAAACCTGGATTCTTCTTCTCAGGCTGCAATCGCACACACAAGGTTAACTCAACCGGCAGCAACCTAATAAGCATGCGCTAATTTAAAAGCAGGGCGCCCTCCATACTGCGACTCCAATGCCGACACAGCCCAACTTAGTCAAGAGCGAATCAAGCGACAGCGGCAATCAACATTGCTCGGATGTCACCCAAATCTGAGCGACCACTCTTCAAGTCTTACAGCATTCCAGGAATACGCAGTCCCACACTGTAAAGTATTGCTGCCATGACTAGCTCTCAGGCTTGCCGCTAATTGTTATGAGCATACGAGTATCGACAACTTACAAGAACAAGCTCCATGTCTGCAAAAGGAATATTTCGAAAATGCCGGATGTGAATGGCTCTGTCTCCCAGGGGATCAAGGATGTGGTGCGGTTTCGAGGCATTTCTGCTCATGGGAAAACCCACATCAAAACATATTTCCAATTTCACTGTGTTTTCGCTGGACCCAATCCTCCTCAACAAGCAAACTCCTTCGCATGTCCAGTTCTAGCCACAGAAATATAACTCCATACAGCACGATCGTTCCACATCCCAACCCGATGCACTCAAAACATGAAGTCCAGCATTGAAACGCTTGAAGCTCTCAACATGGAGTGTAGCCCTTCCAACCACCCTCCGCATCGCAGTCTACCGCATGCCTACTAGTATTCTGGTGCACTTACCGGTAAACCACGATCATACGGTCGAATGTGGGCTCCTGCACTGTATTCTGAGTGAACAGATTCTTGAAACTGCGTCACGACCATCACACTTATGTAACCTCTCATCTTACAGCTCTCAATCTCATATAATCCGATCACCGGAATAACAACATGCGATCCTCGACATTACCAATGCCCGTTTCCAATAACTCTTTGCACTCTCATGGAAACGAGCTTCCCCGCACCAAAACAATCCAGCATGACACCAAAGACAGAATCCTGACTTCAACCCCACCCTGAGAGTCTTTGAAGCATTGACCACTATGTCAGCCAACTATAGGCGACGTCGTACATACAGCAAACTCGACTTTCCAATAGCAAGGTATGCACTTCAGCGAATTCCTGCAGAAGGACTCAGATATAAACACTTGGCGTTGAAAAGTGAGGCACCATGGCCAACTCTCATCACCTCAGATCCATATTTTGTATCCGAATACGTTCAAACCGAAGCTCGTTGTTGTCAGCTCCTGAAGCATTCTCCTCATTCTGCGCGCCGTCTTGAATCCCCCTCTGCACTTTCGATCCCTTTCTCGACAAAGAGTGTAGGTTCACAGTTTCCTCAGTCTTCACCTTCCGCAGCCTGGTGCATACACGGATGCGGGGTCAGACAGGCGAACAATCATCGTGAACCCGAGTCTGACATCGTGCGCTCTGAATCCACAGATGGTAAGAACATCACACCCCAACTTTTCGAGACCCCAACCCCAAGTGCGTTCAATGAGGAGATCCAGCTTGGCCATGATGAAGTAATCTGTGGTTCTGTCGATTCCAATTCCGCGTCGGAAAATTACGTACTGCAACCAAACGGTGACATCAAGGCGTCAGATACTTTTTCTCTTTTGATTTTGAAACCAAAAATACGCAAACAAAAAGCAAACTCGATGGCGTATTCATACACTCAAAACACATCAACATCTGAACTTCGTCCGCCACGTAAGGAACTAAATCCGACACATCAATGCCTCTAATCAAAAGCATCTGTGAGTGAAGCCCACAAATCCGTTGTTCCAAACAACCTGCCACGGGTCCAAACATCCTCTTCGGCGAGTAATTGAACACCAGTGGCCAGTCTACGTTCATGAACTAGGAGACCTACGAATAAAGTGCACTCACATCGAGCCGAGGAATACAACTCAAATCGCATGACGACCATTGCTTACCTATCCAAAGTCTTCACACTGCCTCAGAGAATTACTTTGGGAGCGTGAGTTTCAAAAATACCTGATCCGCATAAGAAGGCACTTCATCAACTTTATTCTCCTTGAAATATGTTGTAAACAACCTCTTGTCCAACTGCAAGGGCCAAGGATCAAGCTTCAGTAACGAAACCCTGTGAATCCTCGATTCCATGAAAAACATCGCTTTGCAGAGGCACACCGCCCAACGAATTCCATGAACTGGTTTCAGAAACTGCTATCAAAGCATTACACGATATGCTACGACACCCATGGTGGACAGCACACCCATCTCATAGTCTAAAGGCTTCCTTTTGTTGAAGCACCTTGAGTTTGTCAACCGCAATCGGCATGTTTAAAAGGTACTGGCCTGACTGCGCCAGTTCTACCTCGGCATCGTTCAGTATTTGAAAGTTGCTCTTCTCCATTACCTACTCGCCACACCAAAGGTGCACCAAGCCAAGTCAGCACACAAGTCTCGCTGCGACTGTTTCCATCCATCACAACCTTCTACGTTCGGACCTCATCAAAGGCAAACTACAGCATGTTCTGCACGATTCCTCGCAGATTTGGACGCCTGATACATGTCCTAGCATTACACCCCGAAACTTGAACGAAGAATCTAAAACACAACAGTGAAAAAGAAAAACAAATCGGCGTGTTCAATATCAAACACAACATGCCGACAATAGTAGCGGTGACAGTGGAAGAAGCGGGAGCAGAAGGTGCACCTGGAACAAGATTTTCAGGAACCGCTGCTCCATCACATCCACCTTCGCAGGACCGAGATGCAACTGCTCCAACTTCCTCCGCCCGTGGATAGGATCGAATAGTGAATACAGATGCTGCGATATGAATGCGGGGTGAAATCAGACCAGCAGTTTCCAGACAGAGATGATAGCAGCTTGTCAACGTCATCGCAATCTCAACACCTAAACACTTTCTCGTTCTCAAGCTACCGTGGTTGGACGGCTTTGTGATCACTGTGCATCAGCTCATCGTTGCATGATCAACTCAGCCATACATGTCAGCCTTAACACATCAGCTCAGGACGGGACGACAAACTCGTGTCCCCTGCCAACCCTCAATTCCTACTTCACGATGCAGGCTTCCGAATGATTATCCTTATCCACCCAGTGTAAAGATCCATATACTTCGTCCCAATTCACAAATTGAGGTCAGCGACCCGACAATTCATTTTGTGTACTCGTTTTACACACTACAAGCCAATGCACATCAAGGTTTGACTGCCTCCGGAAAATGCGCACATTGATTCCATAGCTTCTTGTATACACTACGACCTCGAGCGTACTAAACATAGGAACAAGACTTGAAGCAAACAGCCTGCATTTCCTAGCAGGAAACGTCTTTCTCACATTCAAGTCCTCAAACTGAAGGTTGTACCAAGCACGTATGGTGGATTCAACTCGTCTGCACAGAATTCTGAATTCCGTCCTCTCATCTGGCCCTGTCAACAATCGTGGACAAAAATGAGCCAGGAAGTTCACAGCCTCCTCTCAGTGCAGCGCACACATATTTCAACCACCATTCACGCCTGCATGTAAGGGAACTGTTCCTACTACAGGTTCATGGAAAAAGTCGGCAGAGTCCGAATCACCACGTGGTGGGGCGTCGCACGCCAAATTTTTGCAAAGACCAAGCAGCGTCTACTAGGAAAATGTGAAGTCGTGAAGCACGCACCTAGCAGATGGAGTAAGCCATCTATGAGCTTCGTCTTGGAGATGACAATCACACTCTCCCTGTCGATTTCCAAGATGTCCTTCCGCGTTTGCATCATCTTGCCTCAACCAATCCAGAACTCTGCTGCCAACACGGCGAACAAGTGTCACATGATGCACAGCAATAAAAACATGTGAACGAATGCCGGCTCAATCTGTAGATCATTGAGCACGTGTTGTTATTGCATGCAATTTACTGTGTTCATGGAAAGACCCGCGCCCCGTCACTTGCAAACTTGGGACATGTGTAGACGCCGGCGCAAATACCGAGGCCACTTCCATGTGGAGGTCAGTGCAGACATTCCATCAGAGAAGAAGGAGTGGTCGCTCGGCATAATTTCGCCTGCTCAAAAACTTCGATCCAGATTGAGTGAGCCATTGATGCTCGTCCTTCATGAAAACAAAAATAACTACAAAAACATCACTCTGTTCGGGACGATCCCCCAAGCAGCGAACAGAAAAACACACACGCAGGTAGCCTTGCGCTGGGAATCGCTCCGCAACCAGGAAGAGCAATCTCGACCCTCAGAACGAAAACGCGATGCAAAGTACACCATCGGAAAAAGCAACTTTGGAGGCGCTGCGCCCGGTCACTGGATCTTCATCCCAGCGACCAAATTTCGAAAGTCAGGCTCACTTGCGCTTGCCTCAGGCGTGTGCCAATTGACGTTGATACGGCCATTCCAAATGCAAGCAACACCTAACCACAAAATCGTGCAATCCCTCAGTTGTGAAATCCCGTCAACCGTCGACACGGGCGTACTCACGATTGCCAAGGCACGCGTCGGAATGCTAACGTTCTCCAGAACGTGTCTCCAGCACAAACGCGACGCCAATGCGGCCAGGCTCAAACTAGAATGTCTCAACAGCATTGAAACATGTTCAGGTTTCCGACATCCGGCAGCACAAAAATCCTACAACTCTCACGGATTTCCACGACACAACCGCACTATCCAGCCCTGCGAGCGACAACGCAGCACGACGCCAATATGCCGACCAATTCTCACCTCCAGAAACCTCTCCGGCTCACTCGAGATCGAACAAATGTCATGCAATCATAAAAACCACCAACCCGCGGGGCGACTCTGCCGTCTACCGAGCAGGGAGCAACTCACATACCCCAAGCAGCTGAAGATTCAAACAGGCCACCAAGGACGAGCAGAGTGCAATGCTCGCCGCTGCGAGCGGAAGGGCGCTCAAATTCAGAACGAACACAGCGAGGGACGAGACTGGCGCAGAAGAGGTGTGGACACTGGCGAGAGGCAAGGGACTATGGTCAAAGGAGAATGGGGGAGCGCGGAGTGGTTAGGCACCGCCATGGCCAGGCCAGGCCAAGGCTGGCTGCGAGGGAGGGCGAGGGAGTAAAGGCCAGCTCGGATGGACCGAGCTGCCAATCTAACGAAAGCAGCCGTTACCTACAACCATCCGGCATGTGTTGGCTACCGGGCACGGCAGCAGCAGCACTACCACCCAGCTTTACCTATCCCCCTCCCTCCCACACTGTCTTCTCTCTTCTCTCTTGCTCCTGTTCTTACTGCCCCCCTTCCCCTGCCTGCCCTGCCCTGTGGCCTTGGTTCGTTTACCCGGCTCTGTTCTTGCCTATGCCGCCGTGCGCTGGCCCTACATCTCGGACGAAGTGGCCAACGTCTTTGTTTTGGAAGTGCTTATTCTGGACAATAGCATACGTTGGTGGCATTGTTGCCTTGAAATTTGATGTTTTACAGTTTTGTTTTGAGGGTGGCTGTTTGATAATGCAGCGATGTAAGGCCTTTTACTGATGCTTGATTTGGATAAAGACTGTGAAATGAAAGCACCAGCTCTGCAATGTCGTCGTTCTTTTTTCTTTGATTCTTTCTTTTGATGTTGAAAACTATTATCGATTACAAGTAATGTTTTTTTCGGGATTTCTTGCCTTGTGTACACTGCTTACTGTAGTGGGATCAGGTATTTTTTTGTTTTTGTGTTTTACATGTGTATATGTATGTATGTATGTGTATGTCCGTATAATTTTGAACCGTGTCCAGTGAAATATATTAAGGTAGTACCGTGCAATTGAATTTTGAATCGAGTGTCTGCAGTTTTAGGAGCATGATCTTTTTTCTGATAATTGTTTACGTACGTATGCTTTCTAAGTTGTTATTTTAGTACTATTACTTTGCTTGTATCAAATTAAACATGCATGTTGTGGTGACAGTTAGATCTTTTGTCTTTTATGTTTCAGTTGTTACAGCTATGTTGTATGATATTGTATGTGTTTTATGCTTGCTGAAATACTTGTTTGTGCATCACAGGAAGCGGCAAATTATGTTTCTTTATTTGTACTGTTCTGTTTCTGGTTGAAAATCTTACAGCTGGTACTTTCTTGTATGCATCATTGTAAATTTCCAACTCCTGCAATTTTAGTTGTTTTATTTGACTCATGAATTTTTATGATTCTTTTTTGAATGTCTTCCTATGATTAGCATAGTTTTATTGTTCAAGTTGGGGTCACAATTATCCTTTTGAGATTGAACAGCTATTTATGAGCTGATTGTAGAGTTTTTGGTGCTCATGATGTGTTTTTTTCTTAATAATCACAAGTATCCATGAAAACATTCATGAATATGTCTAGTACAAAGTGATATTTTTTCAGGACTGTGTGACGAATATTATTTATTGCGTTTTGGATAAATTATACAGACATTGTTAATTTATTAGTCTTTCAACTATTGAATGTTCAAATTGACTGACCCATGTGTGAAGATATAATATATTGTAAAGATGTATGTCACTTTTTGCGTAGTATACTTGTATGAATAATGAATAAAAAAAGCATTGCATCCAAACTTAAAATAAACAAATCCATTCCTTAATACTGTTCCCACAAAAAGGGTAAATGGTACGAGGAAATTTTTTAAAAAACTAAAAATTAAAAACACACGCACACACACAGAAAAGACGAGTAAACAAATAAAATAAAGTGTTGACATCCTGTGACACACACCAATTTGACGCCAGTACCGCACCCTGGTTCGGCTCATAAGCATTTTTTGGCACTAGTTGACAAACATCCTAGTCACTGTAAGCGTGAAGATGACTTTGCTTTTCACCGAAAAGACACGATGCAGGCAACAATTCAGGTGGGCAGTTCGTTCCGCCGGAAATACTGTACACAGGTAGAATTGCCAACAGAAGTAACGAAGAGCTCATTGGAGTTCTACGGCCGCGTTCACATTGAACGTTGTTTCCACAGCATGAGTAGTTCGAGAATCTGTTTTCTCCCGTCTGCAGCAAATGTTAGGGGAAACAGGGGTCGAACGATTAAACTGGTGCTGTTCAACAGACGAAGATGTTTAAACTTCAACAATCTTCCACTCTGTCCTCCTTAAGCCCCGAAAGGCTGCTTTCGCAGTTGACGTCGAAATTCAAAACGTGAGAGCATACACATAAAATTAACTAGTGGGGGCACTGCGAGAATCGAACTCGCGACCTCTCGCACCCAAAGCGAGAATCATACCACTAGACCAAGTGCCCGCTCTTGACAATAATCGGTGGTTTTAAAATCTTAAAATCAGAGAAAGGGAGTGATATTTTTGTAACGAAGTTCTCAGTGGAGCTCAATTTATGGTCGGTACACGTCAAAATCGATCGCCACAACAGTTTGCATTGCTTTCGTCATTCTGTTCATCACTTCTATGACATCCAGACTCCACCCCATTAAGAAACAGTCGTTCTTTCAGCTCTAATGCCGCCATGGTCTGTAGCATTACTAAAATTGGACATTGCTAGTTAACCAACTTACTTACGCTTATATAAACATGGACGTATTCATTATGATAATTCGTGAGCGGAGAATTATATTATGGTGATTTAGATAGGGAATATGAAAAATATATACATGAATAATAGGTAGGATACCACCATAAGTACACTTAACTATTATTTTCTCCATAGAATTACGAGTTAACTGTTAACAACATAACTTAATGTTTGGAGTAATATGCAAGTTAATACATTTACGAGGTAATAGAACTATGAAAGCTTGAACAAGATTTGAAACGAAGACAAGGCACCAAAGTGATTAAGCCAAATAGTTAGGAATGCAGATGTTAGTTTCTAATAAAAAATAAAGCACTATGTAAACATTGAATAAATGTAAGGATGGCGATTAATACGGTTTTATTTATGTTAACTACAAATGTTTTACACAACTTCCAAAAAACCAAATTTCTTCTACCCAACATTGTGTGGTCAGGTGGAAATTCCAACAAAAAATTATAACTACTGTTACTGTTATTTTTATTATTATTTTGACGAAAGCTTTAATAAAGTAAAACTACATGCTTTGGCGTTCAACAACAGTTTTGTGCAAACTCACACTATCACTCTCTAAATAAATGAATCACAAAAAATCGAAAAATACAAAAAGAAAAAACAAAACAAACAAATTGATTCTTTAGAAAGTTGCAAATTCACTCATAAATTAGCTTCGACACATGACTACAAATCTTCTCACTGCATAAGTTGCTCTTCAACTACTGGATAAGCATGCTTCTGGATTAAATACATCTGCACATGTAACATCTTACTGTCTGAAATCACACTACAGGTAGTGGTTTAAAAGAGAATGTCATGCACGTAGGTATGGATTACAAAGCTTGTCCAGGTCTCTGAAAAATATACATTTTGTTGAAACGATGAATTTCTTACACTATGTTAGAGTCTCTGGATGTGATGCTTAACACATTATGCTCAGGATGTGTTAAGTCGTCATCTGTAGTAGTTTGTTTTTCACCGACACAGCGATGAGACGTTCACAGAATTGAGTTGTGCAGTTACCTAAGTTTCGGACACACTTCTGAGGATTGACTTGATGTTGGACAATATGTGGTGCAACACTTTTGCTTGAACACCGGGTCGTCTTCGGATGCAGGTGGAGTTTGTCCGAAAATCATCAGACAGCTCATGTCTTCGAAGTTGGGCTCCATTGTCAAAGGCATGCCAAGCTCCTTCGTGAAGAAGTATTGTGTGGGCATCTTGCATGAGTTCACACAAAGGCCTGTGCACCCGCTGGTTTCGAGGTACCGGCATTTCTGGATTTGGACGCCGCTCTTCATTGGTTTATCGTTTACTGTCACCTCCACAACCTGTGTAGCATCACCAAGTAGAACTGATCAGCCATACAGCTTTAAATGGAATCTACAAACAAGGTTCGTATCTCTAGTATATCTTGAGAAGAAGCAATGGAAGGGAGACAGATGCGGATTGTAGAGTAATTTAGAGTTGCGTGATAACCTCACAAGGTCCGACAAGCCATGAGAAGAAAAGGGGCGTGATGCGGGCGTTGAGCTCAGCTCCCCAGTCTGAGTATGGGAACAGCTTTCGAAACCAGTCTGGCACCTTCGGAAAACCCTAGACCCAGAAAAACAAAGAGGACTGCAAATAAATTCCGTGAATCCATCTCTTTGTCGTCGGTAATAAATGTCGTGCTGGTTCAATCAGACTCTTTCTTGGTTTAAACAGCGGCATATAAAGAATTCAAGCAGGCATGTGCTTCCGCAAAATTGAAAAGAGAAATGCGGGCTTGACAAAGTTCTATATGCCCCGCAAAGCTTGAGAAATCTTCCAAGCAAAGGCTCCGCACGTAGTTGCATGTTCTTGAACGTAAAACCGTAAGAAAATTCCTACCGTAGTACAGCTAAAAATGCACAAGAAGCGAAGTGCAAATAACAAAAGAGATGGATAGGTAAATTGTGTCTTACTTGAAGTACTGCGGCTTGTTGTTCTGCTGCATTTTTGTTCCTAGCCAAAGCATGCGAGACTTCCACCATCCCCTCGTAGCCTTCTTCCCAGCTCCGTGGTGACTATAATCCGCATTTGTAAATGGAGAAATGTTACAAATCATCTGGTGAATAAGAGGACTTCTCCCACAAGACCTCAGTTGGAACTAAGAAAGGATAAGCAAAGTCATGTAAAGGCAATTCCAGTACAAGAGGCTAACCTGCCAGCCTGCGACTCTACCGAAAGCTTCACGGCATCCGTTGATGAACACGAGATCGGTAAAGGAGTCCTTGTACTTCCGCCTCTCTCCTTGGACGCCTGGTTCATTCCGCACTTGTGCACATTGCACAATTTGTAACTTTCTATTACTACAAATGGATTCCGAACGAATAGAACAAAACGGTAATCGCAAAAAACCTGGAGCCAGCGCGACTTCTGCCATGGCTAATTGGAGATTCAATCCACAACAGTGTCACAACTGAGTCGTTTAATGCAGTCTACGAAGCGTCATCGGGGTCCATAGCTGCCACAGATGGAAGTCGGTGCAGAGCAAACTTTTCAGGACCAATCTTTACAACGGAAGGGTACACGTTCCCTCAGATAATTGGGTCTGAGCAAATGCACAAGCAACACGAGAAATCAGGATCCCAAGCACCCACTATCACCACCCGAATTAACAGCTCTGTTGCAATCACAAAAGACGCTCAATACCCTACAAGAGAAATGGAGGCACGACGGAGAGACTTCTCAATCGAATGTTCTGTGCGAACCCACTTAAGCAATGGCATAAAAAAAACGGCAATTAGCAGCTGTTCGTCACTCCTGATTTCAATTGAGGGGGCCTCATAAAGATCACTAAAGCGAGGATATGACGCCGAAGCCCGAAGACAAGTTTTGGGAGGTCCAGCTTCCAAACACCTCGCAACCAGAGGGCCCTAGATCATAGAAAAAAAAACCATCGTGTGGCACCACAAGATCGAGTTCGACAACGGGAAGAATATCAAACATGTGCCCGAGAAAAAGCCACAGCGATTTCAGACGTCACCATTTCCGTTCTTCTCCTGGTAAAATCTGGACGAGAATCGCTGCATCTCGCAATTCATCGTTAATAATGACGGTGCGAGTTTTTGATCCCACAAGGATCCCACTAGTTCCGATTGTAAAAAGGCAACCCGTGTCCGGAGTCTGCGAAATTGTGAAGCTTTTTTAGTGACCGGTTTGTAGACATCGCTCTCGTGCTTCCGTAGTGCGAGCACACTCGCAAGCTTCGCCCCGTCGTTGGCTGGTTCGAACTCATGCTTGCTTACCAGGTGGACTCCAAGCCATTGAATTTGTTGCGAGCCGAAGCTGATGACGTGGCCGAGTATTGACCTAAGGATGTAGATTTGGATGATTTTGACATTAGGCGGAAGAATCTCCTCTTGTACGAAGCATTAGTGAGAAGAGAGTAACACTCTATTAGATTCTATCAAGCTTAATATTGCATTGTTTGTGTTTTGTGTCAAAGTAGGAGGATGTTTAAGTTTGTATTTTGTGTCGAAGTAAGAGAAAATTATTTGGAGAAAGTGACATGGATCAATTAGGTTACAATAAATGGAAATGATATTGATGCTTCACCAAAAATAGGATTAGGTATAAACATCTCTAGATTGTAACCACAAATGAATTTTATACAATAAATTATTATTTGTGCAAGATTTTGCTCTGCTTGTTGCCTACTTATTGCACAAAAGAAGTGGAGAGGTAGCAGGTGGCATACTACTATTTATTTACTAAATTTTGTTAAATCTTGTCGGTTTGACTCATATGGCAAGTGTTAAAGCTAGTGGTTGGATAAGTGCACAACATTATAAAGTGTATAGTATGAGCTTGGGTAACAACATCAAGTGAATGGAACTTTGTTCAATAGTTATTAAATTCCATATTTATTGAAATGAGTCTTCCATTCTCACCTTTCTTTAAACCATTCTTCTTTATTTATCTTTTATAAGACCATGGGCCTCTACAACTACTCTCTTACCTTCAACTTCTCATATAGTAGAAATTATAGGCCACCAAATTAAACAAGCAAATAAATTTATTTCTCACTTATCTAAATTTTCTACTTGGATAAATTTGAAAAAATTATAAATTAAACCCATACTTTTTAAATTTAATATTAATTAGAAATTGCAATTACTAATCTTATTAAAATTTGATTCATTTTAATTTTAAAAATTAAAATTATATACAAAATATATTAAGATCTTTTATCTTTTAACACTCAAGACTAAATTGAAATTGAAGAGACAATTATATTATTTTTTTTGAATTTACCCTCATCTGATACTACTAAAAAAATAACTTAATTTAACATGCAAAATGTATTTGTAAATAGGAAATTTTCCCACTCAAATCAATTTCCATACATGCATAATATAATCACATATGAAAATTTTGTGACATGAAAAGAACTACTAGCCAACTTAAATTTTATCTATTTATATTAAATCCAAACACTTTTTATAGTTTCTCTGTATATAATATGCATTTTATTTTTGTACACATTTTAAGTAAAACAATTGTAATGATTTTAGCCACAAGAGGTTCTTTTCAGGTGTTACATGAATGTTCTTTTTCCTAATTTTAAGATTTAAAAGTTAAAAATTTTCAAATATATATATATAGTTTGAATTTAAATGATTTATAATTACACGTGTTGGTAGCTCAGTGTAAACATTTTTCATTATGTAATTGAAAGTGTCATAAACTTAATTTTCACAATAAGGATCTTGTGTTTAAATATTATTACATTAGTTTAGTCTCTTTTTAAATTAATTTATAGTTCAATCTCAAATGACATGTAAATTAAAAGGATTCATGAAAAAAAAATTAATGTATGAGTATTGAAAATCAATACAAAAAGTCAAAAATATGCATAAAAAGTTCAAAGCATTAAATTCATATGTACATAATGCAACAGTTAATGACTTATATTGTATTTTAGAAGTACAAAGTCTTGATATTCCATTTCACTGAAATTAATCAAGACCTACATATTGATATTATATGTTTTGAAATCATTATCTTTAAAAACATATCATTTTAAAAATCCAAAATCCAGTAACAAGTTTGAGCGACACAAATTTACCAGACATGAATGTTTTCAATGATTGCAACAACAATCCACAATTAAAAATGAACAAATACAGCACGCAAAAAAAACAAAAAACAAACAAAAACAAACAAAAACAAACAAACAAACAAACAGAAACATAAACATGAACACAATAGTTCAACCATGCATGTCTTGGAAATCATTCTTTTCAGAAACTAAGACTTTATACCCCAATTTTCAGTTCATTATCAATGTTAATTGATGTTCACAAGGCCAAATTCATCTAACTATTGAACAAGGGTACTTAGACCTTATATTTTGTTATTAATATTTATTATAAAAATTAAGAAAACCATATTGTCACGTGGCATGATCTGCAAACAAGACAAGTGGAGGCAGGCATTGTGTGCAGAGGGTCATCTCCATTGCCTTCCTCATCAAGGCCTGTAATTAGGCGCCACAAGTTTGGTTGAGGCACAATGGCCGGACCCCATGTTCCTGTTGCTTGCTGCTCATGGAAGCCAGTAAATGTAGCTTGACAATCTAACCAAGTCCGGTGCTGCAGTGACCCATTCGTGCTCCATGTCCAGAAAGCTTTGAGCTGAATCCATCGTCTGACAAAGTTTTCGTTTTGGTGAACTGGGTATCATGAAAAATTCGTGTAAATCGCTGCTTCATGGTCTACATTCCCCACCTCGCAGTTTTGAAGCAACGGTACTTGCCGATGCTTTTCAGAGTAATGCTTGCCTTGTTGGTTTCAGGATGTGGGAGAAGTGATTCTCAGTCTAGGTCCAGTAATACAAGCACTGTTTCATATTGTTTGTTGCTTGATTGTTTCTGTTTTTCACCTGAGCTGAGTGTGGACCTTCAGAGGGTGGTTGTTCTGTACTCATCTTAAAGATGTGGAAATCAGAAAAAGCTTGTAGAGAATGATTTTGAAGCCACGCATTCAGAGGATGGCTTGAGATATTCCCTTCAAATTAGATCATCTAATTTATCACTGTGTTTTTTTGCTTAGAAATAGCAGGAGAATTGATCAAAATTTCTGATTCTCAATACTCGTGTGTGCCAGTTGAAAACTTCTTCCTCGTATCAACAGAAGTAAAAAAGTAGCGACCTCCAGGTGTGCACCAGGAAAGACGATTATACATTACGTGGGGAGCACAAGGTGTCCGTTCTACGAGGTGTTGAAATTGTAATAGAATGCACTTGTAGGACCAAGAGAATCAGAATCACTAGTCTGAAGGTGCGGTGTCCGTTGACGTTAAGCTCCACAGTGCTCGTCAGTGAGAGAAAGTGACAATAATGCAGGGCTAGATTGCTTAACCATCTGCACTCTGCTTATGTTTGCAGTTGTACTCAAGCCCACGTCAGTCTTAAGGAGTGGCTTTCCTTCCATCCCAAGAAATAAAACCAAAAATATACTTAAAAAAAAAACCTGTAGCCATGTAAGAGTGGCTTATAAAGCCGAATTCAAGTGGCCAGATCCTACACGTTCTAGCTTCAGCTGTGTCCATTTTCTACAGAGCTCAAACTTGGTTTTGTACTCGACCACCTGCACTTCTGTGGCTTGAGTACGCCGTTTCGAAGAGCTTTCGAATTGATCATTTGGTCAGTGGTGTTGAATCTCCTATCTGTCTGTCAACACCAGCTGCGCCTGAAGCTTGTAGTCGCTAATAACTTCATTTCACATTTCCCATGCATGTTTCTGAGATTGTAGTTATGGTGAAAAATTTGATGTAGGTATTCGGAAAATGAATCAGCAGCTGAACAAACTCATTCCTGAGAATGATCAGCCACATACCAGTGGATCCGTCGGCACCGAAGTTTTGCTCGTTGAGCAATCCGACTATGTAGGCTCACAGAAAGTGCTGGCTATTGAAGTCTGGCAATGTTTTTGATACGCTGCACACTGGAACTGTTTCTTTTATTATTATTTTCTGTAAAAGAGAGAAAACTCCACGAAAAGTATGACCCGGGTACTTTTTGATTCAATACGGGTGGCTGTAGGTGGTGTTGGACAATGGAATAGTTCAAGTAACGCTAACCAAGCCTAGCGGCATAGTAACCGGCATCAAATATGGTGGCATCGAAAATCTTCTGGAATATAAGAACAAGGAGACCAACAGAGGGTGAGTTATTCTTCCAATGTCAATTCCCCTTTCCTCTACTTGTAAACCAAGTGAGCAAGTGTGCAGGCTTCACTGAAATCTTTGCATGGCTTTGACTCGAGAAGACATATTGTGGCAGATACTGGGATATGAACTGGAGTCATGAGAAGGGTGGACAAGATAACTTTCTAGTGTAAGCTCGCTAACCCATGTATTCTTCCTGTTCATGAGATGGCCTGATATCCTGGTAGCCGTGGGTGCATAGAATGGACAAGTTCTCTTTCTTGCGAAGAATCAACATCTTGTTGTCTAAGATTGCTCTACCTCGTCATCTGCAGTTTCTTTGGAACCATCTACAAAGTCATTTACAAAGATGCAAATAGAGTGGAGGTTTCATTTCTGCGGCCGTATGATCCCGCGTATCCGTCAGAATTGCCTCTCAATGTCGACAAGCGGTGATTATCTAATCTTCTCACATTATTTGTTGCACACCTCACGTCTTCGTCCACCCATGTCGATAATAGCATCCATTGTGTCACTGCGAGTTCTCCCTAGTTTGCAATTCTGGTTTCACTTACATTGGTGTATTCAGTGAAGGTAATTTATCGCAGACCTATTTGTCTCGCAGATTTGTGCTTCTGAGAGGAAGTTCGGGGTTCTACTCCTACGGCATTTATGAGCGACCCGCAGGATGGCCTGAGTTCAACCTGAACCAGACACGAATCACGTTCAAGCTCAGCAATGACAAGTATAACCGCAATGCGTTCTTTCGTAGCTTGATGAATTCTTGTTCTGACTTGATACTGACGAGGATTGAGCGTTCATTTTAGCCAGAATAAATCCCTTCCTTCCTTGCTACAGCTTCAGTTACAATAGTAGAGGTGCTGTGATCGTGAAGTATAGTACTGAACTCCCAACAGGTTCCATTACATGGCCATAGCAGACGACAGACAGAGATTCATGCCTTCCCCGGAGGATTTGATGCCGGACAGGAGTCAGCAGCTTGCGTACCCCGAAGCCCACCTCCTGACGAATCCTATTGAGCCTGCATTCCTCGGTGAGGTGAGTTTTCTAAGGAATCCTTACCCATAGCTCTACCGAAGGGGACTTCTGCTCCAACAGCTTTCCTCGTCAATCATGCAACTGTGGTCCTGCAGGTGGACGATAAGTATCAGTACTCCAAGGAGAACAAGGATCTTCAAGTGCACGGTTGGGTGAGTACCAACCCTATGGTTGGTTTCTGGATCATCTCTCCGAGCTACGAATTTCGCAATGGGGGGATTACGAAGCAGAATTTGACTGCTCACGTCGGTCCTACATGTCTGGCTGTAAGTCCGGCAGTTGCAACCTTCACCTCCTATCTCGACAATTCTCGTGCTCACAATGACTGCTAAGAACATTCATTCATGAGACTGTTGATTACTTTTTTGGGCCTGAAACTTCCGAGACCGTTCTGCAGATGTTTCATAGCGCGCATTATGCTGGGCTCGATCTATGCCCACATTTCGAAGAAGGGGAAGCTTGGCAGAAGGTTTTTGGGCCCGTCTTCATATACCTCAACTCAGCACCAGTCGGCACTCCTTATCCTGCTCTTTGGCAAAATGCAAAAGCTCAAGTGAGCGTACAACTTCTACCGATTGTCATGTGCTTGCAATTCAGACAATAGGATCAGACAGAAGTAATCCTTGCCAGAGTGGCGGGAAGAACAACGGTTACTAGTTTGTAATGTTGTGTGGCTTAGGTGACAAGGGAAATGGCAGCATGGCCATATTCCTGGCCTGCTTCAGATGCTTACCCAAAGGCAGCAGAACGTGGCACTTTATGTGGCCGCCTCCTCGTTTCAGATCCGTAAGAACACACAATCTAATCTGCTCATTTTATATATTCAACCACAAAAATTCAAAAAAAATCATAATACTAAAAGGAATTTTAAGAGGAATCTCCCATCAATTGCAGACGAAGTGAGAACTTTGTATGCTGGCAGGTTTCAGCCCCCGTACACTTGGGTAGGCAGGAACGCATACCTCGGATTAGCGATCCCAGGGGAGACAGGTTCATGGCAAAGTGAGAGCAAGGTAAAGAGCACATAACGGCAATTTATTGTTCTATTTCTGATTCAGACTGTAGATCAGCACATGTAGGATCCGAAAACAAGTTTTCCTGAAAACCAAGCAGAACTTCCCTTCAACTTATAAACTAGGCCCCTCTGTTAACGTGTGTTGAAGTGACGCTGTATCCAACAGGGCTACCAGTTCTGGACTCAAGCGGATGCTTATGGATGTTTTAGTATTAGAAACATCCGTGCTGGCGTGTACGACCTCTATGGATGGGTTCCTGGTGTAGTGGGAGACTACAAATTCGACCGTGGTCCCATTCGCATACAACAAGGTTAGTCTCATGATGCAGGTCTGAGAAAAAGAATGAAGCAGCATTTAAGTTTGCAGTGTTTCACATAAAAGCGCAATGGCGCACTACATAGGTGACCTGGTCAGCACACAAGCTACAAAGAAGCTTGCTCAACCCCAAGTGCATGCTTCGCAGGTGGGATCATAGATATGGGTGATTTAACTTACAGTAGTCCTCGGGACGGGCCTACTGTGTGGGAGATTGGCGTCCCCGACCGCACAGCAGCAGGATTTTTCGTCCCCGATCCAAACCCAAAATATGTCAACAAGCTGTATCTTAACAGCAGCCAAAAGTAAGCACCTTCTCTCCGCTTGATTCTCAAGTTGGACCTCCATAGCATTTCAACCAAGTCACACATTAGACTGAGATTGTGAGACCTTAATCCAAGCGAATGTACCTTGCAGGTGGCGGCAGTATGGCTTGTGGGAGCGATACACAGAACTGTATCCTACAAATGACTTGGTATACACAGTCGGTCAAAGTGACTGGCGAAAGGATTGGTTCTATGCTCATCTCAATAGGTAAGAAGAATCTGTTAGATTAAAGGCTGTTTACTAGGTGGGAATCCGATTTCGATGATAGGTGTAGCATGAAGAGAACCGAAGATCGCCTAATGAAGCATGTAAGATCAATGACAGGATCATGCCTGATGGTTCCTTTACACCTACAACCTGGGAGGTTCGATTTGAGCTCTTGAAGGTGGTCACTGACAGCCCATATAAACTTCGTACTGCAACGGCATCTTCACATACAGCGTCCATCCAGGTAGGCAAAATTGCAAAATATTCTAAAAACAATTTCCTGGCTTGCTGACAAGCTTCTCTTCTGTAGGGAACATTCCTCATATTGGTGGCATTTCGGTGATTTTTCTAAGTTGGAGACAGGTTGCAACTCCAGTTCTGTATCAGCTTTTGATTTCAAGGAACGTGGCTATTGCTCTGTTTTGGTAACCATTTTGAAACTTCATATTTCGATGAGTTGAGGACAAAAGTGGCTTTCAGCCACGTCAGTCAACCTCCCTGGAGAATTAGTAAACTAGGGCATTGTCTTCGTTTCTAACTGTTGAACCCCATGCGTGCAGCTGTTTGTGAACAAACTTGACTATGCGAAACCTGTGTTTGACACACTTCAGTACGGGAGAGACAATGCTACAGCACGCCACGGCATCCATGGCCTTTACACGCTCTGGACCATTGACATAGATCCAAAACTTCTGCAAGTTGGGAAAAATAGCTTCTATCTCTCACAGCGGAAAGCCTACGGGCCTTTTGCAGCAGTCATGTATGATTATCTGCGGCTGGAAGCGCCTGCGAGTAGCTTACCCCGGATCTTAGATTCAGCGTGCTAAACTCCTGCTTCAGAGCAGATGCTAGTAAGATATCTGTTTGATCAAACCCGATCTTGAATCCAGTTACTTAATTTTCAGTCTTTGACAGAATATATAGGAATTGAAACAAACTGCAATCAATTGGTTACTGGTCCAAGTGATGAGAGGTTTGTAAAGCTCCAGCTCGTGAGCTTCCCAACATAACTTTGCTGCGAAAACCCCTCGTCGCAACTTTCATTATCCCCCAATTGCGCCCAGGGACGTCGTTTCAAGGACTGTGAAGGTAAGGCGTAAACGAAACCGCTTAGTAAGCCACATATTACAATCTTCTTTGATAAATTGCAAAGCAGAAGCACAGACCTGCACTGAAATCTGGTGGACCCGCATCTCATTTACTAAAAAGCTGTTGTGGTCGCAAGCAATATCGGCCACTAGAGACGCTACCAGCTCCAGAAGACCTCATATTGAAGCTTACTACCCCAAGCTTCATCACGTCTTGCTGGGAGTTCCCAGATTGTCCTCCTAACTTGGCTGAAGGTGAAAAAACAGTCCGTCTCCAAGCAGTCGACATCATTTGTGGGAACTCAATAAAAGGTTATCGTCCACAGTCAGCATGATCGTGCTATGGTGCCCACACAACTTCTCACGGTCATATTCACCGCCCTCGTTGTATTCGATTTTGTAATGACCATTCAATAGTTTTGATTGAATACAAACACCTTGCATCTTGATTTAGAAAGAATAACGGACATTTGTAATCGGGCCCGAAAAGTAGATATCAGAGCTATTGTATCGGGAAATCCATCATGACAAACAAGTGCTCTTGTTAATTCCCATTTATGAGCAAAAGTCAAGCAAGCTCGGCATAATGATCAACTCCTTGCAGCCCTTGCACACATACCGAAATCTGGAACTTGCAAGAAGGAGAGGACTCGCTCGATGATCGATGTCGGAAGCTCGAGTTGCATATCCTCCCAATTCATACACAAGTGACTTCTGTCAAGAGTTACACTCTCCAAGTCATAAGTGTCATTCATGTCAAACCACGAAATTAAAACCATTAAATGGCATCACCACATGGACCATCTAAATGTGACTTCCGAAAGCTCTATGCAGTCTGACGATATGATGATAGGCCCGCTTGATTTCAAACAACCATCCCACTGTGTGTAGGTTGCATTTCTAGTAAGCACCATGACTGTCTTTTTCCGACTGACTTCTCATCTTAAGCCACCGACCTTTTAGCATTCAATATATATCGACTTATGCAGTCTAACACAAGCAGCTTTACAAGGTGGAGCATTATAATTCCTTCCTTTCATTGATGACTATTTACACTCACTTCAAAACTGAACTGCAAAGCACTAGTTGAAATTTAGAATAACTCGGATGTCTCAACATTGAAAACATCGTCAGAGCTCTCGTTTCTGATGGAGTACATGCGGAGTACTCTTGAGAATTTCGTCTAAAAACGATGGGAGATTCCGAATGGTAACGCGCCATTCACATACCTCTCGATAATCGACATCAGGTTGCAGATTGCTCGCGGCTTGGAGCATTCTCACGCCCGAGGCATGGTTCACCGCGACTTGAAATTCTCCCAACATTCTCGTGTCTCATGCGGCCCTTGAGGACCATCGCAATGAGGGAAACGTGGAGGTCGTGACATCGGCGGACTTCGAACCCAGTGTATTGTTGAAGGAATGTGATTTAGCGATTCGTATCACCGGAAAACTACAAATGTAGAACTATAGCAACGCAGAGGGCACCTAAATTAGATTCTAGCACCGCAATCGAGAAGCTCGAATTGAAGACCGATGATCTTGACACAAATGCTGATAAGGGGAGATTCCTTTCGATCTTTTCGCTTCAGAAGATCAAGGTGTATTGGACTTGTCCTATCCAATCGATGCAGATTATTTGCTTAAGATGTAAGCACTCACGTCGTGCACAGATTAATACTGTTCTCTTTCAAACACCGTTGGCATCGACTGAGGTCGAAGAGATGGAATGGAAAGACTGAACCAAAGTTGGTACTTCATCGTCACAAATGCTCCACGACAGAATAAGGACTTCACCGGTCGGGAATCTGCAATTACTAGTGACACGCAAAGACGCAAAGACGCAAAGACGACAACTGCTACAGTAAACAACACACATTCAAGTCCATGATTTCTGCGACATAACTCGAGGACCCTCACTTCACAACAAATCCTAAATCCTGAACCCTAATCCTGGTTTTTAGGATTTCCTCAACCCAGTAGAGGTCGTTGTATTGTGAAGCGGAACAGGTTTAGCTAAGTTCCAAAAGGCTGTTCCAAATCCAAAATTGAACTCCAAAAATTGAGATTAGAGACTCAATGCTGACAGAGGAATTCATGGAAGTACTTCTACTTTGTGACGGGTAACGGTTTCCAGGGATTTAGGGATTTGGGGTTGATGTGTTGACTCTTTCCAGAGGAGGATTTCAGAATCAGACAATAGTATGGGGGATTGTCCGAAGTGAGATATGTTACTTTATCTCATAGGAACCCTCTGATTCTCCCTATTTTTTGCATGTGTTGGAGGAATGCATTCTTATCTTGAATGCTTTTGTGGGCACTCATTCTCATGTGGCTGGGCCCTCAACATCCACTACTTGGCCACCACACTTGGGGTTGCTTTGTATATCCTATTGTCCAGTGTTGTGTGACATATCAATCAACAACAACCCACATGCCCATGTTCTCCCTCTACCTCACACATTCTGCTTCAAAAATAATTTATGTTGTTAAAAGTTTGTTTTAAAATGAGTACTATGCTGCTAGTAGGGATGTTTATTATCACAACAGGTGCCTGCAAACTCAACATACAAATTGAAGAAATTGTTGTTTGATTCTGTGTTGCCTAAGTTTTATGTCTCATTATAAATCAATACTATGTCATTTCAAAACACCAGGGATACTCGTGATATTTTGATTATTTAAATTTAAAAAATAGAATAATTACTTTTGGGTTTTAGGATTTGAAAAAGTGTAAAGTTTGCTAATGATTGCTGCATAAAACCTATGTTTTGTATAAGTATTTGTATTATTTGATTTATATCAAATTGTATAAGTTTTGGTATATTTGTATGATTTTATATTCTTTGAATTTTACATATATTCTCTTTGTAAACATCCATTTCTAGAAAAAAAATCTAATATTAGATTTAGATTTTTTTTAATTATATATTATTTATTGTTACTTTTTAACAAAATATTTTGACATAAAATAAATGAAATTAGTTATAAAAATATATTTAAAACACAAGAAATATGTAGTATATATATATATATATATATATATATATATATATAATTTTGTATGTTCAATAAAATTTAAAAAATACATGTTTAATGATATTTTTAATGTTAAATTAAAACTAATAAAAATTAAAATATCAAAATTAAATGTAAACACATATTAAAGTAAAGAATGTAAAGTAAAAAATAAGAAATCTACACAGGTCATGTTTAATATATAAATAAAGAGAAGGTTGGTCAAATTTTGCAAATATTTAATTTATGGTTTACAATTTGAGCATAAAATAATAATTGGATTGTATTGATGTCAAAAAAAATTGTATTGATGTAAAACAGAATTTCATAGAAATTCTTGTTACAACTTATACATGACTCAAATGACCAATTTATTTTTTATTATAAATTGATGTGTAAATTATTAGAAAAAAATATTTGATTCGTTTATAAATATTTATAATAAACAAAGTATAAGCTAAATGATTAATATAATCAAAGAAAATCAAGCTCAAGACATTTTAATATTTGACTTGTATGAAAATCTATAAATAGTTAAAAGAATTTTTTTTCACAGAAGCAATACAAAGACACATACAAAAAGTTACTAATAATTACTATAATAAAAGTCCTATGCTTGTGAAAGACATCAAATTTTTAAATCTTTCAAATTTTAATAAACAACTATGATGCTTTTAAAATTGTAAAAACAAACTTTTATGCTTCAAAAAATAACTTTCTTTATATATATATATATATATATATATATATACTCATGTATATTTACATAAAATATTTTAGAACCTTAACTTTAAAAATAAATTAAAATAAATTTTCTATGTTATTCAGAAAATTTATTTAAAAAAAAAACATTATAAAATAATGTTTGTTATATTTATATAATATCTTGCAATCACAAGCATCTTCAAAAAGCCTTCTAAATATTTGAATTATTTCTTGTAGTTCTGTAGAAATTTCCACAACTTTTTTTAAACAATCATCGTCTTCCATAATCATCTTTAAGAAAATAAAAAAATAAAAAATAAAAAATTGAAGTTTTCACTTTTTTTTTTTTTTTTAGACTTCTAAGATGTTTTTATTAGTATTTGAACTTTCTTTAGAGGCTTCTATGGAATATAACTACTATAGTATATATAAGAGGGTAAAACAAGGAGTACCTTAATTATGCCATATTAGTTGTAGAATAATATAAATAATGTTTAATCTAATTTTTACATAAGGTCTTATTTCTAATTATGTATCTTCTATTTCTTAAACTTTTCAAACTCTTTGTCTATTTTTCTTGCATCTCCAATCATTTATGAATGTTATTTATCTTTATTAGGATTTTGTATTTGTTCTTATAATCACTAGATTATCCTACTTTATGAGGAATATTAATAGATTCCAAAGCTTACAAATTATCCTTCTTTAAGACAACATCTTGTCCTTATGTTTTTTCTTTCTTTTTTTTTCTTTTTTTTTTTTTTGTAAAACACTATTTAATCTTACAAATAATAGATTATTTCTTCTAATAAAATCTTTTTATAAGATTCATTTAGAAGAGAATAAATTAAATCCCTATTAAAATATTAAACTTTTATTTAAAAAAGTGGATTAACTTCTTATAAAAATGATGTTTTGATCTAATTTTTGTATTTTTTCCAACTTATATTTACTTTATAATGACAAACATATTTGAAAAAAAATTATTGTACCTCCAAAACATTTGCAATTAATAAAGACATAATTACACAATGTCTTATTTGATATTGCTTGGTTACAAAATCATAAAGATATTTTGAACAAATCTTAGAATTATTTGAAATTTTTCAGTAACAAATAAAAGAAGAAGATTAGCAATTAAGATTTTTTTTAACAAACATTTCTCAACAAATAACCAAAGAGTTCAAAAACATTATGCTACATAATTTTTATGAGATAAAAAATATAAATATAACTGTGCAATAAGTGCAATTATTTTTATACTAACATCTTTTAAGCAATCTCAATGGATTTATTAAGTTACAATTTACAGGCATCCTTTTGACCAATACAACATTAGATTGGTATACACCATTATTAGAAAATTATTTTACAGTTTTTAAATAATTATGAGGTATTTTTTTATAAAATTTGAAGCTAATATATGAAAAGAATTTTTAAAAATTTGTAATTTGTAATTTTTTTTTAATTATTCAATAAAATATTTATTTATTTTAGTATATCGTATTTGTTATTTGAAAAAATTATAAATTTTTTATTAGAATAATATTTAAAGAAACAAAAAATCATTGATCAATTATAATCTAATTTTTAATATATATATATATATATATATATATATATATATTCTTCTTAAAATTCCAAATATTTATATTTCTTGTTAATTTATTATGTAAGTTATTGCATTTAATAACTAATTACTCAAAAGAAAACAAAAGAAAACAACTTTAAGAGAATAATACAAGTTATTACATCAACAATGTGTCGTGTTACAAATAAGCTTATACAAGATTAACATAATCTAATCTAAATTGACACAATTCAATTTAAATTGCTAGTATAAGAAGAGAAACACAAGTTACAATCTAACAAATTATATATAATATTATTTAAATAAAATTTAAAAATAAATAAATTAATAACAAAAATAAAATATAAAATGTATATTAGCCTCAACGTCTTTTTAAAAATATATTTTTTTTGTTCAAAACAGGAATCATGATGCCAAGTATTACTAGTATATTATTATAAATACATTTATTTTTACCATCTATTTTTTAAATTCTTACATATATTGAAATATATATATATATATATATATATATATCTCTTTGTAAAAAAAATTAGAGAAATAAATCCTTAACATGATTTATTAATTAAAAAACATACCAAACAAGAAAGTTTAATACTTGTGAAGGTGACACTTCTAGTACTTGTTGAAGTCATTGAACTTAGTAATATTTAACCTTGTCATCAAAAAGTTATTTTCTAAAAACTTTTTGAAAGTCTAAACTTTGATAAAGTTATCAAAATGAATTTATCAACACCAAATGTTGTTTGACATAGTCATTGTTAAATAGGCATATATATCTGTTGAGTAGAAATCAAAAGATAATAAATACTAAAATATATTTTTTATATTCTTTGATTTTTTGGAAATATAAAAGAATCTACTGATGAAGCTTTTGTATTGAAATTATTGTTTAAATAATATTTAGTATTATAAATACATATTAAGTTACATTGTTAACCACTTTTTAGAATTTTATACACTCTTTTAGAGCTTGCTATATATGTGTAATATATTTTGCATAGTTTTAGAAGGGATAAAAATATTTTAGAATTTCCTATAGTCTTTAAAAACTCTTGTATTTTTTTATAATTATTTTGGATCTTCTATAGTTTTTTAGAAGATTCTTTAAACAATTAGTTCCTAGGATCTCTTTTAGAAGATTCCATGGGATTTAGTTGTTGTATTACAATTCAAAAAGCAAGAAAAGTGGTATATTACTCTTATAAGCACAAGATTTGAAACAATCAAAGTATTGATTTATTTTTTATTTTAATTTCTAATACAATAACTTTTTATTTTTATACTTCTTGATTTCTTGGTGCATTGTACATTGTCAAACTTTGAAGGTTTTTTTTTTTTTTTTTTTTTTTTTTTTTTAAATTTTTTTAAATTTTTTATATAGATATTAATGTTGAGTATAAAATACATTGTAAAAAGAAAAATTCAAAATAAATATATGCATCTTCTAATACATGTGCATAATTATACATATATATTCAAATAATATCCATAGTACTATTTAGATAAAATTTATTTATTTTAATAGAACTTGTATGTAAAAATATCTTACAATGTAAACATTTCTTTAATCATAATATGAATTCTAATTATGTTGAAATTAATATATAACAATACAAATATAATTATAATTATAATAACATCTTTATTGTTAATTTTATAAAGAATATGTATTTGATGTATTTTAAACTGAATTTAATCATAATTATCATTAATATTACAAAAATATTGTAATTTTTAATATAGATGGTCATTTTTATATTATATTGTCTATTAAGCAAATGAAGATGCAAAATATGTTACAATTAAGATGCAAAATATGTTACAATTAAGATGAAAAATATGTTACAATTAAGATGAAAAATATGTTACAAGTAAGATGAAAAATATGTTACAAGTAAGATGCAAAATATGTTACAATTAAGATGCAAAATATGTTACAATTAAGATGAAAAATATGTTACAATTAAGATGAAAAATATGTTACAAGTAAGATGCAAAATATGTTACAATTAAGATGCAAAATATGTTACAATTAAGATGAAAAATATGTTACAATTAAGATGCAAAATATGTTACAATTAAGATGCAAAATATGTTACAATTAAGATGAAAAATATGTTACAATGAAGATGTTAAATAATAGTTTTTCTTAAATAGCTTTTTTATATAAATGTTTTACAAAAGTGTAAGCTTTTCTAAAGCCACTTGCCAACGTCGAATAGTTGAAAGGTGATCTCCGACGAGCATTATAATGTTTTCCAATTCTCAAGTGGCCATTGAGATGCCATGATGATTCATATCCCCAAATTCCAAACCCCGGCACCTCAAACATCCACGTGGTGAGAAGTACGCAGATCCCCAAACCCGCCCGCCCTCGATTCCACCACCCGCGCCCGTCCAACCGTCAAATTCCCTCACCAGACCCGCTCCCCTGTCGCCGGACCCGGCCTGTACCCGGCCCAGCCCGTGACCGGCCTGGGCAGCCTCAGCAAGGCATTGCCCCTCCAGCTCTTCCCCAGTGCCTCCTCCTCCTACGTTCTGTTGCTGCTCTGCCTCTGTCTCTGCCTCTCGCCGTGCCACTCCTCACATTCTCTTCACCCGCACCTTCACCTCCATCGCCAGGTTCTCTCTCTTTCCCCGCTTCTCCTTCTCTCCTCATCTCGATCGCATTTTAGTTTTTTTTTTGTACTTGAATTTGCCCGTCTGTGTGGTTGGGGCCAGTCATGGTGTGGTGGATGTTTGATAGCTCTGGATCTTTGTGTTCTCGAGGTTTTCTCGATGACGGTGAGCCTGCCGCGGTTTTCGTGACCTGCGGCGGGGTAGTGTTCCGGATTGAGGTTGTTAGGCTGTGGGTTGGAATCGGGTTTTCGTTATTTCAGGGGATTTGGTGGAGGGTGAATCGGATTGTAGAATTAGGGTTTGTAGGCTTTTGGGTTGTTGGATCTTTTCTCTGATTGGGTACATGCTAGGTGGAGGTGTCGATTTTCTTTTCTTTTTCTTTTCTTTTCTTTTCTTTTTGGTTGTTGGTTGTGTGCTTCGTTTGCTCTTTTTGTGTGTAAAATTAGATTGAGGATCGAGGACTCGGATGCTGTGTTCTGGACGGTGTGCTCCAAATCGTGCCCTTGATGGTGCTGCGCTTGTTAGAATTGAATTGTACTAACTTTGTACAGGCGCCTGTTTCTGTTTGGCTTTCGGCTGACTGGTTCTTTTTTTAAATCTCGTGTATAAATAGAAGATTGTGCTGTAGCAGGCTAAAATGTTCGTTGTGTGTATGGTCGTTTTCTTGAGATCAGTAGTGGAGTACATATGAAGAAGTGCGTGTTCTTATTCGATTTTTTTACTTGGATAGCAGTCTTGTGATCGGTTAATTGCGATTCAGCATGTCTGCGGCTGTTTTTATGTTCGCGGCATCACCTGGCTGTAGGAAATTTTGCATGTGCTGTTTTGAAAGGGCTTTTGTGTCTCGTTTACTACCTTGATTTGAGCTGGTGAGCAACGTCAGAATGTGGCCTCAGACTGTCAATTGCAACTGTGTTCTCATTTTGTATCGATGTGCGCAAATTGGGCAGAATTTACGAGACTTTTCGTCCTCGTGCTCAAGAGTTCGGAAGGAGCCATCTGAGATGATTACAGGGGGTTCTGTAGTCGGTAAGCTTCTCGTGATCGTTTCGGAATCCTTTGTCCCCACTTAGTGGGATATCGATATCGTCGTGATTTTATTTATTTGTGATAATTTTCGCCTTTTGAATATCTAGGGATGACTGTTCTGTTGGTAACGTTTGCAGTTCTTAGACTAGAACATAGCGTTTTTTCAAATGCTGAAACTTAAGGTTTGGTTTCATATCTGATCCTTAGTCCCTTCTTTTCTTTTCTTTAAAATATGAAAATTTATACAACTATAGTTCCTAGGAACTTTCGCCTGCTCGAGGAGCTTGAGAGGGGTGAGAAAGGTATCGGCGATGGCACAGTGAGCTATGGCATGGATGATGGCGACGATGTATTCATGCGCTCTTGGACCGGCACTATCATTGGACCAAGCCATGTGAGTTCCTTGCAGAGCTAACATTTGTGTTAGACCTTACGAATGTGTGTTAAACGGCGAAAACTAGGAGCAATGGGCATAAATAATGATGCATTTTCACCCAGCACACTTGTTTAGCGTTGCTTGGTTCATGATGTGTATGTTTGTGCGCAGCTTAAGTTGCCTTCATCCCAATGTTCTGTAATTGAGTTGTCATCGACACATTCAAACTGCTTTTTGTGCAGTCTGTCCACGAAGGTCGGATCTACACATTGAAGTTATTTTGCGACAAGGACTATCCCGATAAGCCTCCAACTGTTAGATTCCACTCTCGAATCAATATGACTCATGTGAACTCAGAGACAGGATTGGTAAGATTTATTTGACCATTTCACAACTTTCATGATCTTCTTTTCGGTGTATATTGCGTTTCTCTAGTTAAGTCAATCTGCTGTCAGATAGAGTAAGCGGCTGCGAACGTTATATATTACGTAGGTTGATCCAAGATACTTTCCCTTGCTGGCAAATTGGCGTCGTAATCACACCATGGAGGACATTCTTGTGGAGCTCAAGAAACAGATGGCTAGTCCGGCTAACCGGAAATTACCGCAGCCCCCTGAAGGAAGCACTTTCTAACTAGACTGTGCGTGGAAATCATCAGCTTCAATTATATTGTGGTTGCCTACTTATCGCTGGGTACTTGACCTTTTACGTATCATCGTATGGCAAGTTATATTCCACAGCAGTTGAATTACATATTATACTTGAGCACTTGCCATGATAAGTGCTGACTTCTATGATTAGTGTGACCTCCAGAATCCTCCGATGCAGAATTGCAAGTGTGTCTGTGTACAGTAGACGGGCGATGGTGTCTTTCGCATGTCTTACTATCACAATTATCATTTCTTCTCGAACATATCTCCCAAATTGATGTTAATAGAGGGATGGTGCAGTTTGCTTTCGCTTCTTGCCACCAAAACTCAGGAGCATCGGTCTTTTCATCAGGCTGGTTATTCGAAAAGCGATGTCAGATAAGCTTGGGGAGCTGACAATTAGAAGATGGTGTCTGTTGGTTGATATGCTAATCAATTGTTTGCCATCTTACAGATCAATTTCTTGAATGTGTGTTTAGGGCTCCAATTCCGACATTGTATATTTCTAAAATACCGTAGACTACTATAGCATTTTATGCAGCAGCATCCGAACTGTGATCAAGCGTGTCAACTGTCTTGAGCTCGACAAAGCAGAGTCAATAGCACTGTTTACTCTATCATTTGAGGGTCACATTATTTCACATATATCTGGGTTTTGGTCACATGAATTGTGGCCTGAACAAATGGAAGCAGGACAGAATTTCCAATCACCCAGTTTTAAGCTTGGACGAAGCTTTGTCTAATGCCAGGCCAATGCTGTATCGATTGTGAGGTTAGTTTACGTCATCCCAAGATCGATTTCCTTGATCTTTGATGATCTGGAGCAGTTGCAGACTCACAAAAATATAGGCAGGTTTGTCTCATCTGGCGCGAGATTGGGTGCTTGGCCACACTTCATTATCCAATTCGGTTTACCTCAAGTATAAATTGCTTCATTTATGGTATCTTTTGCATTAAAATAGTCGAAATAATGTATATGATCTATGGCTCAAGTGCATCGGTTGTATCACGTCAGTGGAACAATGAAATTGCTCTTCCAATTTTCAAGACTTCATCCATTATTAGCATATGAATGCCACTGATTAATGTCTTGTTAAAGTTGAACATCATTACTGTAGTTAAAATCATGTCACGTAAAATTGACAAAATGGAGATTCAGAAATAAAGGTTAAGATGCAAAATCCGTATTGAGTTGGTTGCAGTACGAATTTTTTTGCTTGTCATTTTGAGGAAATATGTTTTTATAAATGCTCCCATATTCAACAACTTTGAACGATATGAGTTGAAACAAAAAACAAAGCGAAACTATAAGAATCGAAATAGATACTAGTGGTAAAGCATGAATGCATCTCACTGCTGTATAGTTTTAAAATTTTAAGTTTGGTAGCAAGTTTTATTTGATATAACAAAATCATCACTTTTAAATGTGTTCTATTTTGTATGTATTTTTGTCTTATTTGTGACCAAAAAACTTCAAAATATTCAAGGATTTATTTGCAATTCATGCTTCAATGCCACAAAAAGTACATTTATGCTTTATGAGGCACCACAAAACTATTTTGAAATTGTTCATTGCTTACAAAGTGTCAAAACTACAATCTTTTTTTTAGCATGATATAAATATAATATTGTTGTATTCCAAAAGAATACCATAGGATTAAAGTTTATTTGTTATTGTAACATGTCAACTTAATACAAGTCTTTGTAGCACATAAAAAATGAGTTGACAATTAATTCAGAATAAAATTGTAGTCAACATACTTCCATCATGAAGATATCTTCAAATGCTTTATTAGTAAGAAGATAGAATCAATGATAATATATTCTAACATCAAACATCAAAAATTGCTATACCTTACAAATAACCAATCGTTAGGTAAAGGCAATTGTGCATGTTTGTGAGGACAAAATAAAAAGTGAGACACACATGTTTGTTGGGAGAGGTTGCAAAAGACAACAACAAAGCGCACAATACCCTAGGACCTTGTAGTCTTAGGCAACAACTTTGGTTCATTCTCACATAGATACCTTTAAAAGAATTGTATACGTGGCAGAGGGGCGTGGTGATGGGGCAGGTGATGGAATCAGGGGTAGTATGAGAAGCAAGCACGGGGGTGATGATTTGGGGGCGGTAATAGGCATTAAATGGATTGGACGGTGGTGATAGGACCCTGGGGTTTAGAGGGGCGAGCGGGGAGGATGCCGTGGGAGCGTGGGGCTGTGTTGAGCGCTCGTCCCTTTCCCGCGCTAGGTCTTGTTGTTGTTTGTTTGTTTGTATGTATGTTGGTGTCCCTAGTCTTGGGATTGTTGCTCCGGCATCGGAACAGGCGTGGAGCCTGGTGTTGTGACACTGCTTGAGCGGGACGCGCTTTGTGCGCGCGGGAACGAAAGTGGATTTCCCGTGCGGATGTCGAACGTCGCGTTTGTTTTGATGCTAGATTTACTTGACGGCGCTTCAAGGATCGACTGGTGCACATCCTGCGCAGGTGACGTTCCGCGGTATCGGTTCTGCCGTCGTGACCCTGTTTCGCCGCTAATTGGAGACTGCGCGATGGTGGTGGTTGGTCAATGTGTCAATTTCTTCGTGCTGGAATGCTGTGATAGGGTTGGCGTGTTTACCTTGGGTGACAAGTTTGAGTGACGCCTTAGCTTAGGATTTCAATAACTTCATCGTCGTGTATACCGATTGCAAGCTGTGGGGGTTAGGAATTCCGTTTACGGTCTGGCTTGAATCCGGATTGAGTGCCAGATGTGGCCAGGGATGGGGAGTTGGCTTTAGGTTAGTGCGTTCTCACTTAGGGCTGCGGGGTATTGTGTTCTCCTTTGGATGGAGGTCTGGAGTAGAGGGTGGGTGATTTTGAAGTTTGGTGATCGGGGAGTGGAGTGTGTGTCGTGCTGCGATGGATGAACTGTCTTGTGGTGTTAAGCTGCCCGCACGTTTTGGATTTTGTGTGCTTCGTCTTGGGTATTGTGGTTCCCAGGCGCTGATTGGATATGTGAGCGCTGGTTTCTGATAATTGTGGTCCTTGCTGCAGGGTATTTTTTGGTCAGCACAGGGGGAGTTGGTGTCCCACTTCTTGGTGCAGGCAATAGGAGCCTGAAACATGTTGCCAAGCGACCGGAGGTATGGCAGCATTGTTTTGAATTTGTGACGAGAGCAGTTCGAAGGGTGGGTTGTGTGTATTGAATTTCTGCTCTCTTACGTTCCCGTATTTTGAGGCGGAGGCAAAGAATGAAACTCCAAGATGACGCTACAGCATGCTTAGCTCGAATCACTCAGTTGGGCAAGCTAGGTGTCCGTGTGCGACGAAGCACGTAGGGACGGTTGTGTGTCTGGTTGTGGAAATGATCGCGGTGACAGTGTTCGGTTGGCATAGGGTTTCACATAGCTATTGTGAAAGTGAATGGTTGGTTTCAAATGAGCCGTTTTCAGCAGTCACTGAGGCGTGCTTTAGTGTTCGGGAGGATGCCGTGAAATGCTCTTGGGATGAGAGGAAATCCTCATTGTGAAGGCTGCTACATAGTTTGCAAATCTCCGTTCGATCAACACTTGTTTCCGTACTCGCAAGTTCGTTTGTGTCGACGACGGAGTGGACAAGCTACATGAGCTGAAGCTGAAGTTCATTACGGAGAGAGTGCGGTAGATGGATTTTTGTGGATAGGGTGGGAGCTTGAACGCGGGCGTGTTGTATTATTGGCGATTGTTTCGGGGCGGATTAGGATAGCAGTTCATGAGTGTGGTACGTGTGGGTTGTGTGCAGCAGGGGGAGCTCGGCTCGACGGGGTTTACAAGTGCTGGGAAAAATACCTGCAGTACCGAAGCCTATCAACCTACCAAGTCAACGGTAAGGTGGCCCTGTTTGGAGTATGCACAGGGGTGGAGAGGTCGAATGTTGTAGGTTTCATAGATACCTACGTAGCGGAAGCATTATGTTGAATTTCGGGGGTGGATGTATGTTTTATGTTTTTGAAGCTGTTGTGGTTCCTGCTTTCCAGGTTGGAGAATCGTGGACTCGACCCTAATGTGGAGATAGTACCGAGGTAATGTCTTCCGTCAAACCTGGATGACTGCAGTTAATATAAGCTATGGATTGCTTACTGAACGTGAAGTGCAGCGTCCTCGCAGGCAGTAAAGTTGGAGCATTGATTGCTGTTGTACTTGTCGGAATGGTGTTCTGCATGTTGATGAGTGGCAGCTACTAGGCCGTTTCAGCGCTTTCCGTGTTGACCGCTTGAGTAGAAAGCTGGAGTTGTAGTCAACACCTGCCGGGTGTGGTTTGGTTTATGACACTAGTGTAGATAGGATGTGTCAGCAGAGAGCAGGGGCGTAAGGAAGTGAGACAATTGGTGGTAGGAGCGATGTTTAGAGGCGGCTTTCGATTTTTGGTAGAAAATGTGGTAATGAATGTACTCTGCGGACGTTCTTCTGTATGAGTGGGATATGGAAGGATTTGTTGTAGTTCATAGTTTACCGTGCTCTCGTTGTGCGGAAGTATGGATTGAATGTATGGGAGCTGTGGTTTGTGTAGCCCTGCAAATGGCGATGATGGACACGGATTGAATGTTGCAATGTTATGTACAGGGGAAGCGTGGGCTGGGGATCTGCGGGGCGTTCACCACCAACGACCAGCAGCGCATGGGGAACTCCAGCACAGGCGTCTTCTCCGCCGAGCGGTAGTGGAGCGTGGGGACCTAAAGTGGGCAACAGTGGTACGGGTGGAGGGGCAACGTTGGGAGCTCCAGGAATTATCCCGCGTCCAAGTTCAGGAGGCAGTGGCGGTCGTCCGTTGTCGGCCGAAAGCGTTGGACAGGCTCAGCAATCACCTGATTCGTCTTCGGAAAATACTGATTCGAGCGGTGCTTGGCGTGCGAGACCGTCCTCGGCTTCTGGAGTTTTAGGTCAAGCGCAACCGCTGGTCGCACAGGCGCAAGCCCAAGCACGTCCTCGGAGTGCTGATATCACACGACCCACTCGCAATCTGTCTGAGTTTGGGGATCAGCCAGTGGATTCTTTTCCAGCTGGCAACTCAGCATGGACGGGTCGCCGCAGACTGGTACGATACCGATGCGTATGATGGTTTCTCCCGCGTGCAGTGTGCATTCTGATGTCGAGAAGGGCGCGGACATTGTGACGTGCCGTGATGTGCGGTAGTTGTGTGAGTTGCGGTATGAAGTTTTTGAGTTGTGGGAAGTTGATGGTTTGTGGCGTTGGGTGTGATATGGATGATTGTCGTCCTGGCTGTCAAGGTCAGATAGCGCTTCAAGTTGGGGTTGTAAGTGGTAGTGGACGGGTGTGATGGGTGAGTGGGAAGAACTCATGGATTGAATGGGTGGCTGTGGGTCAGGGGGAGGAGCCTCATCAGGCTTCGCGGTTTCAGTTGACGAGGACAGATTTTCCCACTTTGGGTTCGGAGAAGAACCCAGACCTGCGTCCGCAGCAGAGTAAGTGCAGTTGGGATTGGCACATAGGGTGCATTATGTTGTCCGCGAATGCACGTGGTGGTACAACAGTGGATGCGGATGGGATTCTGAGGCGTGGGTGTTTGTGTGATGTGCAGGCAGCACTAGTGCTGAGCGCGGGCCTCCAGTGGAGGCTAATGGACCGCATGCTGAAGAGAGGAGGCCACCTACACCGCCGGGTCCTCGCGGTAAGATTGATGGGACACGTTAGCCGGTGTTCGTAGTGGCGTTGATGTGAGATGCATTGGTGTTTTCTAAGTAGGTCTGAGGTGAAACGTTGGAGTAAGTTGGTGGTAGAGGCATGGTTAGAAGTGATGAAGCGATGGAATGAACGTGTGTTTTGTTGTGTGGCAGAAGAGATACTGCCACCAAGGCCTCGCAGCGCTGAGTACGGACATCCAGAGCGAAGCGGTCCGGACAACTGGAGGAGAGAAGGTCCGGCTTTCCAAGGACCACCTCCGCATGTGGAAGGGAACTGGCACAGGGATGGACCCTCTGCTAGACCGTTGTACGGTGTACAAGGTCCGCATCCGGAGAGTTGGAGACGGGAGGGGGGTCCGTCGGGAGGGACAGCCGACGATAACTGGCGGCGTGGAGGAGCTCCACCCGTTGGTCAGTATGGGCCTCCCCCGGGGTCTGGTCACTATACCCACGAGGGCCCAGGGTTCATGCATGGACCTCGGTTTGGACCCGGGCCGGGAGGTTTTGGTCGCGGGGCACCAGGTCCAGGCGGATACGGTCACCACGGCGATGTGTATGGTCACTCGGGGCCGTTGTTGCGACCAGCGGGTCCGATGCACCCAATGAGACCGAATATGTTCCAGGGGCCGATTCCTTACGATGGTTTCTATGGACCTCCGGGCCCGGGGTACCAAAGCATGGAAGATCCAGAGAGGATGATGATGGGAATGGGCGGTGGACCAGGGCCGTACGGCGGATACGGACCGCACAGAGGGCCTCCTCCGGAAGCGTTCGGGCGGTTTGGACATGGGGGCATGAACCAGGGGCCCCGACACCACCGGGAGGGGAACTTGCGAGAGCGTGGCGAAGCGGTGGGAGAAGGGTACCACGAAAGCCAGAACTATCACAAGGAAGGTGGTGATGGTCGTGGGCCCAAAGATGGGAGGGGATATGGCGAGCGGTTCAACGGCGGACCAGGTGATGGTCATGAGGGCGGGGATAACCGCAGAGGGGGGTTGCATCGAGGGGCACCCGGTGGCGGTGATGTTTATGGGCAGACACAAAGAGGCGCCTCCGGCGGACACCGCGATTGGGGAGCCGCCGCAAGCAGCGACGAACCGATGGATTTCTCGAAGCCAGTTTTTGAGGAGGAGCCGGCTGCATCGGCATCACCTGTCGGTTCAGGAAAGCAATTCCCGTCGTCGATACAGGAGGAAGAATCGGCAGTAGAGGAGGTGAAGCGGGAGAATGTGAAGGCGGAAAGGAGTGTGGTGGAAGAGGAAGTGGTGAAGGAGGAGGACAAGGAGGTGGTAGTCGCTGTGAAGAGCGATCCTGTGGCTGCAGCCCCGAAGGCGAGCGTGGAAGTTTCGAGGGCGCCGAGGGCGAAGGTTGAGGGCATGGAAGTCTCAGAGGGCAAGGATGGGGTGGAGAGAAAGACTGTGAATGTGGTGGTGGTGGAGAAGGAAGTGGTGATCAAGACTGCTACGAAAGACGGGTGGGAGAGGGGGAGCCGGCGGGGTGAGAATCAGAGTCAAGTAAGGGAGGCGGGCCATTCTGGTGGGAATGTTGGATCGGTTAGCCTGCGATCTAGCCCATACGGCGGCGGAGGTGGGGGGAAGTCTAGCATTCTTGGTAATGCCCCACGGAGTGCAGTGGCAGATGTTGCCGGCGGTCCAGCGAGTATGCATCAGTGGAGTCAGGAGAAGTCGGGTGGTAGGGGCGGTAGTTCGGAGAGGTCGGAGGCAGAGGTTTCGAAAGGAGGTGAAAAGGGACGCATGTTGAGGCGTCTAGAGAGCCCGATAGTGCAGGCTGGGGGCGTGGAGGGCGGGGTTTCGGATGTCGGTGTGGTCCAAACAGGCACAGGTCACGATGGTGGCGCAAAAGATGCGACGAAATTGAAAGCCAAAGTTTCTTCGCACGATGGAGAAAAGGAGTGGAGGCCAAAGGTTCCGATCGCAGAAGTGAGTCCAAGGCATCCTGCGGGTGGTGCAGCACAGGGTTCGAAAGCGGGGGTTGCTGGTTGGGCATCAGCAGTGGAGGGCACGGAGAGCAAAGGCGCGGAGTATGAGACTGGGACCCAGGCTGGTCCAGACAATTATGTGGATGCAGAGGTGCCGTCTGTTGCCCCGCTTGTTGGGTATAGGGTTGTTAGAAATTTAGTGTACATGTGTTTGCAAGGCCCTGTGGATGTTCAGAGCATGCATGTTGGGATGGGTGGAGTGGCGTATGGTTTTAGTAGTCCTGTATGGTGTTGAATGTGCAAGGATGGCATGGGATTCAAGTTTGTGTACGGTTCGTGCTGATGATGGTTGTGTGGGACTTGGAGTAGGTGCAGCGGGCGTCGATGAAAGAGAAGGTGGCTCAGATGGCAAGCCGGTTGGCGAAAGAGGAGGAGGAAAGGGTGAGGGAGCAGAAAGCGAAGGCTAGGGCAAAGCTTGAAGAGCTGGATCGGAGATGCACTGCGGTACCGGCAGTAGCAGCCCAGGAAGTGATGGTAGCGGAGGTTTTGAAGCCCAGCATTGGAGGTGAAAATCGGGAAGTGACGGAAGAGGTTGTAGCGGCGGAGTCGGAAGCAGTGGTGCAGATTGGCAGCGGCAGCACAAAGCGTGGCGGGCGCAACGAACATGGGAAGCTCGAGCGTGACAAGAAGGTGCATGGGCGGAAAACAGGCGTCGTAGAAGGTGACAGGTTTAAGGCTAACGGCGGCGCCGGCGTGCCTCCGCCGGCAAGTGTGAGCGGTGGTCCTGTATTGAGCACTCCTGTGGGCGTGGGTGAAGCACATGGTGAACAGGTGAACCCGCAGCGCGAGTCTCGTCACAAGGGACGACCCGAGAAGAAACAGGTGGTGGGTGGAACGGATGAAGGGGAGCGGCCAGTGGCAGCGGCCGGTGCGTCTCCCGACATTCCTCTGACCGGAGGTAACGGGGGCTGGAATATGGACAGTGCGCCTCTGCGAGAGGCGGATCCAGGAAACACAGGTCATGTGGGTACAGGCAGCAGCGATGGGCCAGGCAGCCTTCGTAAGAGCAAGAGCAAGAGCAGTCGCAACAGCAAGAACAAACAGCACCCAGAAGCTCCGGCGGTAATGATGTTGGAGAGTATCCAGTTTGGTGACATAGTATCTGGACTGCACAGCACGGATTTCCACATTCCAGGGAGTGAGTTACCAGGGGATCCAGGTTCAAGTGGATGGCACATGGATGCGGGTAAAGACGTGAGCCTGTCAGGCGATGCTCTTACCGGGGACGAGGGATCTGCAGTATCGACGAACGAAGATGGTCCCAGCAAGAGGACGCAACGCAAGAGTCGCGGTGGTTGGCGTCAGAGTCGAAGCGATCGGGGATCCCAAGATCAGCGGACAGCTGAGAAGTCCCATGGGGGCGACACCATGGTGTGGGCTCCGGTTCGGTCTCCTGGTGCTGGGGGAGGGACTAAAGGTGAAGGGCCTCAGTTGAGCGATCAGCAAGAGGACAGCGGATCGGTATCGCAGCAAGGACGTGGGAAGAGGGCAGAGATGGAGCGATACACTCCGAAGCCTCTGATGAAATATCAAGAGAGTTCGGAGCAGACATCGGTTTCACTGCATGCGCAGACGCAAGGAGGACATAACCAGGGTTCTCAGGGTGGCGTCCCAGTGGGTGCGGTGGCGGCGGAGAGCGCGCGAGTTATGGGCGTTCCAGAAGGCAAGCAGTCGTGGATTGGGGACGGGAAAGGTAGTCAAGATGCGAAGGCGGGGGATTCTGGCAGCAAGGGCGGAAGGTCCCATGGATCGTGGCGGCAAAGAAGCTCTGGGAGCGAGAGCGCGAAGGATGCTCCTGCCACGAACGCTGGTGGATTGGGCCAGGGAGACGCGGAACATCATCGTCAGCGGCCGGATCAGAGATCTGGTGGTGGGGTAGGTCTGTCTCGTCGCAACCAGTCTGGATCTGAGCACTCGACTACCACAGCACAAGCAACGGCAGTCGGTGTCCCGGCTGCAGGTGTACCTCTTGCCACAGGTCTAGGCCCCGCTCCCGCCCTTGTTTCGGCGCAAGTGTCCGAGAGGGAGTACCCTGCGGACAAGAAGCTGTATCAGCCACCGCGGCCTGCGTCCGGTGCCGGTCAGCGTGGTCAAGATTATCGAGGGCAGGATGTCCGCGGACAAGAGCATCGTGGACAGGATCACCGTGGGCAAGGTCCGTATGCATTCGATCACAAGGAACAGGAGCAGGGCACAGGAGGACACAGTCGGCATTTCAAAGCAGCATCGAACCGAGCGGTTACAGGCGAAACTACAGGGTCGCAGCAACACCAGCGCAACAGCGGCGGTCAGCATCCCAGGAGCCATAATGTGGAGAAGGATCAGGCCCTCAGCCAACAAGAGTACGTAACCCCGCACGCACAGCAAAAGCCGCATCCCGCAGCAGCTGCAGTGGAGTCGAGTCGGTCTGTGTCGAGCGAGAGAGAAGGTCAACAGCAGCAAGGTTGGAGGGGTCCGAGCCAGCATTCAGGCGCGGGCGGTGAGCAGCAGGGGTTTTACAATCGAGGGCGGTTGGAAAGAGATCAAGCGGCGAGGACTTCCTCCGGTCCGCAGAGAGGGCAGGGTCACTGGCAGCAGAGCGGCGGCAACGAGGGGTTTCGGTCAAGTTCGTTTCGTCCACATCTTCCAGAGAGGGATGTGGGAGGGAGCCGTGATTCGAGCAGAGCGGAGGTGTCTAAGCAGCAAGCAGGGGAGAGCCAACGTGGACATAGGTCGGAACAGGCGGGGCAACAGCAGAACAAAGGTGGCCAGCAGACTGCCCCGGTGGCGATTCCAAGCGCGAAAACAGAGGGTGGGAACTGGGGGGGAGAAGGTGGCAGTCCACCAGTGGTACGTGGAAGGGATTACAACCACGGTCGAAGGGGACGGTTCCTCGGCCGTTCAGGTCCTCGGAGCACGGAGGTGGAGCATCGACGAGATCTGCCTGCGGCGAAGCAACGACTGGTAATTGATGCAACAGGTGGGGCTGTGCCCAGTCAAGTTGGAGTTTAGCAAGGTTAGTTATTTGTCATGCTCTTGATGGGACGTAGTGAAGGGAACGGGTGTGGGCCTGGTACCGTATGGAAAGCCGCAGTTTGAACTGATCGTGGCACGCAGAGCAACGCAATTGAGGAAGGTGCGGTAGCCTGCTCATCGGGTTGAGGATGGGTAACGTGGTGTCAATCTTTGAAGTGGATCCGCGTGTGGTGTTACGTTGTGGTGTCGCGAATGGATGGGATCGCATGCACCTGGTATGTAGGACGTGCATTGAAGGAAGCCTGAAACGTGATGAGGATGTGTTTCAGGAGGTTTGACTGAGAGATAGCCCAGCTGCCTTTGGTGGTGTGGGGCTGAACGGATGGAGGAGTGATGCAGGCTGCTTGTTCGAATTGGGGGCGCTGCAGCTACAGTTGCAAGGGGCGATTTTGTGTGTGCTCACATGCGCCAGGCAAGTGAGATGATAGCACCTTTGAGCTGAGGCGGCCAGCAGAGATACGCCGCGGCTTGAGCTTGCGTTGAGGTGGCCGTAGGCTCTCGGCATGCACTTATGACGACAATGGTGCGAAGATTTGGTGTGAAATGGTGAACTAGTGTGACCGGCGTGAGTCGCGTCGCGTTTCGTCATGGCAGTCACATCGGGACAAGGAAGTATTTTGGCGGTGGTGTTTAGACGGGGTTTTGGGCTGTTAGTAGGCAACTGATTCCCGAGTATGAGCTTTCTGTACAAACTTGTCCCTGCAAGGCCCTTGGTTTGGCAACCTTGGGATAGTACAATAGTTGTCAATGAAGGACTTTGAAAGTGTACCTTGGTTTACACGGTTTACGGAGGTCTGGAAAACACTGGACTAAGTTTGACGGGTTTTGATACAACGCAGTTCCCTGGAAGGGATATAATTTTATTTTTTCCCCTAACAAGAAGAGCGGTATGTGTGCTTGGTTGATGTTCGTCGTGTGATATTACTGTGCTGAATGTCGGGGCCGTTCAGTTTGGGTTATTTCATTTACGGGATCGACTCATGAGGGTTTGATATGGGCCTTGCCTCGGGCACACAAAGCAGTATGTTATAACAATGCTGCATGGGATATTTTATTATAGAATTATCATACGTTGAAATGCACTGAACTGGTTCTGGATGAAGGCAAGATCAGGATGAGAGTGATGCAACACAGAATTGTGGGCAGCCTGACGTATCATCCTAATTCTGCACCAGTTACTTCATAACGGCTGAGAGTTAATGTGACGTAGATGTATTTAAGGTCAGTCCAATCATTGTTCTGCTGAAAGCATGGTTACACGTTTCCTGGTTCGGTTGTGGTATGGATTTTGTGGCTTAGCAGGTTTAGATGTGTGAGGTGATTTCTTTTCGGGATGGTTTGAAGAGTAGTTTAACCTGGTGTAAGCCAGGTATGCTTGGTGTTTGGTGCCACACGTAAGTTTCTTTGCGTATGCATTTAATTTCAAATAGTGTGAACCTTTAGATACGTCAATTAGTTCAAGTGCTTCTCATTTGCATTATGAAGATTCGTCCAGGTTTGCCCCATGTTTCAAGTTCCATATTTTCGTGTCTGCATTTTTGCATGTACAACATTGATGTTGTAAGCTGGATGTGCTTGTGTTCCATTGTTGTACACCATGCTCACTGTGATACTAAGTTTGAAGGAGGTAGTATTTAAATTATTTCAGAAATTGCAGCCTTCCCGTAAAAATACGGACAGCTTGAGTTGGAACTAAGTGTGTATTGACGTACAATTATTTTATTTATTTGATTTCACTAGAGAAACTGGGAATAGTATTCTGATTCATTTTACTAGTTACAGTGTGTTTGTTCATTAGTTCAAAAATACATAAATATAAATTAAAAAAGAAACACAATATGACAATTTTTTCCATAAACTTTCAAAAACTACAAACAATGTATATCAACTGTATATCAACAATTTCATTCATCAAATTCACACACAAAAATCTTCGGATTCAGTCTCTTAGATATTCACAATGAGGGATATTTGGCACCAAACAGACGTCAATTGGGTGTGGGTGTTTTCTATTTGTTTATTTTTAACTTGAACACATTAGGTTGTAAACAAAAATTAGAAAGTCATGGATGTGCACAACAGTACACTGTGAATGGCGTGTTAAAACTTGTTTGAAGGGAATCCCATAGCAAAAGGAAGCGTGTTTTTAGTGTTTTGAAATGGGTCAAATTTAAAATCCCTCATTTTTAGGGCGTAGAAAGGTACTTGTTGTCTTTAATAACCGACTTTTGCTAGGGCTTAGGTACACAAAGCTTCATCAACCTGACATTCAGTACTAAAACGGGATACAGCAGACCAGCATTAGCTGAGAAATTTACAACCTTAGAACTCAACAACTTGTGGGTAAATCTCTAGTTGAGACTCACATCAAAATTAGTCAATAAGAAAAAGGGTTCTATTACTGATGCTGCCAATTCCACTACCCCAAAGGTAGCTTAAGTTAGCAAAGATGACATTCTTCGTACTTATTCAAACTGCAAGTTGGTTGATTCATTCCATATCTACAAGCACCTATACATTTTTAACAAGATATTGGGTATTTAAAAAGCAAACAAACAAACCAGTAGAAGTCAAGTCTGAGCAACACTGCTATGATCCTCATTCGCCTCCATCCACGAAGACTCGTCCTCGAAGACTCAACACGAAGACACACCCACAAAGACTCAACATGAAGACTCATCAACGAAGACTCATTCACGAAGACACTTCGACTGAGACACATTCACGAAGACACATCCACTGAGGCTCATCCAATGCATTCATCCACAGGGGTTGTGCAAGTAGCAAATGGCGCGGAAGAGGCTCACGCAAGGCCGAACTGGGCTTCAGGAATTGCGAGAGCGGGGAGTACCGAATGCATGGGGGTGGTGAAACCGCGCACCTCCAACAGAGCTGCAGGGCGCTATCATGCTGAGTGGCCGGAATAGCAGCTAACACGTTGCAGATGGGAATAGTAATTATAGAAAACGGCACTGTCCACAGTTGGGGAGATCCAATCTGCCATGGCAATGTGGTGGGAAGGAAAACACAAAACGTGTTGTCGGGGAGCCTTGTTCATGGTGCCGCCATCGATCGTGAGTCGTGTGGATCGGAGTGTGCCCTCCTGTCACTTGCCTTCCCCCACACACCCCACCCCACCCCCCACCCCCCCACAATACAAGCAGCAAACGGAACAATCAAGACGTGCAAAAGCCCAATGAATGATATCACTGGCGTGCATGTGTGAGTGGCGACAGTGACGAGTCCTTTTTCCTTAAATCAGGAGTGGCAAGATCTGGGAGTTAGTACAGTGGTGGTAGCCCATCCGGTTCGTAAAGAATCCTGGGGGGACAGCTGCTCAAGGGGAGCATTCCTCATTACCAAAGGGGACCCGAAGTCGTGGAGGAGGTCCTGGTTGCAGAGTGCAGACTTGGTACTTTCTGTGAGGCTTTCACGAGGTTTTTGAGTCTCGAGGAGTTTCTGTGAATCTTGGGAGGAGCATTCGAAGTTCTTGGGGTGGTGTGTCGGATGCAAGATCCTGGTTGAGTTGTAGTGGTGGGTTCCGCGGGTGGAATTTTATTTTTCTTTGGTAGCAATGGGGAGTGCGAATTTGAACCATAGACGGCTCTCGGATAGTATGAGAGAGGAATCGAAGTACGATGCGAAGCCGGAGAAGGGACCGGGATGGATATGGCGGCCAGTGAAGTACTTGCTCCAGCAGCAGCGTCTGTGGTTTGTCTTCTTGGGGGTGATTCTGACCACGGGATTCTTCCTCCTACAGCCGGATTATGGTTACCAGTACAAGCTCTACAAACCCGAGGCGTCTCTGTCCACTGATTCTGTAGAGGCCTATAACGAAGTTTACGATCTCGGGCACCGAAGGGCGTTTGAGGAAGCTTACGGGAAGCTACAGCATGTGAGGATCACAAGCCCCGGGGCGAAGATACCTCTAGGGTTGAAGCCAGGACCAAAGCGCATTGTGGTCACTGGTGGAGCTGGTTTTGTCGGTAGCCATTTGGTTGACAGGCTTATTGAGCGCGGCGACAGCGTTATTGTTGTTGACAATCTTTTCACTGGGCGTAAGGAGAATGTGATGCATCACTTCGGGAACCCGAGGTTTGAGCTTATAAGACACGACGTGGTGGAGCCCCTCTTGCTGGAGGTCGATCAGATCTACCATCTTGCGTGCCCTGCCTCACCTGTCCACTACAAGTTCAATCCTGTCAAGACAATCATATCCTTTTCCACCCTCTCCTCCAGTTGATGATCACGCTTATGCACACAATGCTTGTCAGACTTTATCAGAGCGTAGCTTTTGTGTTTTTGTTGTGCCTTTTGAATTGATGTCCATTGTGTAAATGCTTCCAGCGGTATGTTCATAGTATTGGAGTCCATCATGTAGTAAGGACGATATTTGGAAGAACCACATCTGTTTTCCTTGTGTTAAATTTGTGATTTTTACTTTCATTCTCAAGTTAAATTTCAGAGTCTAAGGTTAATTCTGTGTCTACTTTCTGGATCAACTTTTCTCGCTCTCTATAGGTACTCATCTTGCTGTCTGCGATTGTCGCTCAATGGAAGAGTTTCACAATTTGATTTTAAGTGATAAAGTGGGAACATCTTTAATTCCTTGTTACAAGACTAATGTGGTCGGCACCCTGAACATGCTGGGTCTAGCAAAACGAGTTGGTGCTCGCTTCTTGCTGACTAGCACCAGTGAAGTTTACGGAGATCCCTTGGAACATCCTCAAGTTGGTGCGTAGCTGTACCCATTTGGTGGTTTTTTTCTCTTATTTTCTTTCACTTCATTTGTGTTATATCCAAGCGTTTGGTTAATATCTTTAAATTGATGTGCCGTATATGTCACGCTTGATGAATCTTCACAACGTGTTCTTCCGACTTGCAGAGACCTACTGGGGGAATGTGAATCCCATCGGTAAAGCCTCTTTCCTTTCAGTCTTTTGTCGTTTACCATTATGCTTCCTAAGCTTTCAAATGAATTGGTAATGATAGTTCAATTTCACTGAAGCCACGGTTTAGTTCTCCTGTGAGAAAGCAGGTTCACCATCCAACTTTTTTTCCAGGTGTTCGGAGTTGTTACGACGAAGGAAAGCGAACAGCTGAGACATTGGCCATGGATTACCACCGAGGTGCAAACGTAGAGGTATGGTTCATTGTCGCCATTGGCCTCTTTTTTCCTTGTCTCTGTAGTCAGTACATTTTCACCACATTTCTTTATTGAAAAAAAAACGGTTCCTCGACAAACTGAACCACTCTGCATGCAGGTGAGAATTGCTCGGATATTCAACACGTATGGGCCTAGAATGTGCATTGACGATGGGCGCGTTGTCAGCAACTTCGTTGCACAGGTTTGCTCTTCTTTCCAATTGCTTGCTATTAACAGTTTTTTCTTTCTTTTATATATATATATATATATATATATATAGAGAGAGAGAGAGAGAGAGAGAGAGAGAGAGAGAGTTTTAGGGGAGTATAATTATTTAGATGTATTGCATGCTTCAGCCTGTTTTCAGCAGCTTTGGTAGGATCGGCTTCTAACACTCTTTGTCTCAGGCACTTCGGAAGGAGCCAATGACCGTCTATGGCGATGGCAAGCAAACCCGGAGTTTCCAGTATGTGAGCGATCTGGTAAGTGCTCATGGTCTTACCATTTCCATCAGAACTTGATGTATCGTCTTAATTCGATATAGTCTTGATGCTAATTTGCTCAAGTAGACCTGCTGGTAACCTTTGTTGAATGATATCTCATGTTACCAGGTGGAAGGTTTAATGCGGTTGATGGAGGGTGAGCACGTGGGTCCATTCAACCTTGGCAACCCTGGCGAATTCACTATGTTAGAGCTTGCAGAGGTATGGATTCATTGAAATTAATCTCTACTCCGTGAGGTAGTGACATTTGTTCGCAATAATACTTTCAAGTTTCCTTCGTTCATTTTTTCGTTTTCTACAGGTTGTCAAGAAGGTTATTGATCCCACTGCAACGATTGAGTACAAGCCCAACACTCAGGATGATCCTCACAAAAGGAAGCCGGATATCACCAAGGCCAAGAACTTACTAGGGTGGGAGCCCAAAATCTCTCTCAGACAAGGTCTACCTTACATGGTAAGCGACTTCCGCAGGCGTATCTTCGGTGATAGCAAGCAGGCCCTTCGGGAAGACGGAATGGGTGATGCCAGGAGAAAACAAGATGACTAGATCGGAGGGTCATTTTGGCTGGAATGTTTTAGTTTTAGCCCGATTTCTCAGGTCGAGATTGGTGCGCGAAATGCCGAACTGTGTCCACAGTGCTGGATGATTCACCTCTGAAGTAGTTGACATTCACACGTTGGTAAAAAACCCGATGAGATTAGGCTTCAAGTACGGTCTTCTGTTATATTCCTTCGTAGCCCGTAGGTTGTAGTGCCTGTAGGTGCTCTCAGGTTTTAGCTAGTCTTTTGTAGCAGCTTCTATGATTATTTATCACATTTAACATTTATAATTCTGAGGTATTCTGGTCATGGTGATTAGAGTGTAATACAAATTTGAACATGACCTTTCATTTTCGAAGGGCAATCATATTAGGACACATTTGTGTTTTTCGGATATCACAACCCCAATTACTTTTGTTATCGCAGGCTTTATATTTGCTGGTATGGGTGTAAGATAGTAGTAACTTCATGTTTCGTGCTTGCAATTATAAGCGTGTGTCGTGGATGTTATTCAATTCTTTGCACGTGAAGTACATGATTATTGCAAATGGCATGTACGATTCTTTTCTTTAAAGCAGAGCAGGTTGAATCTCGCACTGAGCTATATCTGTCTTTTATACAGCAAAACGATCAATCATGTCACGATCCTACTTGAACCAATATTGTAATTAGGCAATAGTTTATTAATTGAGCTTTTGAACATTCATCTACTCAAGGACAAAGATTGACAGTATACAAATCGGGATATAGTACAACACATGCAGCAATGGTCCTAACCTTGCGCAGATTCATTTAATTCATCTTATTCTCGTACTGAAGTTGGCCGAGATTTATTGCGGAGACGTCCAATCCCGTGACCAAACTATCTTGTCGCCCAATTACCTCACCAGCTACTACCCAAGACGGTAAATAGGTTCTGACAGGGGCCACTAACGATTAAGACTCTTTGGCTAATTCCATTTACGTGGATGCATAAGCCGGCGGAATCACCTTATAGAGAACATTTCAAGATTCGACCTCAGATCTTGCAACTGGAAAGTGGTGGGAGATTCGTGACTGCATGTGAGAATCGTTAACATGGCCTTATTGAACCTGGATTTTCGGAAAACCAGAGTGTCGGTACCCACTTGCCAATCATGATTTCGTGAGGAGATGGCCTCGTCATGGCAGGTGTCGTCCAGTATCACACGGCTGGTTGCCACGCCATGGTTTCCTTGTGAGAGAGAATCTCTGGGTGATGCCATAATTCCTGTTTCAAAGGCACTCCTGTGGGACCATACTTATAATACCTGCAACCAGCAGATACAACAGATTTAACTCAGAAACTGAGGGATTTTTTTACTTCCACAAGGCAACTTTCTCAAACTGTTTGAGGGCTATTTACAACCTTGACAGATGTGGCATTCATGTGAGACGTATCAGTGTATGAGGCATGCTCCACACCCGTAGTAACCAGCGCCTGATGTGCAAGGATACATCAATTCGCCCGTCTTGCCATAATCCTTTTCAGGCACGAGCTATTTGGTTATAGCACAGCCCCCATCCTTGGCTCCACTCCATCCGCCTATTATACCCCATGGAACGACGCTGTGTAAATATATGTGTCGATATTATTAGGGTAATATCGCGGATGAGAAGCTCTGTCGAGTGTGGGTTGTCGCTTACGAGACTAGCTTCGGGAGAGATGATCACCCTTTGATTTATCTATCTAAAAAAGTTCTCTGCAAACCGATTCCAGCTGTGGTTATGATTGGGGCTGTGGCTCTGCAGCAAGCTTGGAGAAAAAGCCTGAGATTGAATTGAATACGGAACATCATTGAAAACCCAAAGGTTGTGTGAGAATGACAGAGATGTCGTCAAAATATTGCGAAATGAACACTGGTCCTGCCATCGGACACCTAACAGATGAGCAATGGGAGAAGCTACTGCAGCAGTAACCCACGTGTCTAGAGGATTCCTAACTAGCGCCCCACGAACTCGCGCTTGAGAAGAGTGATCACACCCTATCTCCCTCCTCAGAACCGGCTGGCACTGCAACAAACGCTACCTGTGGAGCAGAAACTGACCACTTCCCTAGTAACTTCCGCCCTAAGCCATGCATCCCAGCAGGTGGTTAAACTAACACGAGGTTTCGTGCGCAACATGAGAAAAATCGTCGTGAGCTCCCGCTTCTGCACGTCTTCGCCGCAAACCACGCCAAAGCCGTCCTTGAACGTCTCATCCGCAGCAAGGAAGTAATCGTATGTCTAGAAACCCTGCACGTGGGCCGCGTTGTCGTTGCGGTGCTTAAATGATCATGTTCGCGGTGAACAGCTCCCTCACGATCTTGTTACAGGACCTTCTCCTGGAACTCCTTTCTGTGTAGCGCCGCACTGGTCGGCTGCATGCTCGCCTCGAGCACCATCGCGATCAGTAGCACGGCGTCTGGCATCGCTGGCGCCCAATTCATTCCGCGACACCTCACAAAGCGGTTCACGCTGCTGGTTCCGCTACAATAATAACAATCTAGACAACTTGAACAGCTCCAGAAGCATATCGACATTGAAACAAGTTACTGCAACTCCATGGCTGCCAATGGACTGATTGTCACTCTTTGTGTCTGGCTCACATGTGGGGACAGGCACAAAGAGTGACAATCTCAAGAGCGACACCACCTTTCACACCATCTGCCATCTTCTTCTTCTACTTCTTTCACATCCTCCTTCCTGACCTCATTCTTCGCGTGACGGTCGGTGTGGAAGCATCACGCAGCTTCGATATGCTGGCTTTTGTGTCATCGTATTCTACAGCTTGAGCGGTTCTAGCTTCTCATCGTCGGTCTCTTACAAAAATCCAGTGGACTGATGAGAATGAGTTGTTGCTAAATTGGGACGAGGATCAAGTTTCGCGTTGTTGACCTGTTTGCGGATTCGTACTTTGGTGGTGAGTGTCGATGGAATCACCGACACTTGGGGTGTGGATTTGCTTTCGAAGTGCGGTGGTCTTTGATAGACGAATGAAGCCTTAGCTGGCTGTGCCAATTGCTAATTTTCTTCTTTAAGGTAAAGTGATGTATGTATATATATATATCATACATATGTTTAATACACATGTTTGATACAGACATGTATATATATATATATATATATAAGGTGTTGCTACTACCACCACAATCTACCTCAGTTTTTTTTTATTCCAATCAAAAATTCTGTTAATATTTTTAATATGTTTTCTTTTTTTCAAATTATATAGAAAGTAAATTTAATTTTAATAAAAAATAATAGAAAAAATGATAAGAATAAGTTGTGGTGGCAATAGCAAAATTTTTGGTAGCATTAGCAACATTCTATATATATATATATATATATATATATAAATAAATAAAATATAAATAAGTAAATAAATAAATAAAACTCATTGTTAAAAAATTATACATTATTTATTTATGTGTATTCTTTTATGCATCCAATGTCAATTTTATGATTCATTCAAACTGTTTCCTGACATAAATGTCAGAATATCTAATGAATAAATTTAAATGAGTGTGTTCAAAACATTTTAAATATAAAATACATTTGTACAACATGTACTTGAATTGATTTGACTTTATTTAATCAAAACATAAAGTATTAATTTTCTTTTTTATTGTTATTCAAATTAAAATTTCTTTTTTCTTTTTATTTTCAACAAAATAAAACAACAACGTTGATGGTTGTGTATGAAAAAATTTCACTGAATTGAAAGGATCCAACAATTTTATTTTTAGGAATCAAGATTGATTCAAAGTTTTAATCTTTACTTCCAGTTCATATGTTTATTTTAATAGTGTGAATGATTTAAAAAATAATGTAAAGTCGATTTTAAGCATTTAAAATCATTAAATCTCATGCTAATAAATGTGGCCCAAAAGATCAAACGAAATTTTACATATGTGTATATATATATATATAAGCATGATGTTGAATAAACAGGATAAAATTTAGAGGAGTATAATTAGCATTAAAAAATCTTAAACAATGGGTTATTAAAACCCAAGTCAATCTTGAATTATTAGTGTCAATGTGTTATTTAAAATTCATGAGTACTGATTTGCAAAAAAAAGATTTACTTTACACAGTCAAATTGAATAAATCAATTAAGAAAAACGGTTTATAATTTAATTAGGATGTGTATAAAAATCATCTTTGAACTGGGTTTTTTTGAAGTATTTATCTTATGAAACATTAGCTGTACATCAGGTTCAAATCGAAAATGACAAATTTTATTTGACTTTAAGTATAGAATTGTTTCAAAGAACTAACTAGATATAACTATAGTAATTAGTATCCAAAATAATCCCTATGTCATTTTGAGGTGCATTGTCAATTACAAGTCTAAACTCAATAAATTGAAGAACTTTATATTCAAAATTTAAAAATTCACAATGACTGTATGGCCATGGAAAACATTTGAATAACAAAACATGAAATTGAACGGGGTCTTAGATAACTTGGAGTTGTTAACAATCTCAATAATTTCAAGCTTAAAAGACAAGGATCACATTATGACAATAATAAGATTTTTGTAATTTTAAACCAAAAAAAGAGTTGAAGCTTTGAATGAGAAGAAAAATCTGTGACATCTTCAAAATGCTTCACTTCCATCAAAATTATAACTCAAATTCCAGTTATTCAAGAAAAGTAAATTTGATATCATATTCTATTAGGATTTCTTTTTATTTTTCTTTTTTTTCACGCATGTATTGTAGAAAGAAAAGAAAAGAAGAACATGTCTTACTCGCAGTCTAAAATTTTGAAAAAACCCTTCTCCCAACTCAGAATTGTCCAGCTTCCACCAAAATTTCCCCAGGTTCTACTTTGCTTTCTCCTTAATCACAATAGCCTGTCGCCCGGCTATTATCATGAGCTAGAAATCACTGGATTTAGCTTTAACTAGTTGAAAAGCCACCAAAGCTGAAGCCATCCAAGCTCTCTTCTGATACTACGAGCTCTAATTAGTAAGAACCTCCTTCAAAACTAATCTACTTCCAGCACCCACATGAAGATTTTCGAGATATGATACAACAAGTAACGTTGGAATAGCTCAAAAAGCTGATGAAAACAATGTACAAAATGATGATATGACCGAGTACTGGAAGATAGATGAAGAAGGCATGATAGCACCGACTGATCTGCAAGTTTACTCCGAAATGCACCGCAAACTGTGTCTGAAAAACAGAGTCCATCGTAATCTGCATGCCCCAGATCTTGTGAGGTTTACGTGGCTACTGAAATATCAACTCCTTCTCAGAACTGTGTATTAGAACTAGGTGTGTTTGGAATGTTTATATCCATGAAAGAGGGATGGGGTAGTTGCCAGAAACTGAGAGACCGGCAGTCAAGCTTGCCATGGCAGCGCTGTTGTGAGTAGATGCTTCATTCTGGATGATGTTGTCTCGAGTATCTGAGTAAGTCTCGTTCTTGAAGGGACCGCCCACGATTGCACCGTACGCTATATTAGGATTTGGTTGCGTTGAGTCAAACCAGATGAAGCCTCCCTTGCAATCATAGACTGTTGGGTTGACGGGAATGGACGCTCCTCTGTGGTGCAGCTTCTGAGGATACACTTCGCCGTAGCCTACCATGAAGCTCGTTGACAGAGGATTGGCGCCCAAGACGTAGTCCGCCTGTGAAAGCCAACAAAAGAATGCATTGGTGGCTAACAATACATTCTACCATTTATTTTGTTCTCAATCTGTGGAGGGAAAATGAAAGTGAACACTGAGGAGCAATATGGGGACTCAGGAGGAACCTACCTGAGAAGCTGCGAAACTTCGCAGCTCTGCTGAGGTGAAGCTTATTCCTGAGCAGCTGATTCCAGGCAACTGAGCAGCGCTGAGATAATCACTGTAGAATGTGGCCAGGAGAGCCGAATTGATGCCATGCTGTAATGCACTCCACTGCTCTATCCATAGCATCCCACCTGCACCACCACTTAATTAATTTCAAAATTTCCATTGGACTCTTGACTGAACCAAACGTTATGTGATTTTAAATCAGTGTTCGCGTGCCTGTCATAATACGTGCCTTCCTGTGCATGTGATTAAGATGTTCCACCCAACCCTAAAAGAATTTCAATTCAATTGTTGTAGGGCAGCCCAGATAATTTACTCATCCTCTAACATGGTTGCCATGAAGTTGCCATGATTGTGTACGAGTTCGTTCTCAGCAGAGCAACTACAGCCTCCTGATGAATAAATTCAAAAAATAAAATAAAAATAAAATAAAAAACTTCGAGACAACTACACACAAAATCATATTTTCTGAGACATACTCAGTTACCTTTAGTACGATCTTTACTAGCTGTCGGAGACCTAGGCAGAAAAGCACACATGAGTCCATCGGCTGTAGTTTTATAGTTCGTCAGCCCTATGCTTACTGTGTTCACAGCATTAGAGGGCGGATTCAGCATTTGAAGTCTTGCCAGCAGTACCTGGTTCCCCACAATCAACTTGCGAGACTCACTTTCCACGAAACTTTGGACCACTGACTAGTGTGTGAATCATGTTCGGAGAGTGATATTTCAATTCCAGATCTGTGAAGCACTTTACTCACAGAACGAAATTATGATACCGCCTCTTTGATGAATGATGCTCAATCACATATAATTTTTTTTTAGAAACTTTTTCCAGGACGTCGGTTAAAGAAATGGTAAAAACAAAATGTCACATATACAACCACACGATCAGTTATCATCAAATTTAATCCGGAGTAAAACGCAACTCACCTGCACTCCAGGTCGTTTATTATCCCAGCTGAACCAAGACGGGAAGACACCCCATTCTGCAAAGGACTCACCATCCACTCCTGTAACGTAAGCCAGGTAAATGTTATCGCCTGTTGCATAATACAGCCAGGCAGCCCCCCATAGGAGCTCGTCTCCGTAGCCAGTTGAATTATAAAAATCTTGAACAGCTGGGATGGATAAACTGTATGATGCTCTATAGGTGTCACTGAAATTGAATAATTGCTTGGCATGCGTCACGAGAAGGTCTGCATAAGCTACATCAGTAGCTCGAAACACCATGGATGCGGCTGCCATGGCGGCTGCAGTCTCTGCTGCTACTTCAGAACCTGGTGTGGTTGAGTCTAGCTTTAAAGAAGGCCTCACTAAATTACCATCCTCAGGCCTCATCCAGCACTTGTGATCCTTGGTTGGATCTCCAACCTGCAACACACAGAGTAGTTTTAGCCTGTCTTCCATGGATGGTATGAGCGAAGATGCCTAAACCGTTCATTCCAACTCTGACGCCTCTCTGGTACGTAATGCATGCTACTTGTGCCGTTTATGTGAAAAGTTAAAAGATGAGAGATATAAGGCAATGACAGAAATTAAAACCTGAAAGTAAAGTTCATGGGGAGAAGTGTGAGCCTTGAGGAGGTAGTCTGTAACCCAACGGATTGAATTTTTCGCTGAATTCAGCTGACCGGCTTTTCCCATTGCGGGACCATATTCGAGCACACCCCAAGAGAGGAGTGTGGCAGTGAAAGCCATGGGCAAGCCGAACTTGACACTGTCACCTGCATCATACAGTCCACCACTCAAATCTACTCCCATGTCTTTCCCGTCCACACGATTCGAGTCACCCCTCCATGGTATAGGGAATTTTTCTGGTAGCTTTCCTGCTGCACATTGTTGTGAAAAATTGAGAGAAATTATCAGAATCTTATTTAAAATTACAAGCTGTGAATTGGGCTTCTTCCGCAAACACCAAGAATCAAATGAGCACTCCCAGCACCGACAAGGTAGACAGAATGAAAACAGAGCATTCTCATGTTTGCTTATGAAGTTGGAAAATAGAATGAAGGATACTTGCATTTCTGAATGTCAAGGAACGTGAGGGCGAGCTGCATGGCATGCGTGTAGTTTCCGTTGAAGTTTGCACCAGTAGGCATGGGCAAACTATTATCATTTGAGGAGATCTTCTTGTGCTTTATCACTACCACAGCAAGCACAATGGCCACGGCTACAACCGCTAGCAAGACTGCACAGGCTATCCAGTTGCATCCCCTAGACTTCTGGTAAGCAACTCCCATTTTTGCTGACATTTCTAAGCCCTACCTATTCCCGCAGTCCTACCGTCGATCAATCGAAGCCTACTATCAAATCTTTACAAAACTCCTCTCTCAAGAAATTTTAATCAGATCAAGTTTTTTCCATGGAAAGTACTCCTATGAATCAAGAGCCTGCGCACAAGACATCACTGAGTTGTATCTCTCGCACCATAAGCTTCAGAAAGCCCTGGGCCTGCACATCCTTTGGTGGTGGGCATATCTGCAAATGACTCGCGCCAAGAAACCAGCTCCACCGTCCTGTTGGTGCCAAAAGGATCTTGACCTAAATTGTCTTGGAAAGTGGTATTGCTGGAGTACCAAAAGAGATTATTCAAAAGAACCTTCACTGCATGTGTGGGCTCTGCGGCAGAGTCATGGGGTGTAGGGTACGCTATCTGCAGTACACGACGTTACCAACCACAGCGGCATAGCACGGGATCATGGTATGCAATGCCACAGATCTTCTTCTCCAACCGAGTATGGCCTCTTCCACCCACGCTTCATCCCCCAAATAATGTACTTAAACCCAAAATCTCGTCTCCTTTCGTGTAATGGTGGCGCTAATGAGCTCCACGTGCGCAGGCTCCCAAAGTTTACACATCTAAACGGGCTCAGCACCATCAGAAGAACGTAACCGATCAAATGCTACTGCACAGCTGACCCATAACCAGCGTTCTTGTTCGAACCAGCTCTTACCAATCCTCTGCCTACGCAATCAACCTCCATTCGGATCATGCTCTCCAGCAAAGTATCCTCAATACTTTCTTGTAATGAGTTGCGTTCCACAGATGGACGAGACACTGCACCAGGTTTCGCAATTCGCCTCAGTCAGTTGACAACCAACACACATTTCCAAGAACCTTTTGCCTCCAAAACTACACTGGCGTTCGACCAGCACACATCTGCTGCCGAGGGCCTCACTCCCAGCCTGTCACCACCAACACTCCTTTGTACTCTACACTGAAACATCGTCATCATCACCATCCTGCAACATCTGCCATTTCAGACAGCAAAGGACTCACAGCAAACACCACTAGAAGGCAGCCTTGAGGTGCAGAATCCTAGATGGCAGGCTAAAGTCAGAATCCTCCGTCTGGAACCAGCATTTTGGCTCCAAAACCAACAGACAATTCACCCCTATGAGACCCCAGTAAGACCAACAAACTGGCGCATCTGTAGAAGCCACCTGAATGTCTGCAAACACTAATAAATGGAAGAATGTTCACTTTCTGACTCACACATCTTCATCCACCAGTGAGGCAGGAACTCACGCATTCATAGCTTTGCAGGGCTTCTCCTCGACATCTCATCCTCGTGAGAATGGGATCCCTCCCTGCTCCTCCAATTCGAAATTAAAGAGGGAAGTCTGGTACAGTGACTATGCAGACCAGGAAAAATCAAGTTGATCTGGACTGAAGCTGCTCGCTGGCATCTGCACGCGGTGAGGATATTACCCGATGGTGAGTCTCGACACCATATTTTTCCCAGGTCATTGCAATATCTCGACCCCACGTACTGACAAAAGATAAAAAACCTGCCCCTGAGATTGAGTCTGCACACATTCACACAAGCTGCAGATTCCCAAGTGTGTTTTCTAGTGCGAGTTGACTCCTCTTTTCAAGGGAGGACAAACAGAACCCGTTTACCCACACACAACAATTTCTACACAAGCAACCTCCACCAACTCACCGCCTCTTTCAGCTTCAGCAATCTGAACCACCAGCCTCTCCCCTCCCACCGGGTGCGCCATCGCCACTTGTCCTTGGTGACAGTTCGCCATCCCGTTGTCGTGACAGCGTGTTTCTGGCATGAATCTTCTCCCCCCCCCCCCCCCCCTCTCTCTCTCTCTCTCTCTCTCTCCTGTTTGTTGGCACCCATTTCTTGTAACCTGCAGACACGTACCTGCATTACACTGATGTCTCCTGAAGACTGCTCTCCTCAGTCCTGCACAAGCAGGATAACAGGGCGATGCAGCTTCGACCACCATGCACGGTGATGGTCGCAACTCATTGCACACGGCGACGAGTCATGATCACATCGAGGTTCATGTGTCTGTTGTGTTGCGATTTGTTCTGTTCCTGGTGTTTTTTTTTTCTTGTTGGGCTGGGCCAATAAATTAGTGAGCGGTGGGCTGAGATACCGGGCCTGTATAGCGGTGGGCTGAGATACCGGGCCTGTATAGCGGTGGGCGGGCGGGCGGGCGGGCGACCAGGCGCCCGCTATCGCAATCAGCGTGCACAATCTATTTTTGGGAGCGAGTCATGCCACGTCACCGGGGGTCTGGCCTTCCCCTTTGACTTGGGAACCCGTTCCTCACGGGGGTCGCATTCACACCGCGGTTGGGAAAGTGGTTTCTATTCGGGAGGGTTCCCATTTGGCTGGGCATAGTTTCTTCATTGTTTTGGTATTTTGATTATAATTAGGTTATTGATGGTTGTGATGTATGTTATGGCACTTAATGAGATTTTTTTTTTGTTTTGTTTTGTTGTTGAGAGAGGTGGGAGGGTAAGTTTGAATGTGGTTTTTATTATTATTATTATTATTATTTTATTGTGTGGTTAACAATAGATGGTTCAACAAACAAAGATGGCATGTGGTGGTTGGGGGGTAGTGGTGGCGGTAGCAAAAACTGTGGTGGCACTAGCAAAAACTGTGGTGGTATGAAAGAGCAGTTTTTTAGTTAACATCAACAAAAAGTATTTCATAGATTTTGTGACTCATGTTTTACTATTTTTTTGCTATTATTTTTTATCAGTCTTATCAATAATAGTACATCCAACCTTTTTTCTTTTTCTTTTTTTTGTATACTGACCTTTTACTTCCTAAATACTGCATGGAATAAAAAAATTCAAAAAATCTAAAATTATGATCTAACATCTCATGCCAATTTTTCAATATTTACATTCCACCCTTAGGCATCAATTCATTCAGTGACAACCAAAATTGAGTATTATCAACCATAAACATAAATGTAAAAAATTGGTGTCATTAGTGTAGCATATGTATATATATATATATATATATATAGATTCATTCATGTATATGTATACAGAAAGCATAAAAATGAATCAATTTTCAAATGCGAAATTATTCAAGGCACAAAATATTATGAAACCACAAACACGTTGAAATCTATGCTTCACAGGAGGTTTTCCACCACACCTGCTTGTTTAAGGCAAACCATCTTGTTCCCATTCCAACACAACATTCAATACTACAAAAATAAGTTGCCGTCCTAGTTTCCTAAGCAATGTTTTTATTCATTACTTCCTTTATTTCAATCCCATTTTCAGGAACTGAATCATATATATATATATATATATATATATATCTGTACATACATACACACACATATACACATGTGAAGAATAAACGTGGATTTTGACTCGTATAATCTAGACACTTTGGCATTCTGAATGTGTGCAGATCTCCACTTAAGGTGGTTTCTGAAAGCTTAAATTCATCTCCTTTTCTTTTTCTTTTTCTTCCCCTTCTTTCACGATGCACACTCTTACATGGGATGGGCAGGCCGGCCGTGATGTCTGTGAATCAACACCTCTCCACACTAAGAACTGCCGCAGATTCTTGTGACCCAGTTCATTATACTACCAGTTTTGCAGTCACGGTGCCAGTGCATGTATCTTGTAATTAAAAAAACACAAAAAAAAAACCAAAAACAACAACAACAACAACAACAACAACAACTTAAGTGAGGTCCATTCATGTGACGCTTATTAATGAAATGGGTCATGGATTGTGTCAAGTCACTTACACCGGAGGACCTGTGTCACCTGAATCTCTGACTGGAGCATTGATCTGCACTGCGATGGAGGAAGCAGAACCATGGATCGATAACCAAGGGGGTTGCACATTGGTTTTGTCGCAGGAAAGTCAAATTCTGAACTAGGATGGGGAAGTGATCGCTTGAAGGCCATTCCACATTGTTTTGGGTGAGACAGACGATAGAAACTGGATTATGTATTCTATTGCAAGGGTTGTGGCTGATGCACAAGTGTGCCAATGTAGGGAGTTAGACTTCTCGGTGAGTTTCCGTTTACTCAATAGTTTTCTTTCTTTCTTTCTTTCTGTCTGTCTGTCTGTCTGTCTGTCTGAACGATGTTTGAACTATCTTTTGAAAGATGTGCAGCGAGATATTCTGGTCTTGTCGTGGCGTTTTCTTGTTGGTTACGAACGAGTTTGTAGAAACGACAGTCTGGTTCATCCTTTTTTGGATGGTTTGAGATCGTTCCCAGAGCTCTGACATTCTCTTGGGATTGAAGCCGTGCCCTCGCTGAAGCTTCTAGGTGGAGAGCCGTAGGGTAATCCGAGTTTGGAGCTATACATTTTTTGCCACATACTGGGAAAGAACATGTCTCTCGATGCAGTGCTGTCGACAACCGCCCTCTGTTAAACTTCACGGAAGGTGTGAATTGTAGGCCACCTGCGCAGCGGCTTGCTACACTGCTGAGACATCAGAAAACTGCGTACAAATTCCAAGACTATGAAGAGTAAGAACGTCAAGGATCAGTACAGGGGTGCCAAGTCTCAAGAGCAGGCCCGAACTTCAGCACGTCTAGAGACTGTCGAATCAAAGACAGAACCAATAAACAAATCATGTTTCAGATTATTGAAGGTGACTCCAGCCTAATCACAACTGACCCGGTTTGCTTTAAAGATGTGACCGAGCTTGTCATGTGAGGTCAAAGGAGGGATGTTAGAGGAAATGTCTAAGCACTATTTATGAAGAAAAGCACCGATTTGAGAACAATGTCTCAGATGTTAGATACACTTGCTCAGGATGAACATGATCATGTGATGTGTTTGGAAGAACTGTTGTCGAGTTATAACGACTCACTTCGAGGGCACAGATATTACGAACACAAAAGTGAGAACACTTGCTGTATGTCTGCGAAAGCTTTGCAGATTCTAAAGCTCCAGCAAAGCACTGTGCAGACGGAAAGAGACCGACTGATTGATACCGTAACACAATGTGGTTTCCGTGCCTGGATTTGTTTGATTAGCATCTACTTCGAAGTGAGCCCCGATGTTGTTCAATCATCTAAAGGTCACTGCCAATCTCTCTCTGGTTTGGTCTACAGAACTCGCACCAAGCATGCCAGATACGTAAACCTTGCAGTGTTTTGAAGTTCATAACACTTGCAACACCAGTTTCTAGAGGCATAAAAACTGACAATGCAACGAATACGACCTCAAGGACGACCGTGCGGTGCTTGTATCCGTATTCTCAGAATTTCCTGGGCACCATGAAAACCTTCACTGACATTTCCATGCTTCGACGATGAGGCTGATCATGTGCAATTGTAGTTTGTGGCTCTATCTCCAGATCAGAACTTGCTTTAAGAAAATTGGGGGTACTTGTACGGAATTTCATTTCGATTGCATTGAAGAACGTTTTATAGTTGCAGCTATAAATGAATATGGTTTATTAATGCTAATCTTGGCAACTACGAAGAGACAAACCCAATTGATAGTATGGCTTAAACTAACTGAAAGATATTGCCAAAATTTACCTTTGCCTTGTAATTACATCTAGATGGTGTATGCAAGTGTAATAGAGATAAGTTTTCTTTCTATATTGTGTTTGATTTTCAGTTTGAAAATTGATTTAATTTTCTATGGTACAAAAATTAAAATGTGTATTTAAAAAAAACTATGTTTTGAAGTGTATTTTGAGGGGTTACATCTATGTGTCTTAATCTGAATTCAGTACTTGAAAAACCGTGATGAGAATGTTACTTTGATACTTCAAGTTTTTAAAAAATTTATCTTCAATTGTAATAAAAGAAAAGGAATGATATCAACATATAAATGAAATGTTGCTTTTCCAATTAACTACAATTAGCTATTGTTTTTGTACAAATTTTATGATATTTGCATGTATATATGTATATGAAAAAGTGCCTTATGTTTTTTGGAACTTTGAAATACTGAAAGTCCATTAACTTTATTAGATACAAACAATTGATGTTACCACAATTGATATTTTGTGTACATATTCTTGTTAGTGAAAGTTTCCTCTAAAAATGGCCAAAACTTTATTAAACCAAATAAATCAAAAAGAATAATGCATCCATTTGTTTTACATTTCAGTTTAAGAATATTTATTCATGAATATGCAAAAAAATTACACATGATATAAGAAAAGTGAATTCACTTTTAAGTGCACTATACCATGTTGGATCTTTTGAGACCTTGGTATTAAAAAGATGTGATCATACAATTACCTGCATGAAGTTGCATAATAATATGATAAACAAATACAATGACATTTGACATTACAGGTAGCCAATTCATATATCTTAAATACATGTACATTGAAGACTTGACCATTTGAATGACAACTTGAAGCAATTTAGTTGATTGATTAACCAATTGAGAATATTGTAGTCCTTGACCAGTACTAAACAATCAAATAGATTTTATCTATATTTTTATTTTTTCTTTGTTGGAGAATCTTAAAATTTTACACTTTTCACTTGAGTTATTGTGATTTAAAAAATCTGTCAATATATATATATATATATAGGATAGGGAAAGGCTAAGTGCATTCACAATATGGATAATGTCATCTAAAAGAGATGAAAATACCATGCAAAAAAAATTGAGGGTAGCTTCAGTTCATGGTGCAAACCTTCATCTACCCTCATGCAAATTCCCATCTCTTATAAATGAATGAGATATTATTACAGTTGGGATGTAGGCCGTAAAAAGTTTTAAAAAAAGAAAAAACATCTCAACATGCCATGATCTCTGAACTGGGTTTTGAAACCTAAATAGTGCAATTACCCTCTGAAAGGTTCTTCTTTCCAAAAAGCCTACAATTAGAGTTCCTCAAAGCAAATTGGCTCTTCAGTTATAGAATCTCTTTAACAAACTGAGTTTTAGGGCTAAGGCTTGCACCCAGGATTTTTAGGATTTACCACTATCACAGCCATTGAACCCTTTAGGAAGAGACAAAATGTGATGAGCTAGAGAAAAAAGGGAAGAAACCCACTTTCATTGTGATGCCCAGCCCATGTCCCTGCAACGGGTGCCAGCTGTCTCTCAATCAACACCACCTGGATGATATTAATTTTTTCATCCATTGTTACACACCTTCATTAGAAGCCCATCAATGCTCCCGCAACACACCTTCGCTGCACATGTCGCCCATTACGCCACACAATTCTTCATCACCAATTGGATGAATGAATACACACACACACTCTCTCTCTCTCACACACACACACACACACATATATATATATAATATATAGGTGGGTTGCCTTCAAGAAGGAGGACTAGGGCTGGGTAAAATCTGCAGGGGAGATTGACTGTGAGCTGCCAAGGCAACGAGCCTGAGATTTTGAGGGTACAAATGAATCATTTGACATTAAGAGACGCTGCTTCATTAACCCCCACACATCCGTTATCTTTAGATTTTTACTTTGACTTTGACTGGGGTTGATTCAATCATAAATCCACAAGTAAATCCCCCTGCCATTCCTGCAACTCTCTGCCTGGGTTAGCTTGATCCCCACCCCACGCCATTCACACTACCCCCCCCCCTCCTCTGTTCATTCCGTACCTCCATCCATGCCTCAGGTTCGGTGGGTCATGCCAGATTCGGCAGTGTTGGATTTAGGGTTTGGGGTTTTGCTGAAACCCTAATATTATTTATGTTTTTTGGCACCTGAAACCAGGTAGTGAAGCACTGTCTGTTTGTTTTATGTGCTTGTTTGTTATGTGCGACCTTGCATTCCGAATGTGGGGTTATGACTTCTTTGTACACCATTGGAGCTGGTTCTTTGTAGGTGTACTTTGGTTACTCTCCTGTTTGTAAGGGGATTGGACAGGCTTTTGATGAGTTGAGGTTTGCATTAGTTGTAGGGCCAATTCACACAATTCTAAGTCCAAAATGCTAAAGACATGCTAAAACATAAAACTGGGTGTTGAGAATTGCAAAATTGGAAGACAGTGAATTCACAAACTAACATTCTCTGTGTAAGCAGAGACTTTTCTTTTTTTACCATGAATTTTTAATGTATCATTTTCCTTTGTTTCATTTTTAAAAAGGGGGAAAAAAAGAGAGTCATTGCTGTCTTGAATGAATAAATCTAAGCCGTGTGAAAGTATAATTCATTCACTTTTATTCTATCTATTGATAAAGTAATTGAGTCTAAACATTTGTTTAATACTTGTGATATTTTTTTAACAAAAGTTTAATGTTAATTCAAGTTCCATACATGTAATTCGACTAATTTTAGTTCAAAATTATACATTCAATTATGTATCTATACATATATACACGAATTATAAATAATAGTATCATCATTGATTCACTCATTCATATATATATTTCTTGATTTATTTGCTACCTAACTACCTTGTGATTTAAAAGTCTCTGTATATCTTTGTAATCTGTTATATTTTCTTAATGTATTCAACTAAACTCAAAACAGATAAGTTCTGATTTGACAAACTATCAAGTTTTAGTTCAAAACATCATGCTGTATCTTTGATAGTTTAGTAGTTCTATTAATCAGTATATTGCTTAAATCATTTCTTTAAAATACTGTGACACATTATGAATTGTAAACTACTCACTCCTCCAGTAACATTGCAAAATATTACCAATTTTATTGTGGTAAAAATAACATTAAAAAGAAACGAAAAAAGTGACATGTCTTTGATGTACAAACAAAGTTGATAAGTGTAATACAAAACTTTGCAGATGCATTTGTATAGATAATACATTGAAGTGAAAACCAATATATTTCTACAAGAAGATATGGATTTTTGAAAAAAAAACAAAATATTTGTAATTATAACAATTGTATCAAATGAATGAATTGTATCAAATAAACTGGAAATAAATATTAAAAAATAATTATTCAAGAAACAAAAAGTATATCTCATAACAACATTTAATGCACAATAGTTTGATTTTGTATTAAAAAACAGCAAAGCAAATTCAGTTTATTATTGAGCTTCATGTGTGCAGTTATTCAATTCATGCATCTTAAGACCTAATTTTTAAAATTTAACTCACTTCAATGTATTATATATATATATATATATATATATATATATACTTGTATTAATTTTGTACTTGTAAATATGCATTTTAAAGTTAAATTATCATGTTCCACGTTGATTAAAAAATTGCTGTGGAAATACACTGAAGTAATTATACTTGTTGTTGATCTTTTATAGTATATTTTAAAATGTTTTTATGTTTGGTGAATATTATGTTTTAATGAATTTTTTGTCATTAAGGCTTTGGTAGTATGTTGAGTAAGTATTGATTAACAAGACTTTCAATATTCATGAAAAAAATTACAATATATAATTTTCATACATTTTTTAAAATTAAATATACATTTTAAAAATGTTTGTATGATATTCGAATAGATTACAATTCAAGACATGTGCATCCAAAACAATCAACTACTGGTATTTTTTATGCAAGTCACATTTGATTTTGAATATTTATTAAATTAACCCATTTCAAGATTATAACAATCAAAATTTGTATTGAGTATGATTGTCATTTTCATCATGACTTATGTAAATTCTTGTTGGTTTTTCATGAATAAAAAGATATGATTACAATAATGTACTAATGAAATTTAGAATTTAAAAGCAGAGTAATGGTATGTGTGGAAATGACAGCTTAAAATTAAATTCTCTATCTTCTACTTTGGTTGGATTTTATTCTTTTGCCCATTTTGTTCTTGCTACTTGTTCCAAAGATCAGATGTTGTAAATCTTTTGTACCTTAATCTGAATTTAATTTGCATAAATAACAGGTATTTTTCAAAAAATCAAAATCAAAACTAAAGTACATTTCATCCTATTTAATTATAAAAACATAGGTTATGGCTCAAATAAAAGAAAAAAATGAAAATATATTGAGAAGAAAGTTTCAGTAGTTGCTCTTGGATAAACACAACATTATTGTAATTAAGAAGATAAAAGAAAATATAAAAAATGTGATAGACTACCAATCAACTTTATATTCTTATATTTTTCCGTATAAATAAATAAGAAAGTAATTTTTTCTGTAGAATAAATTCCAATAATTGCTATACAAAACATCACAATCAGTCATCGAAATGTGAGAATGACCATCTAAATAACTGAAAGTTGTTACATTTAGGGTTCACATCCACCGACGTGCAGCTGCCAGTGCTGGCATCGGCGCCAAAAGAGGACGAAGAGAATCTTTCAACGAATGATAGAATCTATCCATTTTGGAAACCCGTCATCCAAGACCTTCGTCCAAAACATTCATCCGACTTGCTCATTAATGAAGTGATGGTCGGAAGTGAGACGAAGCATCGGAGGGTGGGGAGGGAAGGTTCCCACGCCAAGAAGGTGGAGATGGCGGTGGCCATGACACGGAAGTTTCGTGGCCCGGGCGCGGGTCGGGAAGGGAATCCAAGAAGCCTGGCCTGGGCAACCCCTGCCCGGCCCCGCTGGCCTATCAAGTCAGGCAGAGCCTGGGCTTTGGGTCATGTCAAGCTATTGAGCTTTCCTTGTTGCCTAGATAAAGATCACTTGGTGTGGAGAGTATGGCAAAATACAGCTAATCTATTACTTTTTCTTTGTCATAAATATGAATAATAGATTATTGAAGGATAATTAAATTTTCATTTTCTAAAACTTTTAAAATTTAACAATCATTACTGGATTCACAAATTGTCCATTCCACTTAGGCTTTATTTTGGTGGGTGGAATATTAACTTTGAATCCGTTTCAGGGTTATATTATATCCAACGGTGTAGACGTTGTGTTCCTGGTGTTATGTACTGAGAATCTAACACGGGATGAATGTCATAAATGTACAGATTTGGAAGAGACACTTCAAAAGGAGGATTCATCTTTTGCATATGATGCAAAATTATAGAATTGGTGTGGATAATAATTTAATGGCCGTCTATTGAAAGATCTCTACTATATTGCTCCAAACTTAAAGAATGAAGATTCTTCATAAGTGTTGTTTTTTAAATAAAAAAACCAGTTCCAAACTAATACATACATGCACAAAAGATAACCAAATATATGTACTAAGTAAAATTAAAAATGGAAAATTGTTTTACTCTCGAAATATATTCTTTAGGATGATTTTTAATCTGTAAAAATAATAAAATATAAATCCATCGTATTGTAATTATTTCAGAACGAAATTATCAAAATGAAAATATTCATCATATTTCGTATTGTATATTCCTACTGTAAAATTAACTTTCTGTTATATCGATAAAATTGGATGACGAGTTATTTACCTCCTGACATTTACTTCCTTTTGACGCTCGGCTTTACATTACTCTGATATCTTATACTTATTATTTTTACCTGTAGTCAAACAATCCATAAATGTTTATGTTTTATTTTAGTTTCACATCTCTCTCGCTCTCTCTCCAAGTGCGTGTATATTTACACACACACACACACACACACACACACACATACGTACAGTAATTTAACTTTTTATTCCTTTTTTTTGTGCATCGGAAATCGAAACAATTAGCTTAGAGACGAAAAATCTAAGAACATTGATTACTTGCATGTGACATTCACAATGATGTTATGATTTTGACCACGTTTCATAATGAAAATGTATATTTTTGTTGACTACACAAGTTTGTACCAACATAAATGGTCATTGTCATGTGTGTGTGTGTGTGTGTGTGTATATATATGTATATTAAAAGACTGAATTTTCTAACTTTGAAATTTGCATTAACCTTGTTCTTCCCTAACATGGCGGTAAAAGAAATATGGAGAAGTGATTGTGGAGCTCATAATGCCACTTGCAGCGTGGCATTATTAGGCATAACTGTTCAATTGAACTTTACCCAGTAGGATCCGCCAGATTGCCCTTAGCCAAAGGCATCCAAAGAAACCTTGTGAGTTACTTCACACTGGAAAGTTACCGATAGTAAATAACCCACAAAGATTATTACCTTGAGTAAAAGCTCACGACCCCTGCGATACCACAGCCACCAGGGAAGCTAACGGACGGATGTGGAGATTTGTGTGATGCAAAACGACCAAATGGGCAGAATGTAACAGAAAACACGAAGTTCTGTTAGTTAGTTGGATGTAGTTCGTCTCAGAACGTACAATGAGAGATTTCACAACGTAATCATTGTGGGTTAGGGGGAGTGCAGTTCTGGCCTTAGAACGGAATGCCATGTTGGATGAACAAGTTTTCATCCATGTAAAGGCAGTGCCGTTCTGGTGTGGTGATGTCTGTGCAGAGCTGCTTTCTAGGGCAGTCATGACCGATTACCAAGGCATTATGGATCCTTGGTGAGGTTCACAATGAAAGCAATTACCTGATATCTTCTTCCTCCCCTCGGTTTAATAACAGATTTAAGTGATGCCTTGAATGATTTGAGGTATTATTACATCAAAATGAGTTGTAGAATATGTTCATTTTTATATGCTTCCAATGCAACGCAATTAGATTTTACTGTAATCCTTTTCAACAAAAAGTAAGAGGAAATTAAGCAAGTGTCACGTTCTTTTCTATATTTTTTCCTTTTGTAAAATGTGATTCTCAATAGTGAGATAAGTACCCATCTTTGTAAGGACATAGCAATGGTGTGGTGATAACAAAAATACTGTTAACTGAGTAATAAAGAATAAAAAATTATTGCAAATTGTAAGTGATTATTGGATTTCATGTTACAATTTTTATTTGCTATGATTTATTTAGATTTAAAAAACATTTTTCATTCTAGTTAGTTTGTAAAACATTATTACATGTCAGCCATTATTTGGTTTAATTTAATATTTTGATTATACTTCAAATCAATAGTTTACATAACCTGTTTATTGCAATTACGTGTCTTGTTAAGAGCTATAACATCGAGGGCAATTCAAAGAGGTTTTTGTATATCATAAGGATACTTTGGTGTGATACAGAGATTAACCCGGTTCTCTCTTCCAGTTGTTTGTCTCGACATAATCATGTATTAATTGGTTGTAAATACATTTGACGTGTAGTTCAATTTCCTTGGAATATTTTGTGCCGTTGAATATGGATAAGTGACTATTGATTACATATGATTTTTTCCTATAATCAACACACCAACATATTCAAATATTACTATTTCTAAGGATAAAACATAAACATTCTTACCATCCCAAATACATCTCTAACATACTTAAAATTTTGGAATAAATATATTAGATAAATGAAACTCACCCCTCCCCCCACATACATTTGCACACACTCATATATATGTTTGCAATTCTCTTACACTGTATTTGATACACTTTAGGAATGTAGTGAAACAATTACAAGGTTTAAACAAACAACTAGACAAGATAGAAGCGACATTCTAAAAATACAAATAAAAAGGACTACAGTGATAGAAAACAAAAAGGTGTATCCAATAAAAGGGCGTATCCTTCAGTACTCTTTTGGGAGATGAACAGCAAAACAAGGCAGATACACTCTTTTGGGAGAATGTTGAAAGAGGGGAGCAACGTCACTTTATCATCTATCACTGTCTTTATTGGAAGAACGAGACCCCACTCAACAACCATTTGAGCGCCTAAGCAATTATACCGCGTGCCCTTTTTCCGCCCTGGCCAGGGACTGAGATGACCAACCCGCGCTTTACAGTCTTCGCAGAAAGCTGAATCGCTGGGCCGGGCCTCTCCTCACTCAAGGGATGCCTGTCACCCGCCTGCCCGCCCGCCCCACATTCCACCGGGTCCAGCTCCGGGTTGCGGTCTCGGCGCGGTGAAAGACGGCTATGGCGTCCACGAAGTTCCGGCTATGGCCGGCAGCTCATCGGCAGCTGCACAGCCATGAGTCCCTCTCATTACCATACCGCCCGCGTTCATCAATGCAATGTCGTCTGCTGTGCCGTATCCGACGTCTTTCTGCTTCAGTAAATGCTGTATGTAGTAGTACTCCCATGACTCCATGCTCTCTAGTCCTCTCGCTGTTTCCAACTTCATTGGGAGCCTCTTCTGTAGCAGCTCCAAATGTGGGCTCACTCTCGTCCTCACGCATTTTTGTCTGTTGGGGATCTGTGCACTAAGATGATTCTGCTTTGGATGCCGATTAGTCGTGTGTTATCATTACCTGAGCGATGATACTATCCTCCCGTCTTGAGAAAATTTTGCTGTAGGTGGTGTTGCGGAGGCACTTTGTTCATGCTCGATTCTCCGACATTGAGGAGAGATGTAGGTACTTGTACATGTGTACATCGTCTCAGTTCTGTAGTTGGGTGAGACTCGCTTGAAGCTACATCTGCAATGCGGAAATCATTCCCCTGTCCCAGCGGTGGAGAATCTTTGTGAAATTGTCGAAATTCGTTTCTGCGTTGTTGGGGTGGCCTCATGCTCAGCAACGTGTCGCCACTCTCTCTCTCTCTCTCTCTCCCTCGCTAGTCGTCTGCCAGAGTCTGACTTCGCGTCGCTGTACCATGCTGCAGATTGCGGGATCATGTTTCGGTAGTGGTTGGTAGGGAATGTGCTTAAGGAAGAGTGACAGGTTGTCGACGATGTGGGCTTTTCCAGTAGCCTAGATTATTGTGATCCACTGCTGTTCTCCTACTCTGCAGTGACAGACTGTTGCATCATGTGGGAAATCTAAAGTTTGTTAGCGAACCTTAACTTGCTCAATCCTTTACACTCGTAACTTCGACCTAGCAACGCAATGAGCACATTCACGTGCATATTTCAAGCAGTTCTTTGATTCCACTTTAAGTTTTATGCCTCCCCTTGCTATGTCGACTCGGCAGTCTTGAAACACCAAGATAAGCGGTCTTTTTGAATCCATGTTTCACGATCTTTCAGTCCCTGACGCATGATACGGCGAAGCAGCTCAACTCGACCCGGGTTTGCCGCTGCAGCTACTGCCATACATTAAGGGTCGACAGAGCTTCTGACGTAGCGTTGGTTCTGGTTCGGTTCCGTTTCAAGTAGCCAATTGTTTAGCCAAGGCAGTGAGAAAGGACCTTCATCTCGTTCTTTGGCAAGGACTTGAAACTTCACTCGGATCCTGCTGCAGGTTGTTCTTCTTATTTTTCTCTCTTTTATTTTTTACAATATTTTATGTTTTAGTAGAAACTACATTTGGCGCTACAATGTACGCACTGGTTTTCCCGTTTGTTACGATACTTGCATTGCAATGCTTGTCATTTTTAAGAAGCCGAATGACCGCGGAAGAAATATCAAAGGATTTAAAGATGAGATATTTGGAGCCTGCAATTAGAGGTCCACCCTGTGCGCTGCGCATGATTTTTTAGTATTTCAGTGCCAGTACTCAATGAACATCCTAGACTTACAATGTACGTTCTCAACGTGCAGTTCTCTCTACTGGTTCGTATACAACATCTCTGACCACGGGACAGCATGGGGAAGAAAAGCAAGTGGTTCAGTGCTGTGAAAAAAGCGTTTAGATCTCCATCTAAAGACAACGTTAAAACCACCCCCAGAGATCTAGACCTTGTTGGGGACCTTCCACCAATAGAGGTAACTTCAATTTATATACTCGCATCTCGATGGTATTTCAATTTTTATGAAGGAGGATATTCACGTTTGGTGACTGAAAATTTGTTTAAATTAAGGTTGCTTTCGGGATTTTTTGATGGTTTTATGTTTCAGCAGGCGAAGTCTAGGAACAGAAGGAGATGGAGCTTTGGGAAGTCATCACATCAACCATCTGCCACTGAATACGCGAAGGGAAATTCTACAGAAAATGCCGCAGAAGAGAGTCGTAAGCAAGTGTCACTAAAAACGGCTGATCCAGCTACTCCGGCCAGCCGTAGAGCAAGTACTCCAGCCCGGCGGATCACTGCCCTTTCAGTTTACTCGTCACCAGAAGATTGTGCAGCAATCAAAATCCAGACAGCATTTCGGGCGTACTTGGTACAAACATTTACTTAGCACTTATTCCAGTTCAGTACACCCCTCGATCATCTATGAAGGGTTGCATAATGTTATAAAAATAGAACGATTCCTGAGATAGTGCCATTTTGATGTTGAAATCTTAATCCGTAGAGTACAGTGGTGTTTGTTGCATTGATGGTGTACCGTCCTTCGTGAATGGTATACAATTGTAATGTTCGCTATCGTTACCTTCCTCAGGCTCGGCGAGCTTTGCGAGCACTCAAGGGTCTTGTTCGTTTGCAAGCCTTGGTTCGGGGCCACACCGTTCGTCGTCAAGCCACCATTACGTTACGTTGCATGCAAGCACTGGTCAGAGTTCAGGCTCGCGTTCGGGCTAGACGAGTGCGAATGTCCGAGGAAGGGCGAGCTGTTCAAAAGCAGATATGGGAACGGAGACAGCTAGAATCTCGTCCAAGGAAATCACTGGTATGTGTGTTAATTTTAAGTTTCTTGACATCCAAATTGGTGTAGAGATATTTTGAGTCCGAGCAGTATGCCTTTATTTTGCAATGGTCCGCTTATTGCTGCAAAATTTACTGGACTGAAGGGAAAAATGATTAAAATACTAATTAAAAATTTACTAGAAGAATCAGCTGCTTCATCAATTGTTAGCATTTATTGTTTTGAGCAGTAAATTGGGTTTATTGTTTTCCCATTTCTTCTAGTAAACGTGGGGTTGACTTGATGAAGATCACGTGGACCTGATGGCAGGATGGGGGCTGGAATGATAGCACTCAAACCATGCAGGAGGAACAAGTCAAATTGCTGAACAAGCAAGAGGCAGCCATGAAGAGGGAAAGAGCTTTGGCATATGCTTTCTCCCATCAGGTTTGTGTTCCATTCATTTTGCTTGGTTTCAGCATAGTTTGCAGACCTCTTTTTGGACTGCTATTCTCTGCGAATGACATCCAGTCTGTTATCATGGAGTGTAATCACAGTGAAATCGTTTCTCCTGCAATTGGATTTTTTTCTGGGTCTCGTTGGGAGGACCGCAAATTCCCCTACACGAAGTATCCGAAGCTGAATTAGCTAACTGTTCATAACCACCGTCCAGTAATCAGTGGTTATGAATGCATCTATCTGCAATAAGATAAACCTTTGGAATTAGGTGCTCTAACTCTCCCCAAGAATTCGTAGTTGCAGAGTGTCCTCCGTTTTGTCGATACAGTCTAGAACAGTTGTAGTCTTCACTAGGAAGGAGCAGCCAAGCCCTTCTATCGTCGCAAGATGAAGGATTTCATCTCTTACCGATTTAGAATTGACAGTCATGGAAGTTGGCTCCAAATCAGGCGTCACAGCTCTTCATAAATTGCGAGCCCGACAAGCCCCACTGGGGGTGGAGCTGGTTGGAGCGATGGATGGCAGCGCGACCATGGGAAAATCGCATCTTCGACAACAACTCTGCTTCTAAAGATATTTTTGAAAGTTTCTCAGTCAAAAGTGCAGACCTGGACGCCGTTCACAAGAAAGTCGAAGTTGGCGATTCTCGACTTACCAAACAATCCAGCATGTACAACAAGCAAAGGCAAGCTTCGGCACAAAATGGAGTCATGAGAAGTGAAAGTTACTCGTCAAATGGACCATGCATGTCTGCGTCTCATTTCAATGGAGGCAGTCATAGCCATGGCCATAACCATTTCAGCCCGAGTACAATGCAAAGAACTACAAGCCAGGGCGCGCTGCACTCTCCAGCTACTCCATCCTCAGGTCAGAAATCCACACCCGTAATGATCCGATCTGCAAGTCCTCGCAATATTATCAGGAGGGAGGAACTGGAAGAAGGTGGAAGCACTGTTTCAACCACTGCGAGGTCTACTCCTTCCGGCCTCCGTTTTGGAACTCGGTACAGCCAAGCAGGATCTATACGCGACGATGAGAGCTTAGCTAGCTCTCCGTCTGTCCCCAACTACATGCAAGCAACTCAATCTGCAAGAGCCAAGGTGCGTTCGCACAGCCAACCCAAGCAGCGACCTATGACTCCAGAGAAGGATGGATCGTGGGGCTCTGCAAAGAAGCGGCTCTCGTTTCCGATTTCAGAGAACTTAATCAGCAATTCTGGTCCCATGATGAAGCCGTTTCGTCCTTCCGCTTATCCGCAAAGAAGCCCGAGCCTTAAATTAGGAGTCCGCTCCGAACGATCCGTGTCTTCAGTGGGCAACGACAGCCAAAATGGTGGTGATGCTACACCAACTTCTACCGAACTTTCAAGTTGCAGAGCGCCATTTCGGTGACTTATCAAACTTGCATCATTAATTTTTTTATATTAAAAAAAGGGCCCCATCAGCTGGTGGTGTGTTACTCTGCTCCTGAGTTGGATTTTTTTCTTTTTCTTCTTCTTTTTTTACTTAGTTTGTATCAACTTTGTTAATGTTTTTCCTGTGGTTGTGGCTTTGCATGTAGCATGCTACACAGGAATTGTCTCCATGTCCGAGAGTAAGCTGTTTGCACACATATTAGGAATTAAGGTACCGTATGGTATTTCTTATCTAGTCCCTCCTGGTTGGGCTCCTATAACGGCGAATTTCTTGACAAATAGGTACTGGAAGGTCTCTGCAATAATAGTTTGGCAAAACACTGCCTGAAAGCGAACTTCTACTCTAGCTCACTCATGAAACTGATAACCACTGTGTTGCTTGGAAACGCTTGTGGCAATGACGATATGTAATATGTTGGATTGTAGTGTGCTGTTACATTGTGCGTCGTCTGTGCTGTATTTTGTCAGCTTTTTGCTTCGGTGGGGGGGATGTACTGCTAGTGGACGTCGTCCTAGTTTTTCCCCAGTGCACTATACTACTCACTATTTACCAGCAATGATTGATTGAAAAGTAGTTTATGTGAATCATAGCTGCTGTTCATTTGATCTACGAGCTATTTAAGGGGCGGCATCTCGTCAACCAAATTAAAATTTCGCCAGTGGTTCCTCATATTACTTAGAATGGATTCTCACTCAGCTGAAACTCCCTTCATCTGTTTCTAGAACTAAATCTACTCATACAACCAAACTTTTCCGATTTTGACGTAGTAAAGCAGGACAGTGACGGGGAGTTATCGTTTCAGGGATAGTTTTCAGATAAATTTCGGATAGCTCCTGTGCAATGAAAAATTTGCTGTCATGAAGATTACATTGCCCTATTCCTACAGTCAAGGAAAAAAGTGACACTGTTTGAGAGAAGAATGCTCAGGTTCAATTCCACAAACTACAAAAAGGAATGATAGCAGGGAAGGTTGATTCACATGTTCGATGCGAGCCTATGCTGATCTTTTCACTTGACAGGGAAAGTGGCAGTCACCTCTACATCCTTCTGGGGCACAATCAGCTGCTGGATTCTCCAAGTTGATGATTTGAACCAACCGTAAACTTGTAAATGTGGTTGGTCCTTCTCTGAAAAGAAGGCTCTATTTCGGTACTCTCCGCTTTGTAAATTATCAATGACTCTTAATCAGCGTAGATGTCGGGGTACTGGCATAGTCTCTTCAACCCAGACACCGTGTTGAGTTTCTACGGTCCTCATAGTTGAGGTCTTCAGCAACAGCTTCCCCAGCAGCTATTGAGAGCTGAGGTTTATTGAGCTGCTGATACTGGCGTTGATCCCCGAGTTGCTGCCTGTTATCCATGTTCATGTGTCTCTGGATATCACTTCGTCTCCCGCCAAGTCCTCTGATGTTGGTCATGGCCACCATTGCTTCAGCAAAGTTCCTGTTGAATGCGTGACTTTGCCTGTTGGCGTACATGCTGCGCCCAGTGTGGGGATCACTCGTCAGTATCTGATCATAAGTCATAAGATCCCGGTGGCGGGCGAATTGTTGTTGATGTACTGTGAATCAAATCCGCGGGGTGAAATTCATGTTCAATCGATTGCGTTGTTTGCAGTGTGAAGGACTTTCAACGCGTCCAGGACAGTGACACCGACAGCCACTCCGAGCTGTTGCTTTATAGAAGCAAGGAACAGTAACACCCCTGAAGTGATCACTGCCGTAGCAACTGTCAAATGCACTTTGTATCTGATGTACCATATTCATGCAAGTCGAGTGCTTGGCTCAAACTAATCTGTACCAATTACTCAAATGACTTCTGAAATTACTCAAAAAATTGTCTAAGTAGATGCATAACATTGTAGAGAAAGATCGACGTTGTACTGTTGAAGGCCACTACTACGAATGCTGAAGTGGTGAAATGACATGCGGAGAATGCTGAGTATAATGGTCTTGTCTACACTGCAAAACTGGCAATTTCTTCTGAAGTGATTTTCTCGGCTAAGGAACAGCTTGAACAGCACTAGGAATCCAGACTGTGGAGCGCCATCGTGTGGAGGAGAATGGTGCTAATCATGCTTCGTAGCAGCAATATCAGCGTTCAACCTCGTATTAAACACAATATTACAGAAAATATCATCTTAGGCCGACATCATTGGGCCCCACGCGGCCATGACGCCGAGAGAATGAACCCATTGAATCCTCAATCCACTTCTGGAAGGACTTGCTCTACATCTCCACAGCTAGCAAAATCATTAGCCAATGGATATTCATTAGCCAATGTCAATCCAATGTATATCCAATGGCTAATGAATACTCATTAGCCATTGGCTAATGAATATCCAATGTATATCCAATGGCTAATGAATACTCATTAGCCATTGGCTAATGAATATCCAATGTATATCCAATGGCTAATGAATATTCATTAGCCAATGTCTCAAATGCTCCAACATCTGTCTCCGAACAATCGACGGCTTCGGACCAACTGACCAGACGTCAGCTCACTAACACACTGCGGAACAACCAACTGTGAAGAAAACCACAAATTCGTCACTCCTATTTTACAGCTTCCCGGCCTCCGAGTTGCATTTCTGTCGACGCACGGCAACATGTGCAGACTCACCGACAGGTTATGCAGGAGCTGTCTAGATTACCGATTCTCACTCTCTCGCTACTCTCAGCAGCTGGTGCTGCTTTGTAACGGCAGAATGAACTTGAGCCTTGCAGGTGAGATGAGCAGATTGATGTCGAACTAGCTCCACTTCGAAATCAGTCCCCACCAAGGTTACGGGATGCAGCGATAGTGTCCGTCTTGGGGAATCCGCCGTCTCATTTTAAAATTCACCAGCATACATTTTTCACGGGATCAAACTGAGCACTTATGTTTGTGGGGCTGTGGAGCATGATCGACAGAATGCATGAGTTAACCCAGTTCATAAAAATCCAGCTCTCCTGCATGTTGCTCATTCCACGGGACGAAATGTTCGACCAGTTCAGTCACCGACACCCTCGATCTAGAATAGGAGTCTCATTACACGATCTGAAGTGGTTTTCTAGCATGTCGGTGGGTCTTTACTTGCTACACTTGCTTTTGCAACACTTCGAACTGGCATTGTTGTTTGCTGGATTTGATATAGAACCAAATGGGTTGCAGGTCAGAGTTGACAAATTAATAGAGGTGTGGATGGTATCGTTCCTTTCGATTTTATTCGTGGAAAGTGTTGGAGTTGAAGATTTTGAATAAGAAATTTAACAAAACTATGGTAATTATGTTGCTTTAATTCAGATTCTTTTTCGTGTTGGTTAAATGATTTAACTTGAAGATGTATTGAATTTTTCATTTTTGTTCTCTAGCCTGAAAAGACATTTTGACATACTTTGGCTATGTAATTTATCTTTGCATGATCATTTATTTACTTATTTATTTTGTGCAAAATATATTATTTGTGACACTCAAATGGATTTTTATAATAAAGTGTTTTTTCAATATTTTGATTGATTAATGTAAAAAACTAATTTTATTTTAAAAATTGTATTGTTATGCAATAAACATAAAAAAATAACATCAAAGTAAAAAACAATTTGAGCTATAATTTTTAGAACTTTAACTACATTTTTATTCATTAACGAAGCTTGAATACAGCATTCTTTTATTTGGTATTAACGAATTTGCAATGAAAATGATCAGTTGAAATATTCAGTGTTATTGTTGCACGAAAAAAAGATAAAATTAGTATTATAATTCGTCATTTATATGTCATTAAAAGTTGAAGTTTTAATCCTTTCAGAACATGTGACACTATTTTCTGAAAAAAAAGTTAAAATGACTTTTCAAAGTTTCGATTTATTCATACATAAATATTTGAATGTATATATATATATATATATATATATAATTTCAGATTAAAATAACTTCATAACAAATCTGATACATGAGATATCAGGACTTGACGAACATATAGATACTATAAATCGTGTTGCACAAGACATCTTTCAATCTGCTAATCTCTAGATTAACATAGGACCTGCTTCTAAACCTACCAGAAGCGATGCGGAGACATGCCAGAAGATCCTCCAAAGCGGCTCAAACAAGGGCAAGAAGTGTTCTCTTCCAAGAATTGCTAACTCGGAGTTATGCAAGAGACATATGAATATGATGCTAAAATCGAGCCAAGACCAAGATGGATCTAAGCAGAGACAGATATTAAATCACTTCAATCTTACTATTTTTCTTATTGCTTTAAAATAAAATTGAATGATGTCACAATTGTATCATTGAATGAAACAAAAAAAAGTAAAAAATAATTTGATAATAAAATTTATAAAATTGAGATTCCTAAAAAAATAAAAGAAATAATACTTAAAATAGTAGATTTTATATTATTTATGTACACATTAAGTATGCTGATAATTTTTTCTATTTGATTTTTTACACATTTCTGTCATTTTTTGTCAAACACTGAATTGATTTAGTAATTTTTTTATTGAATTGATATTAATATATTTTAAAAATGTGATAATGTTTTTAAAAACTTGTTCTTGTATTTATTTTGTTTGTTTTGTTTTTTATTTTGTGTAAAACATATGCGGTTCTTATTTTAAGAACTAGTTTGTTAAGTGTGTTTTTATTTTTATATTAAAATATACTTTTAATTTATTGTTATTTATTTTTCAAAAAAACCTTGACATCTAAAAAATTTATACTTTTAATTACAGATATACAAAAAATTAATAATACAACAATAATTCAGATGTATTTTAAAGTATTGTTTATTTTTTGTTAATCTCTATTATATACAAATCAACAATTAAAGCATCTTTTATATACTTTATCTTTACAAAAACTAATAAAAAATATATATATATATATATACATATTTTATAAATACCAACAAAAAAAATATTTTATTCAAAATTTAAATTACAACTACATGTATGGGAATTCTAAAGAGAGGCAAGGGTGCTTTCTTAATCCCACCTTAGCAAAGCAAGTGGAGGCACTATCCGCATGGTATAGTGTACACCCTATTTAGTAGGTGCTTAGGGTCTTTTTTTTTTAATAGTAATAGCACATTTAGTGCTTAACTTGGTAGAACCACAATTGAGTGTGTTTGTTGATTCAAATCTTAGTAAAACAATTATGTTTTATGTTTGTTTCTTTGTAAGTATGTAATTTTATAAAATTTAAAATATCAAAATACTAAAAATACATACTACATAAAAAAATTATATAGTTGTTCTTGTGAAGCTGTAAGTATAAAATACTATATTTAAAGATTCATAAAAAGATGGAGATTTAATATAAATTCTAAAATACTTAAAATATGATTATTATTTAATAATTTTTAAAGTTTAATTTATCATATATCACATACAATTTTAGAGTATTAAAAATTTGTCTGTAGAATTATATATATATATATATATATATATATATGCTGATAATTTGTTAGCAAAATAAAAGCAACAAATCATATAGTTTCTAAAAAGTATAAAATAATATATAAATTATATTAAAATATGTATAAATTATATTTAAAAGTTTTCATAATATTATATATATATTTGTCAATATAATTTAATATATTTTGAGATTTTAATATATTATGAATATTGAATTACTAAATTATATTTTAGTATTATCTATCATGGTTTTAAGAATAATCAATTTTTTAAAAAGTTAAAACATTTATAGAATTAAAATATCTATTAAAAAATTTTAATTTTATAAATGTATGTTGGAATCTAAATATTTAAGATATTTACAATTTTTTTTTTTTTTTAAATTTTATTGTTCTAATTGTTATTTTTATAATTAATGCTCTTCATATTTTCTACAAAATTAATGAATACATAGAAAAGCCTTGCATCAAAAGCATACATGAAAAAAGTGATAGATAAGCTAGACACCGACAATGGAATGAAGCTAGATTTAGGGTTCGCCGACTCCGGTACCGACAAGTGCCGAGTTGCGGTGTCGGTGACATGTCTCGTGCTCCCATGCCCTTTGCCACCTCCTTTAGATGAGTTTCAAGCTCTAATGAACCATAATGTAATGTTCACACGGAGATTGCATTGCTTTAAATTGATACACATATTTCGCAAAATAGTTTTCAACGAGCATTGTGACAGGCTGAGGGTCGACTCTCTGCAGTTCACAGGCTTGCAAGGTATGAAATATGATTTGAAACGAATACCATCCTGTCTTTAGGACTGAGACGGTGACGTAGTTTACATTACGACTGAGAAAACCTTGAGGTGAATTGAAAGATTTGCACGTGAAAGGTCTGACTAAGAACTTCCAAATCAATCAGTTGAAGAAAACCGCGGTACTAATTCTGTAACAGATCGCGGTTCAATCTACAAGTGTTTCTTGGTGAGGCCACAGCCCAAGGTCTGCAGCGGAAGCTTGGGAATATGGCGGACACCCTCGGCGAAGACGGTGCCCATGCCCATGTGGAAATGGCTTTCGACGTGGCAGTGAAAAGGCCAAGCACCGGGATTGTCTGCAACATACCTCAACGCAACCCAACCGTAAGGAAACACTGCAACTGTGTTGCGGAGCGGAGGGTCCACTAGATTGAACGAAGCGGAATCCTTCGAAGCATTGTACAACCCGTTACCATAGCCAAGCACCCAAAAGTCGTGGCCGTGGAGGTGCCAGGGGTGAATCTCACTGACGTTGGGTGTCATGGTGTTGGCGTTTTGTACAATCACGTCCACGATGTCATCTTTCTCGAACACATACACGGGGGTCCCATAAGTGGCAGACGGAGGAGAGGGCGGCGAGAAGATGTTGTAGCTCTTTGCAGGAAAATCCGGAGGTGGAATGGGGTTGTTGACGCCCTTTATCTTGTACTTGAGTGCGGCGATGGTTGGCGTGGCATTGTGCACATAAGAGATGTTGTTTACTGCCCACTTAACATTTCCATTGATTTCGTTCTGTGTGCCTAAGAGCACGAGAGTGCGGTCATATTTCTTCGGAGGCGGGGGTTCGTAACCGGGTTTGGCTAGGAGCTTCTTTACAAAATTGAGGCTAGTGGCGGTGTCGTTCCAAACGGGGCTCACCGGAGCGGGGGTGGTGGGCAAGAGAGTCGCCGGGTTCGGCAAGTACTGAATCACCGCGAGGCCGGTGGGTGTCAGGGGAAGCCTGCCGCGCACATTGATTGCCGCCCAGTAATTTTTGGACGTGTCCTGGTTTGCGGTAAAGAGCACGTCGTAGGTCTGGCCGGAGTAGATGTCGAGGTTGTAGACATCGAAAGGCTTAACGTAATGTCCATCCGCCATGACGACAGTCATTTTGTGATTCTGCATTGAAGAGCTCCAGAATGTGAGCTCCAGAATGGTGCACTACTTCAAAGCTTGTTAGATAACTCTTTAAGTCCCTTAGAAGAGATGTGCTCACCTCTAGGATGAAGTTTAATGTGGACAAGGACGCGACGCTTGCGATACGCAGGCGATAAGTTTCTCCGGGAGTGACAGGGATAACATGGGGCGCGCACCAGGGGCTGCTGACATTGCAGGTAAGGCAACCAGGTGGAGAAGCAGCACTTTCCGGGAGTCGGGAGCAATTGTACTTACCTCTGCCCTCTATCAACAAGGACTGCACACAAAACACACTCTGGCCATTAGCGTATGAACATTCTCATATCTGTGCAGAAATGTTCTCCTTGGGTGCATCACACTGCATTTACAAGCGACCAAATTAGACTTGTTATGAGTTGTGGATGCACACCTGTGGCTCGCCCACAAACCTGAAGGGAACGCTGTTGAGACCGAGTTCTTGCTCATATATGGATTTGTGCCACCAGTCGTTGAGAAGGAGTCTGTGGTCGCCGTCATACGAGAATGGCTCCTGCTTGTGATCCGGCAATGTTACAATAAGAGAACCGTAGAGTCCCGCTGATCGCTGCATTCCGAAGTGGCCATGGTAGAAGTACGTTCCAGCCTACACACGGCCATGTTCACCTATCTTGTCAATACCACACTACTTAGGAGCCACTGTGTGGTGACCGATCAAGTTGCACTTGAAATTTGACTAACCTCAAGTGTCATGCTAGCTCACCCTGTCAACTTTGAATTTGTACGTGAAAGTCTCTCCTGGGTTAATTGGACACTGGGACACATAAGCGGCTCCATCGTAATATGGTGTTTCTTTCTGCAGGTACAACACAGGTGTGATCAATTTCTCAAGTTCTAGACTCATCTAAGCTTCATTGACTGAGTAGCTGTAGCACAACACATGATTCGTCCTTCATTTCGAGCTTGAATGCAGATGGTTCCTTCCCAATGTTGGATTTAACTCCACCTGATAAATGCCGTGCCAATGAAACACAACGCCCTCTGTAGGAATGTGATTCGTCACTTCGATCACGACCGTATCCCCTTCCACGGCATAAATTGGAGGCGATGGATACTGCCCGTTGGCCGCAATAATCAGCTTCTCCACGCAATCCGGCGCCGAGAACATGTAATCCACGGTCCAATTATGCCGCACCACGGTCGCCTCCGTTTGCAGAATCAACAACACCAGCACTACACATCCTACAGCAGCATGAGTTCCACTCTTGAGAAGCTTCATTGTTCCTGTGTTCGCTTTGTAACCGAGTGGTGAATGCTAATGCCACAGTTAGAGAAAACAGCAGTATGAATCGATCAGCAAGAAGGACTTCCACCCCTTCTGTGCTTCGCTTGGTAGGAATTAATTGGATTGAATGATATGTCCACAAAATTCGTTCTCTTCGTCCCAGTGTTTATATACTCCACGAAATTGCTACCAAACAAATTACGATGCCATTGAAAAATACGCTCTTCAGAAGGGTCGTAGATCAAATCGAGTACAGGTTTCATGAGTAGAGGGCGACCTTTTCCAAATTGCAGCTTTCAACAGTCTCAGCTCAATGGTTGGGCTGCTGACGGTCTCATCCAGCTGGTGGACCTCGCAACAAGGAGTCGACAGAAATATTTCTAGCTATGTCAATCAGGTCAACTCTGCATCCTGTCTTGCCCTGTCATTTATGTACTCTGAGTTCCTCGGGAACCTACCTTCTGAAACAGTCCGCCTTTCCACTACCGGCAGGGTACTCAGAATCCCATGCGCTTTTCATGTGATGCCTATTCTATAGATCTCTCTGATTGTGAGACACTTATGCTATGCAATCGTGTCCGCTTCGACAACAGGCTTATGCCAAAAGATCTCATTAAGGATGTTATGCAGAACAGCGAAGTGACGATCGACTCAAAATTCAGGAGACACAAAGAATGCACTGAGAAGTCAGTCCCACATTCTCCGCTACTTGACGCAACTGTACTCGACATAGTGCCGAGAATTTCAGCAACGTGGGCATGTTGTGTCACATGCAAATTTCCTAGCCTTCAAGTTTTCTGATAGAGCAATTATCTCACTGGTTACGTCAAAGTGAAGGGCTGCGGCTCCTACCACAACGCTTGTGTCCGTCGTCTGTTTCAAAGCTGGGCAGCCAATATTTAACCTGGTAGTGGTGCTGGTGAATTTTTCTGACGTGACATTCGTTTCATCAGTTTGTGCCAGCAATGAAAGTTAGGTTGTCTATGACAAGTATTAGCATCCGCGGGTAATCCAGATACAGGTCACTCCTCGATTACACCAACAAATTAACATATTGCTAGTCGCTTCGTTGGAAGAAAAGGTTTCAGCTGTAAACAGATCGAGTCCATACTCCATTATTGTGCAAATCAAAACTGTCAGAACTGAGCTCGACACTGGTAGCATGGAAGCCATGAAAGGTAGTCATGGAAATGCATTTCAACCAGGCAAATTTGGACGCAACGGGGTGGACATGGAGCGAGCAAACTGCTCATGGGAAAGTTTGTCTCCAATCGATTAATTGCGATTAGTTGGTAAGTTCCTTGAGAAGTGCACTCCGAATCAAGCATCTTCCGGGTTCCAGTATGGACGAATCATTACATAATAGAAGATGGTTCATTGTCCAATCTGATCAGATTTTAATTTCCCTGTCAGAAGGTACATCGATCAGAAGCGGGCCCTTGCAGAAAATTTTGTGCTGATTCAGCTTTGGGATCTACGTCTATAAGGATTTGATACGGGGAAGTGACCAACAAATCTCAACGACACAGTCATGGTCACTGACAAAGGATGCAGTATACAACAGACCATCGGTGCTGAATGACACATAAGAACAAGTTGCTCAACAAGTAGCACCAGCAGCAGCAGGCCATTCTGTTCACAGCATCTCTCAATAGAAGACAGGAAAGTAGTCTTTCCTAGCTACGAAAATGCGAAGGATATTCCTGCCACCTACTCCAGCTTCTGCTACGAGCCAAAATGCACGAGGCATTTCCACATGGATAAAACACCCACAAAAGTTTGCTTTGACGGGATGAGTGCTTACGGATTTGCAATCAGAATCAATAAATTAACATGAACGGCAATGCAAGTTGACAAGATTAAGATGTAGGATACCTTGGAGAGTCAGACTAGAGATTCTTGGACCAATTTGTGTTTGTGTTAGAGTGCGGCCATGTGACTCTGTTTGCACGATATGATCATCCAGCTTCATGCACCTTCGAAAATGGAACTAATACACCACAAAGCAGCAAGTAACAGTATTGTACCAAAGAAAGGAAGAATACAAACAACCAGAAACAAGCTGATAAAACAGAGGTCGTAAGGTTTAATTCAGCAAAGCCCAATGCCCACGATATATGAGTACAAATGCTGCTCTATTACAGATAGAGACAGACTCTCTAAACCAAGGGCGTAACAACTACGATTGACTACAAGGGCATGAGCAAATCACTTTCTCTTCCTTCTCAAATGATGGCAGTGCCTTGACAACTTAATGGGGGTGCAGAGAACACCCCTGTCGACTGAAGCAAATTATCACTTTTGCCATGTGAAAAAACTAGTGCTAAAATTGAATTTTAAGCTTAAAACTTCAAACGCAGTCAAGTGCACCCAATTTACATATCCTACGCAAGAGACGCACACAGATGCATAAAAGTACACGTGAATAGCTTGGAAACAATAATAATTCTACTTACCTTTCCTTTCATGATCGACTGGCGGGCTCTTGTAACATTATCCTATCATCACAGAACAACAAAGGAAATACAACTCTTGCTAGCCAAAGAATGAGTAACAGTTGAACCTAAAACGTTCAGAAACAACGTTAATCAATTCTTTTCAATAAGCGCAGTGAAGAAGGGTAATTGTATTTGAGTTCTTTCGAATCGTTATCTCAAACTAAGCATCCAATTTTCAAAAAATCTATCTCGAAGACAGATGTCATCACAAAACCCTCACTTAAAGATGACTGACGAATATTGAGGACACGCTGTGGACACTTGTATGCATTGGAAAGGATTCAGACCTAATCCTACTTCTGAGACCATTTATTGTAAGCTTTGACACACATGCTGATCACTTATGCAACGAAACGTAGTTTATCTGGTTATTGCACTTGCTGATTGGCAGACTCAGTCACTAAGGGCAACATTGGGGACTTGCCGTGAATGCAAACTACACCAATCAGTAAGCACGTCACTAAGAATAGAAACGCAGTGTTGGAGAACATCACCGGGAGCTTAAAGCTAATTCCACCATGAGTTGTGAATGTGTGCTCTACAAGAAGTGGGAAGATAAGAAAAACGTCTAAAAGACCACCGCTTGCACTGCATTGAACCTCACGTACCTGCTAAAATTAGGGCTTCGCACAAGTGCCACGTAAAGCCCGAAAAAGGCAGTGAAACTCGAGTAGGGGAATTCCTTGTGTGCGCACATCGGAAACAAAGGCGCTCTTAGCAACTGGAAATTGCAAAATAAAGTAGCGCCTGTATTGAATTCCATCCAAGAGAAACAAGAAGTATGTCATCGACGCAACGACGCGCTCCACTGCGTGCATGCTGTCTTAGAAGTAGGATTAGGTCCGCATCGTTAACGCAAGACCTAATTTTACTTCTAAGAACTTCCGCGCCTACACCTACATGTTCAAACGCTTCACATTATTCTCATATTGCGTGATAGCCCCGGCTAACACCTTCTCTGATTACATCAACCAAAATGGGTTCTTGAAAAATGCATATACACTTATTTTTTGCTCCCCAAAGCTCCCCGTCAAGGCCTAAGCGGTGCATTCAACTACGCCCGTGAAAAAGTCCCGCAAGCCCATTGATGAGAAGAGTCTAGGATTGAGGCCGTGTGGCGATGCGGAATTCGGTTCACGAAGAGCTACCGAGGGCTGCCAATGCCATAGCCATCAAATTTTTGCAAAGCTGAACAGTCTGAGGCCGAGATAGTCTCTGTTTGCAAACAAGCTCTCTCAAACATGCACTTCAATTGAATCTGAACAGGAAATTCTGCGCCCCAAGATTAGAAATCCTTCGCATGTTCGAATTCCGGTACTCACTTCGTCGAGACACTGATTGCAGTGCAGTAAGATAAACGTGGCAGGAACAAAATGCAGCACAAGCTGCAGGATTCGAGACAGAAGCTAGATTGAAACTTTAAAGTACGCAGGTTTACGTTTTGAGACTTGTGGCTCACTTTCTCTCACGTCTCCCAGCGTTCGACAATGTCGCGCGAAATACTATTGCTTTTTATGTAGTCTTCCCGGTTGTGATGTTATGCAATTTGAGGCCAAGCTGCTGAGTGTCTTGGATGCTCAGGTTTTGTCGTGATCTTTGATATCTTTTTAATCTTGCAAGGGCGTGGAACCCAGCGCGCGGCATGTAGTGTGTACTACTGCTTGTTTCTGGGTGGTCCTTGTTTTGTTTTGTTTTCTTTTTGTAATTTGAAGGGCTTGTTGATTGATTATTGGGAAGTATTCTGTTAATTTTGGTTTCGCGAATGTGAGTAATAGCTCGTAAAGTTTGCAATAGGGAACATTGTCAAGGCCTGCTGGAAGGTTCAATCAGTCACAACGAAATTTGCGATCATATGTAGCAATTTCGTCATACCTGGGCTTCGAAGTGAGCGAAATACAGAAGCAAGGTGTAAGAGAACAGCGTCTCAAGGGTTACAGGGTTTGTGGGTTGCTACTAATGGCAATGTCGGTCATTCAAAAGCAAGATTCCTCCAACGCTTGTGTGCGAGGATGTTGCAGCAGCGATTACGTGCCTTTGGCAATTCCCAAGTCCGACATCCAAATCGTCTCCGAGATTGCGCGTGGTTAGTAAATTCTCTATGCGTTTCTCCACTCTTACATTTGGAGGTAGTATGTGTGAACTGCGCCTTCAGAAAATTCACCTCTAAAGTCTCAAAGATTCATGAAATCTTTTTCGAATATAGCTCGAGGATGGAGTATGTAAAAAGATTAGAAAGTGTTTGGAAGGACATATGAAGAAGTCGCCTCCAAATTTCAGTCCATGTATAAATTATTTGCAATTTAGAGGGTTGAATTTGCATCTTAGTTGGCAATTCATTTTAAGATTCTTGTGACTGTGGGTGATTGCAATCTTGAAATCGATTCAATTGGTCTACAATTTCCCTTTGGTTGTATGCCATTAATGTGCGGTCTTTGTACAAAAGATCTACAGTCTTCTGAGGTTTCCATCTCATGACTTGATCAAAGTATGATAGTTTATGTGTATATATCAGACCATCGTACTTTTCTTCTTGGATCTTCTTCTCGAGTATCTGATGATACCTAGAGAAAGCATTAAAGTCTTTAAACATAAAATGTTTTTTAGCAACGATAAGCTTCCTCTTGATAGCTTTGTTAATCCTTAGACAGACTTGAGGTATCATCTTTGTCCTCTCTTCCAGCGACAGGTGAGCAACTACTCTGTCTCTTATTATGATAATACAGGGGCTGAAAGTGTAGTATATGAAGCCCGGTTTCAAGGCAAATCTGTAGCGGCGAAAAAGCCACGTTTATCTACGACAAATGACATGGATCGGTTCCACACGGAACTGCAGGTGTTGAGGTTAGTCATTCTTTCTTCTCAGCCTTTGACTAAGTTTTTGAAAAGCACAGCTTGTTTCGACTTGGAGGGGTTCATCTTAAATCTTCAAGTTAGAGACCTTTATTTTGAAACATATATTGGTCACATTGTATTCACCTTCATAATATCTGGTTGTACCACAGTAAGTTGAAGCATCCAAACATAGCTACGTTGATTGGTGCACGTGCTTATCCACCCGATTACTACTTCCTTTATGATCTTTATGAGCATGGGAATCTGGGAGATGCGCTTCACGTATCTGAGTGGCGACCATCTTTGCACCAAGTTTTGTCCATTGCAACACAATTAGGTTAGTCTAGTGCTCTGTGGTAATGATCAAATGTGTGCCCACGATGAGCTGCTCATGTTGTTCCTTATGGATTCTCAATTGTTGCGAGAATGAAGATGTTAATCATGATTGAAGGTGCTGTTAATGTGAAGACAATCTCTAATTTCTTGGTAAAAGCTACTAAATCTCAATGTGGGGGCCTGCAGCGAAGGCCCTGCAATATTTGCACAAGGAGGGTATTGTGCACCGAGACGTGAAGCCTGCAAATATTCTGGTGATTTACTCCATTCCAAGCTGATAGTTGTAACTTTGCATATTGAGCTTTTGCTGGAGTATGTTAAATGGATAAGTTTTTCGACTCTAAATTTTGTAAAGAATGTGGTGAGGACTGGACCTAAGCTTGTTGGGTGATTGTTGACGCATGGTGGTTTGCAGCTTGACAGCAAGTGGGATGCATATATAGCAGACTTTGGGCTTGCTGCAAAGGTTGCAGACCTCTCAAAGCATAGCATAGAGAACTGGAAATCCTCAGGGAAGCCCACTGGCGGATTCCACAAAAAGAATATGGTTGGTACCCTCTTATATATGGCTCCAGAAGTTCTCCGGAAAGATGTGCAATCAGAGAAATCTGATGTGTATGGATACGGCATCACTCTCAAGTACGTAGCTGTAAAGATTGGGATGGTCTTTGTTCGGCTTTTAGTAAAAAAAATTGGTCGTTACTTATAATTTGTCAATGCAAATTTTTGAACACCAATCTTCTTTTAATTCTAAACATTAGATATTTATTAAAACAACCATATCTCTTTGGTTCAAGAAAGAGCGCTTGTGCATTTATGAAAATATATGCTCTTCTTCACATTGATTTCCTTGCAGTTTATGGTCTGCAGTTAAAGGCACAACAGAAAATGTTGCAGTCAGAGTGTGCTAACTGTCTCTCTCCGATCTGAATGGTTCTCGACTGAAATGATCCTTGACTGAATTGTTGGCAGTGAACTTATTACAGGCGTTGTGCCATACACTGATCGGAAGACTGCAGCGCAGGTAGCTTGCTTAACAGCTACACTTCTCTTTGTACTGTCTTAATTATGGTTTCTTGAAAGTTCGAAGTTACGTAGGAGATGACCGGCATGGTGTATTATTTGAATACGAAGGAATCTTTATGCATGTGGGATTTTCAATTTATTCCTGTGAAATCGAAAACAAGTCTGGAAATCTTTAATATCTCCTTGACATCGTGAGGTGGGTTTTGGTCTGATGGCAGGCACATACGGTACTGGAAATGAATTACTCAGAGCAACAACTTTCTGCGGCTGTAACTTCTCAAGGGTTGAGACCAGTACTTGCAGGTCCAGAGTCTGGCACTCCGTCAGCGTTGACTTCCTTAATTGAACTATGTTGGCATGGCGACCCTGCAAAGCGTCCATCTTTTGACTATATAGTGGAGTCTTTAGATATGATCACTGCAAAGCTATTCTCAGAGAAGAAGTCGGTTGAAAAATCTATTGGGGAAGTAGATGTTGCTACCTCTCTATTCAATAGTGAGAGCAATGGATTGGAGTCGGTTTTGAATTATACGCAGCAAAAGAGAACAGATGTAGACTGGGCCTCTCGGGCTGTTGAAGGGTTGAGCTCAAGTGTCCCAGAGCAATCATCCTCATCTCTTGGTTGGCTTAACCAAACAACCGATAACGCAAGCTACCTTCCGGTACTCTCCGTGGGATCATTCTCAACAAAAGGTGCAAGGCAAACTATGGAGGACACAAACTTCTTGAAGTTTCAACTCGGAGGAGCTCTTAATGTTCATGCTTTTGGTGTCTTTGATGGGCATAGAGGTAGTCTCTTGTACTTTTTGAGATTCAGCCTGGTCTTGTGTCGGGTAAAGTTCTGGTAAATGTGGTATGCTAACAAGAAATAGGCTTAACCTTGCTACCCCTTTCACAGATGAATTGATTTGCTGTGTGTTTTCATATGGATTAGGGCCTGAGGCCGCAGAATTTGCAGCTATCGCAATGCCCCAGCTTTTGGTATCAAAGGCTTCAACTTTAAGGTACACGTGATTTAAATGGCGAAAGAAGTGTCTTCAAACTTCTCTGTATGACTACCAATTTATCTTTTTCAACTTGTAAGACTTAGAAGAAATGTTGTTGAAGCTAGTATTTATATGCTCTGATTCCACTAAAAGCTGTCCAGTGCTTACTCTGATTGAGTAAGCACGTAAATATAGTAAATTTGCACCTTGGGCGTGACACATTGGCCAATTAAATGTTGCTGGGAAGGTTTGATCCATCTTAGAAGACACGTCTAATCATTTTGTTGTTTTTTCGGTTGATTACAGCCCGCAGGATGCTTTGTCTAGTGCATTCATTGAAATAGATGTGGCTTTCCGCCGAGAGTTAGACAGCCAACGCCAACGGAGGAAAGGCGGTGGCTTCGATTGGCACCCTGGGTGCACTGCTGCCACTGCGATTCTTGTAAAAGATACTCTGTACGTTGCCAACGCTGGAGATTGTCGAACTATTTTATGCAGAAATGGAAAAGCTATTCCTCTTAGCATGGTATTATTCATTCTCTTTTTCTAAGATTTTATGTTAAAACCGTCGTTTTGCCGTTAACTACACTCTTTGATTTGTCTTTTTGTCACCAAGCTCTGTCCTAAAACTAGTTCTATTCTACTATATCCGTGTTGTTTTTAATTAATTTATTTTTGGATCGCCACAGGATCATACAGCGAGCTGCAGCAGTGAGCGTGAACGAGTAATTAAAGCTGGTGGGTCCGTCAGTTGGAGAGTGAATACGTGGAGGGTTGGTGCAGCTGCTCTTGAGGTACTCACATGCTACCTTTTCAATGCGAGTCGTCACTACTGGCATAGCCCATTGTAGTTCGACAGAGATAAAAGTTTTCAATACGCTTGCTTTTTAACTCATACCAAGTTTCAATGCAACTCATTGATAGGTCACGCGATCCATAGGAGATGATGATCTGAAACCGTATGTAACTGCGGAACCGGAAGTAGCTGTGTGCAAATTGACTGGCGATGATGAGTTTCTGGTAAAGTCTCCTTGCTTTTCGAAATGGCTTCCTTTCATTTGTTTTGTTTTATTTTTGTGTTCTTGTCTTGTCTTTTTTTATTTTCTTTTGTTTTGTTTTTCGGTAGAGAACTAAAGCTGTCATATGAGTTTATCAAATAGATACTGTTTTTGTATATCTGACCAAATTAGTTCTCGGCTGTGACGAGCCATTTCATGATCAAGCCAACGTTTGTTCTCGATGTTCTAAGCCTACCACGATAAGTTCGATCATTGTTTGAACTGATAACTTGGTGAAACCTGGTGCAGGTACTCGCAAGTGACGGGTTGTGGGAGACAATGCCAAACGATGACGTCGTTGCTATTATCAAAGATACGGTGAAGGAGCCGAGCATGGTTTCCAAGAGATTAGCAACGGAGGCTGTGGAACGTGGCAGTCGTGATAACATCACGGTAATTGTTGTATTCCTGAAGCCTGTTTCAACAGTAGAGCGTGTATACTAAAGGAATTTTGGATAGCAGGTTCCAAAATTTTCTTTGCGTCCCCCCTATTCCCTACTCATGATTCAGAGCTGAAACATGAAAGGACGGCCACAAAGGTTGGAAAAAATCAGAAAAGGAAATCCTGCTGCATTGGGCAGGTTTTTTTACATTGTTCTGCATTCTTTTAAATGAGGGGAGACTCCTCTTCGTTGATTCATGAACAAGGCCGTCTATTGGCAAAAGCATTTACTCGTATCCCACTGGTTGAAAATCCTTATTAAGGTCCCAACTTGGTAATGAAAAACTTTACTTTGGAAGTCTTAGCCTTTGGATACAATATAAAGTTAGAAAAATCCATAAAATAGACCAAATCATTTTTTTCTTGTAAGCCTAAATATGTTGACTCATATTTTTAGTCTAACAATTATAAGAAGTACAAAAAATTGATTTTTTAAAATTTTTAATGATTATTTTTAGTATTTTGGACATCACTTGCTAAATTTTTCTAAAAATCACTTCTTGAGATGTGCCAATGGAAATTTTAGGAGATAACATTATTTGTGCCATGTAGGAAAAAATATATTTCATCTTATCTTTTCTTCTAAGAACCTTTGGATTGATTTTTGTAAGTATTAAGTCAACCAAATGAGTTTTCTCAATTTCAACCAATCAAAGGATTTAAAAATTGTGGCCTCTCACCTTGTCCACAAAGTATAAAGACTTCCTTACTCTATGCCTTTGGTTTAAAAAATAGAAATATTTACTTTAAGAAGGATTTTGCCTCCTATCCACTAACCTAACACTCTTGAGCTCCAAGGTAGCAAACAAGGGCAAAGTCCTTTGCCCTAGACTCAACCCTTGCAAATGATAATCTACTAGGCAATAATTATTTTAAGGCTAAATTTAGAGATTTATTTGCAAAACCTTTAAAAAATATTAAAATTTTTATATTATAATGGCAAGACATTTTAGAAGAAAAAAATTCAAATATATATATATATATATATATATAAACTTTTTTTTAGTATTTTTCAATAAAAGGGTTTGCCAAATCTTACATAGGCTATTTTAGAAAGTATTGGTTTTTCGTCTTTATTTCTATAATTTACTATAATTTATTAGCAAACTCACAAAACAATAAGACTAGTATCAAAATCCTGAAAGATTTAATTGTCATATCTTGACTAATATATTTTTCTTGGTTCTTTTGATATTTTTTTGTAAACTTCTTATATTTGAGATCTTTTTAAAATTGCTAAATGATGTTTAATCTAGGCTCTTCAACTTTCTTAGATCAATTCAAACCCATTTAAATTATTTTTAAAACCTCTTCACATATTCTTGTAGAAACCTGAAGAATCAAATATTGTTCGGAAGCTTATTTTAGTAATCAGAGCAACAAACTTCGGAATGCCACGAACCACTAGAAATGTCCATTCATTCACTGAAGTAGAAGAGTAAACAAATAGGAAAAAAATGGTCTCAGCATTTGCATTAGATCTGTCCCTAAAAGGACCGCCTAGTCATCGAAATATGCTTGCTTGGTGCAACAGCAATAAACGAGCGGCGTCACCTTCAAAACGGTGTTCACCACTACCTACTAGTGTACAGTATTGCAATATTGGAGAAATCAAGTTATTGCAATGCTTGCACAAACCCAAGCAAAGCATCTACCTCGCGGTTCTCAGATGGGTACTTGATAATTTGGCTACTGTTCTTAGGGAGGAAGATGACAGTTGGGTAGCTTTGCAGATGCAGGTTCTCCTTTGCGTAGGCTTTCTGAGCTCCATCAGCATTGAACTTGCCGACCTGCTCCGTTCAACACCAGAAGCCAACATTCAGCACTCTTCTTGCACAATCTCAGTTATGACAAAAGCGCAAGTCCAGACTGGGTACACGTCTTTTCATGCAAAGATTAGACTGAAAGACCCTTCGAACTGTTACGTTGACCAAATAATAAGAGACACGAAAAAGTGAAAGATTCGGAAACTTTGGCGTATCTCATTCTGCACTTAGTGATGGTGCTAGTTGCCACGTACCACAACATTTGATCCCGCCAACTTTTCTGCCACGGCGTTGTAGGACTCGTCCATTGCCTGCCACAAAAAGCACTTAAATTAGCCACAATCTCTCTCTCGGACAGTGTAATTCTGTGTTAGGTTCTGTGACTAGTTCAGGCTAAGTAGATGCAAGTCTAGGAAACAATACAGGGACTAATTAGTTACAATGGACGACATGAAACTGAGTTTTAGGTTACAGTTCCATATTCTGTTCGTAAAAGCACTGAAGGACACATCGCATTATTCAACTTTGGTGTAATGTTGAGCAAGTAACTGAGTATCGACGGATAAAATCAATACTAGAAATGTAGATGGTTTGCTGTTGTTAATATGCCACGCTGAAAGAGAGAAACTGAGGACGGGGTAAATGTACCTGAGAGAAGGAGCACCAAGGCGCATACAACACAATTAGTGATGACTTGTCACGGTTCTCTCCTTTCGCCAAGGCTTCCATATCCTCCCGTCCGAATGTCACCACATTCTCGCCGGTGAAAAGATCGGCTACTTCAGTTTTCTCTCCGAGAGTGCCGGAGGACTCGGCCACACCATCAAGGTTACCCTGGATACAGAAGCAGCAACACGCTATTTAGTAGAGCATACATTAAGCAGAAGGTTGAAGATGGTTCAGCTTGAAAACAGAGGGCCAAAAACCCCTCGTAGACACTTCATCGATAGAAATGGCAGTGTACTTTATCGATCGCACAACCTCGAGTCTACAGCCTAGACTTGACGCGCCAGTCAAATTCGGTAAACATTCGATCGACAACCACGCAATTTATTACCAGAGTTGAGACAAACCACATACGAGTTTCCAGAACTTAAACAAGTTGAAGAATTATTCCTAACCTTGTGGAGACCACATTCCTTGGCCTTTGCATCCTCCCACCACCATCTGCCTTCTCTTTCATGTTGTCCTGGCAGTACAGCCCTTGTGCATGGTTCGCACCCAATAGATACGTAACCCTGCAACACAAAGCGCTGTTAGTACAGAAGTTTTCAAGAATTCTGAACCGACAAGTTCCGATATTCATAAATGTACACATCTTCCGAAATCTTATTGTGTCGGAGAGCACACAAACCTTGAAGTGCAGGGCATTGACAGGAACATCCATGGTGCGCAAGAACGACCATACGGCAGATCCCGAAACATTTGACAGCGGGTTCCACTTCACAAGGCTTCCAGGACCGCCATCCAGGCCCTCAAAAGCAGGGTCCACCTGGTTACGAATCCACCGCATTCATCGAGAAAGGTTAGACTACATTGTCCGAGAAATGTGTAAAAATACGATGATTCTGCAGTTCCAAGGTAGATAGAAGTGACAAAGTACAGAATCTGACCAGAGCTTCACAGGATTACTAATAGTTATAGAGCGATCAGGTTGCGATGATAACCTGTACAACCGGAACGTTGGCACGTGTTCCGGGCGATTGGTCTTTACGTTGTCCAGTGATCCATGCCTTCAACCCCTTGAGTGCCCGACGAAGAGGCCTCACCTTCCGCACCCTGCAGCACTCTTGGTGACCGTCCTCGTAGAAGGAGAACAAGCCCTTAGTACGCGTAAGCTCCTCAACCTCTGCGGCGTCAGGGTACATGTATTGAATGCGAATGTTGTAGCGCTTCTCTACGTCGTCGAACAATTTCAAGGTTTCGGGGTTCAGCCTTCCGGTCTCCAAGCTGAATACTCTGAAGGGACGGCCTGTAAGGTGTGCGTACTCGATCAGCGCTACGTCTTCGGCTCCACTACAACCGGACAATCAAGAGTCAAGTTAGACAGGCATTATAAGGACTTTCATCATTTCCAATTCTCGAATCACTGTGTGGGGATATTGAATCTGTTTTCAGAGAATAACGAGTTTGTTGCAGTTGTTCGACACAGTCGTTTGAGAATAGCAGGAAACGCTGATAAGCGCTCGAACTTAATTGATACGTACCTGAACGCGATGGCAATATCGTCACCGAATAGGGAAAGAGCTTTATCCATAATCTCTAAAGGAGATGCGGAGCCTAATTCCTCCGCCAGCTTGGGGATATCAACGGTGCTTTGCACAGTCTCTGCACATGGCAAAAAACAAACGTAAGCTTGTGAGCCAGTAATTTAAATAACCAGCTAGTATTTTAAATTTGCCAGTTTGAGATGACCAGATAGTCCTTTCACATATACACGCGAGGTACTGGAAGACGACACCTTCCACCAAATTCTGAAATTATCTTGACAACGAATGGGCACCGCATTCCGGACTACGCTTTACACTACAATTTTCCCTTCCAAACCAAACACTACAAAAACTTAACAAGGTTTAAGGGAACACTAAAACTTCAAGCGTTCTTACCGGAAACCAAGGCAGTTGCTGAAACGGGCAGCATTCTACGAGGCTGAGCGATGTCGAGTTCAATCTTCTTACCGCCCAACGCCAGGCTTCGTGACGAAACCCCGGCGGAGGACAATCCTCCGAGTTGACGCCCATTCTGCCCTCTAAAAGCCAACCCTGTTCACGGCAAGAGAGAGAGAGAGTCCACAACGCCCAATCAGATAACGACACCGCACAGAGCCTGCGCAACTTACCAAAACTCTGCAAATCCCACAAAGAAACGCACACAACCAACAACTTCCGAAAACCGCCGAAGCCACCCACGGCCACACCCTACTCACCACCAGTCCTGACCGCATCACACACTAAACCTCAACCCAATGTCCCCAAACCACAATCTAGAAACCACAAGAAAGTACCGAATTCCAGGAAAACAACGACCACACCAGGCCACGCACCTGAAACAACCGATTGGCGTGACAGCGACGCCGGAGTGGACGGCGCGGGCGCCAGACTAGCCATGACAGCCGCCTCCAGTGACGCAACCTTCAACGCCATACCTCCTCCTCTCGCACGCAATGCGCTCAGTCACTTCACCCCTAACAAAAACTCGCAGGCGGCGTCGCGGTTCACTAGCAACACCAGAGCTTCCGATCAGCTCAAATGCGAGCTAATAATGGGCGAGAGATTCCTTACACCACGGTGGGTCGTCGGCTGTTTTCTGCACTCTTATCATGGATGAGCGACGGTTTGTGCTTTCACAGGGCAGGCACACGTCCAGCTTCCTCCCGGGGCGTCTAGACTGGGCTCCGCTGGAAGATTCGGCCGGCTCGGCAACTTCCGTTCCGGCATCTGAGCGCCGCGGAGGCGCTGGGCCCACGATATCGGCGCCGCGAAGCAGTGCAGAAGGGTCGCGGGGGGATTCGATCGTTGGATCGAAAAGGTTGGCGTCAGGCTATCTTGGGGGGCGGGTCCTATTGTGAGGAGCTGCGAGTGCAGCCCTTACATGGGGCTGACATGGCTTAAATTCTTGTGGTGGAGCTCGATTCGTGAGCTCGCCGGGTCGCTAGTCACTACTCTCGTCCCACCCTTGTCGTCACTGGATATTTTGCGCTCTGGCTGTTGTCAATGTGAGCTTGAACTCGTCCATGTGGGTTAACAGTGTTCGTCTTGGTTTTTTAAACATAATATTTTTTTCTCTCCAGAATGATTGCATTGGTATTTTTGTATGCTACAATGTAAGAGTGGGTAGTTTTGTGCAATGAAAATGTTGTGGCAGATTTATTTTGAAAAATACATGTGTGTATGTGAATATATATATATATATATATATGCTAGTTAATTGATACTCCTTAACTAATATTCCTCACTTACCTAATTATATTTGTAGGAACATAGGTCATTTCTAGGTCATAAACTTACATTCTTTAACTAATATTCCTCACATAATTTATAACATTTCTATCAAGGTTATAAATTAAGCAAATATATATATATATATATATATATATACATATATATACAATACAAATAACATGTGAATACATGTGTTGCTATTAATTAATTTTGAGCTTTTATGTCTTTTTTTTAAAATTAACTTAGGTTTCACAAAACACTTGCTGCTTATTTTTATACAAAAATAATAAGAAGTGTATTAATCTTCACATAATGTAGTTTTCACTTTTTCATATATATATATATATAAAAGATTTATTTTAATATAATATTTAATAAATATTTTTTTTATTAATATTTATATTAAAATATTTTTAATTATTCATGTGTATCTTTTAACTATTAAGATAACATAATATAAAAAAAAAACTTGATTCATTATTAGCATGAATAACTTAGCTTATACAAATATGTAATATAAGAAATGAATTTCAAAATAAACTATATGTATCAAATAAAATCAATATATGCAGATTTTATAAACACCATGAGTACTTAAACATTCAACATATATTTAAAAAATAAAAACTAATATTTTATTATATTACTAATTAATTTTAATAATTACTATTTTCTAAATTTATAACATAATAAATATTTTTAAATAATATTATTTAAGAGTTAATATTTTAATATTCTATTACTAATAATAGTTATTTTGAAAGCTAATTAAAGTTTAATTTTAATAAATTAATCACTTTAATAATATTTTTAAAGAAATAAATAAATTATCTAAATAAGAATCTCATTACAAATACAAAATGAAGATGGAAGAAATAAAATATTGAAAACATAGTTCAGTATTTTAAAGAAAAATAAAATAATTTGATTGTCACACATTTCTTTATAAGAATACTTATAATATCAAAAAAATTAGAAAAATATTTAAATAATATTTAAATTTTTTAGCATATTGGTTTAAAAGAAATAATAATAAAAAGTTTAAAGTTTAAAATTTAAAAATACTATAAATATATTAAATTTAGAAGTATTTATAAAAAAATAATAATATATTAAAAATATTAGTAATTTGATGGCAAAATTATATAATCTTATTATATAAATTCTATTATAATACATCTTCTTATTATGGATAATCATGTTTGATTGAAACAAAGATTGATATATATATATATATATATATATAAAACATATAATATTTTTCTACAATAGATACAAAAATATTAAAAGAATATAAGTAGCTTTTATATAAATTTGATTTTATTGTACTAAGATTTATAAATAAATTTAAAAATTAAATTAACTAATTAAATTTAATTAACATATTTATATTTAAGATTGTGTTTTACATTAAAAAAGATTTTTCTATATTTGTAGGGCTATAAATTTATTATGATGAGGTGGAACAAATAAAAAATAATATGGTTATATCTAGGACAAAGATAAGATTATTTTTTTCTAAAATTAAACTTAAAATTAATAAAATTAATAATTAAATGATAGTTAATTATAAAATAAAATAAAAATAAAAATTTGACATACAAAAATAAGGACTTGAAGAAAATCAAGATTTTATTTTGTTACAGATATATCATTCAAGTGAAATAATACTTGAAAAGTTTAAAGAATTAAAAAAAAAGAAATTTACTTTATATTACTAGCAAGCAGCTACAATAAGACAAGAATAAGACAAGAAGGTTCAAGCTGAGCTACAAAGATTATGTTGTTGAGACTAAAGATTCCCTTAGCCTTGATTCTTATATATATTAGATGCAAAGAAGCTCTTTGAAGAGTTTCTTTGATGTTTAGAGGTGAAGCAAGCCTAAGATCCTTTTTTAAAAACTTTCTGAAATATCTAAGCTTCCAATAGCCTTTTATGACCATCTAAGGTTTCTTAGAATCTTCTAAGATCTTTTAGAACCTTCTTAGAACCTAATAGGACCTACTAGAACCTTCTTCAAAACTATTGTGAACCTTCTAGAATCATCTTCCATTATATATCCGTAATATTGTCTTGTCCTTTAGCTCCAAATTTCACAAGGAGGGATAGAGTCAAAGTTGATTAAAGGCAAAAAAAAGTCAAAGATGTGGTACATGATATCTCTTACATACTTAAGTTGTCTTTTACAAGTTAAAAGATTTATTAGTCCTTATAATCAATAATAGTGATTAACATCCTTTATCATAGACCAAGCTTATATTTTTGTATCTTTGTTGCAAAATTGTCCTTCAAAAATTATTTTAGAGCATCTTTCATAGGTAGGTTCTACTTTAATGATGATTGCTACAAAGCAATTGGTGGATATTTTTTAATGTCTTCTTGGTTCAAATAGTTCTTCATCTTGAGGTCATTAACATAAAATGCTTGGTTGAGATGGCTTAATTGGCATGGTATTATTCTTATTACGAACACACCACTCAAATAGAATAATATTCAAAAAATCTAAAGAACTAAAACAAAAGAGGTTAATTTTATTTCACAAGCAAGGAGCTACAACATGGCACAAGAACAAGATGAAAAGTTCTAAGCTAAGTCACAAAGATTGTATTGTCAAGATTGAAGATCCACTTAACCTTGACTTCTATATATACTAGGTGTGAGAAAGCTTCTTAAAGAATTTTTTTGATACTTAGAAGTGAAGCCAACCTAAGTTCTTTGTATCACCATCTAAGATCTCTTAGAACCTTTTAAAACCTTCTAAAATCTTCTTAGAATCTACCAAGACCTATTAGGGCCTTTTCAAAATCATTAAGAACCTTCTAAGACTAAGCAAAATATTTTTGGACTAAGTAGAACCTTCTAAAATTATTTAAAATCTTTTGAAATAAATTAAAATCTTTTAGAATCTTCTAAAATCTTTTGAGACAAAGTAGAACCTTTTAGAATTTTTTATGATTAAGTAAAATCTTTTAAAATCTTCTTCTATTATATGTCCATGATATTACCTCCTCCTTTGATTTTGAATGCAACGAGGAGAGATAGAATCAAAGTTGGTCAAAAGCAAAGAAAGTCAAAGATATGTTATATGCTATCCACCACATATTTAAGCTATCTTTTGCAAGTTAGAAGATTCATTGGTTCTTGCAACTAACGATAGTAACTATTGTCTTTGACAACAGACCAAGCTTAATCTTCTATATCTTTGTTGTAAAAACGTCTTTTAAAAATTACTTCAAGACATCTTTTATAAATAAGTTATACTTTGATGATGATTGCCATAGAAAAGCTACTAGGTATTTTATGACATCTTTGTAATTTAGATGGTTATTCATTTTGAGATTGACAATGTAAAATATTTGGTTGAAATAGCCTAATTGGCATGGTATTGTCTTTTTGACTATCCATATCTAACTATGTAAGCTAAATCAAGGACTTGTTGTAATTTTAAGGTGGAATGGAACTACTTCTAAGTTTATTAGTTTATATGTATATAAAGATTGAGCTCTAAAATTTTTAGAACTACTTTTGCCTCTTTTACAAAAAAATTATAAAGTTTAGAATATACAATATTTGGATATATTAGATGAAAGTATTATCTAATATATCTTGCCACTTTAAATCTAAAAAGATATCATTGATGAAACTCTTGTATTTTTTATAATATATTAAGTAATTTGAAGCTAGCTCCCATATGTACTTACTAATATTATAACTACACCAATACACAAAATATTTTAATTCTCTTGACTTTAACCTTGAATCAAATATTTTTTTTTACCTCAAATTCTTTATGACTATCCACTTCAATATAAAGAGGTGGCACTTATATTCTTCTTAATATACTTGATTCTTTATGAGATTCTAAAAGAGATGTATATAAAATAAGACATTATCATATTACGTGAAGTCTTGCTTGAAAATGCACCAAGCACCTGACTGTGGAAGATAAAAAAGAAATGGTAATAGTAAGTCATAACACCTCTAATAGAATTATATATAAATTATAATTAAAGATTAACAAATATTCTAATCAAATCTTAAATCTTAAATAAGTTCTAATATAATCCTAATCAAGTCTTAAATCCTAATAAAATCATAATCAAATCTTATATTCTAAATAAATCTTAATAAAATCCTAATAAAATTTTAAATCTTAAATAAATCTTAATGAAATCTTAATGAAATCTTAAATCCTAAATAAATCCTAATGAAATCCTAATCAAATCTTAAATAAACTCTAATAAATTCTAATCAAATCCTAATCAAATTCTAAATAAATTCTAATAAATTCTAACCAAATCTTAATCAAATCCTAAAAAATCTTAACCAAATTCTAATCAAATCTTAATAAATCCTATAGCAGATTGAAACCTTAATAGTTTATGATTGGACTATTGATTTTAATTCAAAATTTGTGTATCTTTCAATAGCTAAGTTAGCAATATGCACAAAAATTTTGAAAAAGATGTAATTCACTAATTAGAAAATAAGTCCAAAATTTTGCTTGGATGTAGGCTAGCTTCTTTTTCTAACCTTGATGCTAATCTTCCAGCACCAATATCTTCTTTTTGCACCATTCAATTGCTTTTAAAATTCACAAATATATAGAAAATCAACTCTACTATCTATATAAATAATTCTCACCTCAATCCAATTAATAGATGGCCAAATATCCTAAAAACCCTCACTAATCTTCAAAATCCAATTTCTAAGACCTTGATGTCATGTTGTAATACGTTTATGTGGTGAAAAACATGAATAAGAATGATTTCTACTTAATATTCAATTTTCTTGATTCAATAGGAACTTAAAATATTTAAGAAAGATTTTATGAAAGCCTCTTAGATTATTTTCTTGTCTAAATAGCTAATAAATAAAAGTTGGTTAATAATTTTTTTTTAGATTATAAGAATCTTTTTATTGCCTTTAAAAAGCCATAAATTGATAAAAATAGAATAAAAGAGATAAATAGTTGATATGGTTGACATTAGCATTAAGTTGAAGGTAGGGTCAAGCTTAAAAATCCTTAAGATAGGTAGGATTGATACTTGAGGGTCAACCGTGTATGGGATAGGATCAGAATCCGACCTCTAGCTACTAAAATGGCCACTAAGGATAAGATATCGAGTCATTTGGAGATCCGTAGCTAGAACTAAAGAGCTAGCTTTAAGCTCATTATAGAAGTATTAGACTTGTTTTAATAGGATTTAGAAAGACTTAGCAATTATTATCTAAAATTAGAATTTATATTAGAAATTGGATTTTTATATAATAAAGTTAAAACTAGCACTCTTGGCTATTTTGTGCAACTAATATAACATCTACTATCAAAAGTTTGGTAGTATATAAGCAATTAAATGTGCTAAGACTAAGTAAAAATTTATAAAAATCTAATAGCGCAATTGAGATTTATTTGATCTTTAATACAAGAAGGTACCAAAAGTTAGTAGTTTAGGATTGTTTAGGATTTCTACAATATCTAAAGATTTATTAATCAAATCATAGTGAAATTTGGCACAGTATTAAAAGACTTAAAGATCAAGATGTATACCAATTTTTAGCTAAAGTTAATAGTTGGAGAAGGAAAAATTGCTACTGGGATATCTACATCAACTTTCAAGTTGGCAGCCAAGTGACATCAATGCAATTTTTGGTTGATTTTTTTCACAATCTATAAGTTAGATTGAGCTAAATTTTTTTGAACATATTAAAGACTTATATTAGCATTTATGTATAAAATTTCACATCAAGTTGATAGTCAGATTAAGAGTTATAGCTTACTAAAGTTTACTAATTAAGATTAGGGCTTATAAAGAGAAATCATAGTTATTTAATTGTGAAGGTAATAAAGCAATTGGATTATATGTATGGTTGAAGTTACCAAGAAGAGTGTTTTTAAGCACTTTGTACTGACTTAAGTACTCTTATATTGAAATTCAAATCATATTCTTATATATGTGAAATCTATTAAGGTTTCTTGAATATTTGTAAACTGCAACTTCACCCTCCACAACCTAGTGCTCGACGCAGTTCCAAATAAGATAATACGTTGTCGTATTGTAATTGCTTACAGTATGTAAAATCCACTCAAAATGTATAATATGTTTATAGGTTTAAATATGTATTAGAATGATTAGTAAAGTAAATTAAAGGGGGTTGGTGTAAGAAACTTTATTTTAGATTTTACTTAGTTTGGTTATGGCTTTTAAATTATATAGAGCCTGAATATTTAGTATAAAGCCTTGAGAGGCAATTGGGGTCCAAAGAAGAAGAATTAAACTACTAAGAGGCCTATTTGGAAGGATGAAGACAAAGTGAGGATGAATGAAGACAAGGGGTGAAGTTCTTCATTCATATTGGTTGAGTACCATGCCCAATGGGCTTTGAGGAGGTTGCCTGCAACAAGAAGAAGGGTTTCGGCAACTTCAAGGAGAGCATTCAAAAATTAGAGACTAGGATTAGAAAGCTTGTTTTTTGGACTACAATTTTGGTGTAAAAATTGAGAGATTTGGAGTTTTTATGAGGGAGAAGTAGGCGCTTGAAGTTAAGGTGTGCAATTTGTACCTACTGTCACTCTTTTGAAGATCGAAGGAGTTGTATGAGAGCTTTTGGAGATCGGAAGGTGCGGCTAGAGAGGTGATTTAAAGCTCTATACTTAATGTGGAAGAATTTTTATAATAGAAGTTCTGAAGAAGGAGATATTGGGAGTCAAAGACAGAAGATTGAATTCTAAGGCAGTAAGTAGGCCGTTTTATTCATAGTGATGGGTTTTGCCATATCTTGAGTTTTTGGACGAATTCTTATCTAAAAATTTCCAAGAAGGTGAATTTTTGTGCTAAAAAGCTATGTATCAAAGTTTTATAGCATTTGGACATTGGGTTTGTGAGATATGAAGAATTTAGTACACGGGTGTTTGTAAATAAGGGTTTAAAGCTACTGTTAGGTTTTTTACAATATCTAAAGATTGATAAAAAATCAACGGTTGAAATTTATTGTGGTAGTTGTTTAAAGCATATCAGTACTTCATGTGAAATTTTAGTAGATTTTAACGGTTAGATTAAGAGTTATAGGTAAATGAAGTTCGGAAAAAATTCCCCTCCTACGGGTGAATGAGGGTTTAGAGTATTTTGATATAGTTGAGTGTTTTTGTGAAATAAGACTTATGTATTGGATGTAATAGCCCTAAAAAAAAACTTTTATAAAATTTTGAGGGTTTTATTATTTTGGACCTTGATTGAGTATTTAGTTGCAGCCAGAAGCCTAGTGCTTTCTTGAGGCAGATTCTCTCTACCACGACAACGTAATATGACACTAATTTCTTTAAACTTCAATAATCTTTAATCCAACTATTTGATCAATCTTAAACCTATAGCTTGCACTCAACACAACTACAAAATCAATACTTAAAGAAATCTTTTAAAGTTTGTCATTAAATCCCACTCTTTAATTTGTCAAAGAATTCTTCATTTACTAGAGGCTTGTGGTTTTGTCCCTCAAGATTTGATTTTGATCCAAGTTCACAACTAGTCCTCTTCAAATACCAATGTCTTAGAATTTTAAGATAATTTTTTTAAAAAATATTTTTTAATTCTTTTCTAAAGATGATTACATCATTCATTTTTTTAATCTATTTTTTTTGCTTTATTTATAGTTATACAAAGTAAATAGAAGATTCTTCTATAAGAAGGCAATATTAATATTTTTTTGATTTTTACTAGTTCTTTATTTATTATCTATATTTCTAAGATAATTTACTTAAATATTTTTATTTGAATTCCTTTATAATATAATCATTCCTTTCTTCTTTTACCTAATGGTCATATTACTATACGACATCTATCTCTTCCTAAACTTATACATCCTCTAGCATGGGCCAAATAATTTGACTCTTGTTATAGAAATCACACCATATTTTCTATGCCTTTATTTAAATCTTTTTCATTATTTTTATTATTCAAATCAATATCATCTTCTTGTCCTTGAAAGTATAAGTCTTCAACCAAATCTTCTATATTAATTTCTATACGTCTTTGTTTGAATATCTTTATCTTCTTTCCAATAATTGCTTTTGCAAATTCATTTGCAATTGGACTAGAACCCATATTTCTAATAGTCACTTTATTTATAGGTTACATGTTTTATTTAAATCTAATTATTTTATTTATTTTTGGTACTATAAACCATCAATTAGAATAAAGTGCCATAGATGATTTTAAAATCTTTACTTTAATCTTTTTATTAAATAAATTAATTAACTTAGATATATGTGCTCTTGATATTGGAATTAGTTGCAAATTCCATGATTTATAAGGAATAATAAAAATAACCATAGGTGCTACAATACTTGGATCAACACATCTATTTTTAAGTGCTTCAAATGCAAAAACCTTTCCATATTGTGAAAATATATCTATAAAATATTTTTCTTAAAATTTTGTGAAAAATCTATCATATCAAATTTTTAATCCATTTAATGTAGCATGTGTAAATTCATGTTTTATCTTCCTATAATCTCTTAAATTTAATTGTATAGATGTTCTCCTCACCTTTTTTTTAGAATCTAATGGTAGTGGCAAAACTACTGGTTTAATCTTTTTTTCCACTGATTTATACTTAGTTTCAACATGTACTTCTTGGCAATTTAAATTTTCTATAAATCTTTGAATTTTATTATAAAATTCTTTGAAATATATATTAATAATTCTATTCTTTCCTTATAATTTATATTATAATAAATAATTTAATTCTCTCATAGTATCTACAAATCCTATTTCTTTAAATGTTCTTGAAATAAATTCATTTTCAATTTATTTTTTATTTTTTTTAAAGATTTATTCTATATTTTTAATATAACATTTGTCCATCCTTTTTATCTTGTTAATAGTCTTAAAAGATAATATATAATCTTGTCTCAATCAAATAAGTCTAGTATATAATATCTTTTCTTTTAAACTAAGCAAGAATAGTATTTTTTCTAATCCATTATAATCTTGTTTTATAATGGTGTGTAATAAAAACCCTCAAGGTCTTCAAAATTTTTATTTGATAATGGCTTCTCTTTCAACTTATTACGATTTCTTTTATGATTAATACAAATAGTCAAAAATTAAATTGCTTTTATCCCATCTTGGCTTTTTATCTTTGTATAGGCTAAACCATCATCCATAATCTTTGTTTTCATTTGTGTGATAGTAATATATGGTTGTCCCAATAAAATATGATATGTAAGCATATCTTATATAAAAAAAATATTATCCATAAATAACATCTTCTATTATCATCTTGATATTTGGACAAGTCCTATATATTTTATTTTTTTGTATATTTGATGTCATAGTATCTCCTATAGATTATTATTTTTTTTTTATTGTGTCAATAATAACTTCATAAAATTCATGCTTTACAATCCCTACAATTTTACCAATTATAAATTCAACCTTTCATCCTAAAATCCATTCTTCTAATATCTTCTTCAAATCAATAGTATAAAATCACATACCCATGAAACCTAAGGCATAAAATCACGCACCCATAGCAAATGTGGGATTTTTTTTTGTTGATTAGAGAGCAAGATTAGAAAAAAAACTTAATAAAAATTTTTTGAATATTGATTTTGAGATTTTTGGATTTATAATGGCTTTGTGAGAGCTATGCAAAGTTAAGGTTTTATTTAGGTGACTCTAATTTTTGAAAAATAAAGTGAATTCACATTTTAGAAAATTTTGTAAATTTTGTAATAGATCTATATGTGAAATTTTGTGAATTTGTGAATATAATTATATTGGGTGTGTATTGTGAATTTGAACTCAATTAAATAGTTAGATCAAAGATTATGGAAATTCAAGTAGATTAAGGTTTCAAAAATTGGATTTTAAAGGATAATGAGGATTTTTGTAATTTTGAGTAATTTTCCAATTAGATTGAAATGGTTTTTTTTAAGTTGATAGTTGATTTAATTTCTAATATTTATGAAATTTTTTAGAGCAAGTGAATGGTACAAAAAGGAGCTATTGATGTTGAAAGATTGACATTAAGATTAGACAAAGAGAAAAACTAACATGCAAGTGGATTAGGAGTTTTTTCTTCCAATTTGTAAGTTTTATTTTTCTTTAAATTTTGTATGCTTATTGCCAATTAGTGGATTGAAAAATCAAAAAAATTTAAATCAAGATCAATGGTTAATTTAATAATTATTGAGGTTTTAAATCTGCTATAGAATTTAATTAGGATTGGTTAAGATTGGATAGGATTTAATTAGGATTTGATTGAAATTTTGATTAGGATTTATTTAAATTTTTTTAAAAATTTGATTAAGATTTGAATATGATTTATTAAGATATAATTAGAATTTGATTATAATTTGATTAGAATATTTTAGATTTTATTTGAAGTTGATTAGTATTTAATTAGGATTTATTAAGATTTATTTAGGATTAGTAAGAATTTGACTAAGATTCGATTAAGATTTATTAGAATTAATTTAAAATTGGTTAAAATTTGACTAGGATTTTATTAAGGTTTGTTAATATTTACTTAAGATTTGATTAGGATTCAATTAAAATTTATTTAAGATTTCTTTAGGATTTTTTAAGAATTTTTTAAAGATTTATAAGGATTTCTTTAGGATTTAATTAAGATTATTAAGGATTATTTAAGGTTCATTTGGAATTGATTAGAATATAATAAGATATATTTAGGATTTTTAAAAAATTAATAGGATATATATAGGATAATTGGAAGCTTACTTAAGTTGCATAAGATTGCCAAAAAGATGTTTTTAAACACCTTATCCATTATTTTGGATTGTAAATCCAATGTTAAGGTAAGATCAAATCATTCCATAGCCAAATGCCTAGTGCATTTTGAAGTTGATTTCTACATAATACAATAACAAGTATTTTAACAACCCTTCTAAAATAATACAAAGATTTTCAAGATGTATTTATAAAAAATAATATAGATATTTTTTCAAAATATTATCCATATAATTATACTATTAATCTTCAAGATGGTACACAACTACCTTTTGATCTAATTTATAACTTATTACAAAATAAGCTTATAATATTTAGAAAATATATGGAGAAGAATTTAGCAAAGAACTTTATTTGATAATTAAAATCTCTTATTGGTACACATATATTCTTTGTGAAGAAAAAAGATGGATTTCTATTAGCCTTGTTTTATAAAAATTATGAAATACTAGACTATATGTCAAATTAGAGAAATATATATTTTATGACTTTTAAGTAGAATTTTTTGTCTATATCATCTCAAATGAAGCCTTAATCGTGGATTTGAAGAAAATTAAGACCATTAGCAATAAAACAATTTTAAAATTGGTATTTGATATCTAATATTTTTTTGAATTTATAAATTTTTATAAGATCTTTATTAATAATTATTCTTAGATAGCTACTCCACTTATGCAATTGGCATACAAAAATAAGTTTAAATAGAGATCAAATATTGAAAAAGCTTTTGAATGCTTAAAAACAATATTCACTATAGCCTTTGTCTTAATTCATTTAGACTTTTTAAAGCTATTTTTTTTTATAGAAACTAATGTAGTGAACTTTGTATTAGAAGTAGTCTTATTATAACCTAGAAGAAAAGAGAGATTTCATCCAATTACATTCTATTCTAAAAAAAATTTAGTTGCTAAAATTAATTATAAGATCCACAACAAATAATTTTTTGTTATTATAGATTCTTTTCAAGAATGGTACTATTTATTTAAAGGTGCTTCACATCTAATGATTATATATGTAAATTATAAGAATCTTAAATATTTTATATCGGCTTATATTTTAAATTGTTGTTAAGCTTGTTAGAATTTGTCTCTATCTCATTTCAACTTCAACATCACATATTAATTTCAAAAGTAATAATAATTATCAAATACTTTATTAAGATAATTATACCTTGTACCAAAATAAGAAGAGGCATTATACAACCAATAATAGATAACACTCTTGAAACTTGAAATTTTTTATATTTGAACAACTTTTGTATCAATTCTAGTAGATTTTTTGTTTCTACATCAAGTTTGTGCAACCTTGGCTATGGACCCTCTTATTTTTATATTAAATATTATTCCAATAATATCTACAATGATCTAAATAAATTTAAGTTTGAAAATGGTCTCTTCTACTCTAAAGAATGTCTATATATCTTAGAAGGGCTTTTGTACCTTTGTATTTTCTAAATGCGTCATAACTTTTCAACTCTAAAATATTTTGGATTCAATAAAACATTAGAACTCATTTTTGTAGGTTTTTCATGGCTTCAGATATGAAAAGTTGTTAAAAAATTTGTCTTCTTATATAATATATATTTTGAATCAAAAAATCTTTAATATTGCTTATATAGATTTTTTCAACTAATATCAATTCTGAAACAACTGTGGTCTTCTATTTCTATGGATTTCATTACAAACTTCCTACCATTGAATTTCTTTAATACCATATATATAATTGTTCACTAATTCAGTAAGATGGCATAATTTGTTCATTGCAAGAAGATCATTATTAATAAAGAAATAACCAAATTTTTCATTAATAAAATCTATTGATATTATAAATTATCAAATGATATTAATTTAGAAATCGTAACTTGTGTCTATATTTTGGAAGTTATTTTTTAAGATTATTCAAATAAACATTAAGCTTTTTTCAATATTTCATCCATAAATTAATGGCCAAATAAAGCAAGTCAACTAAATCTTAAAATAATACTTAAAACATACCATCAATTATCAATAAGATAATTGGACAACTTACTTCTCTCTAATCAAGTTTGTTTACAATAATATGGTTTATGAATCTATTTAACAAACTCTATTTTATTCCAATCATGGTCGCTATTTAAAATTGGACATATTATATGTTGATATATTCAAAAATCTAATGACAAATGATTTTGGAAGCTAAATTATTAATATCCAAACTACCTTAAAACTTCAATTGGAAGAATCTTAAATACACTCCAAAGAATCAATTGACTTGTAGAAGAAGGAACAACGTCCATTTCAAGTTAGCCATAAAGTATATTTGCTTCAACCCAATATAAAGACTATTCGACCATGTGACAAGTTGGACTACCAAAGATTAGAACTGTTAAGAATATGAGAATACAAAGCAAGAGACCTGAATTAGAAAAAGGTTTCAAAAAGAAATCAACAAGAACTTGCATTAACTTGATGAGTATACAAACAATATCAAAAAAGATAAGCTAGAATTTCAAAAGATATGTTGTTGAGACTAAAAAACTCTTCACTCTCAATTCCTATATATATTTATATCTAAAATGCTTCTTAATCAACTTCCATCAAATTAAGAAGCTTCTTGAGCAGCTTCTACGAATTGAGAAGCTTCTCTAGTTCTTTCTATCAACTTGAAAGCTTTTAAAGTTTCTTCCACTAATTACAAAACTTCTTGAGTTACTTTCACCAAGTAGAAAGCTTCTCAACCGACTTCCACTAGTTCAAAAAACTCTAAAATATTTGAGAAGGTTCTATGAAGTTTCAAAATATATATCCCTAATATCACCCTCTTCTCTAACAATAAATTCCAAAAAGAGCTCATACCTTCAAAATTCTTTTTATATATATAAAAAATCAAGAATATACTATATTAAAAAATATATATATATATTTTGTTCTCTATTCTTGGATAATAGGTTCTATTGGTTCTCAAAGAAATTATCTATGGCCTTAAGATAATACTTCTATTATTGAAACATCCCATTTAAGGATTTAATCTTTATTACAACCTTCAAAATATCTTCTAAACAAGATTTCAAGCTTAGAAGGATTTATCTTTTCAAGTTCAAGCGATATCATTAAAGCTCAAATATTTGAATTGAGACTTAACAACTCCAACCTTGGTTGTACTTGTTCTTAACAGCTCCAACCTTGGTTGTATTTGTCGCTAAAATGTATTGTCCTCACTTTGCTTAATTGAAGGCTATAAAAATTACATTGATTTATTTGAAGCATACATAGCAAGTAAATCTTCTGAATCTTTTTCTACTAAATCTTTCAATACTTAAAGATTGAACATGGTGATTGACTTATTCTACCACTTTATTCTATCTTGGAATAGATGATTGTATATTAATAAAGATTTTAGTTTTAACTCTCTTCTTCTTATGAATATTCTTTAGATCCAATCTTCACCAAAAAGTTATCATCAAATATATTTAGATTTATAGGAATAGAATTAATAAAATTCTTATACCTTTTTAGGTGCATTGGCAAAAATTTTGGCTAGTTCTTATATAAGCTCATTGATATCATAGCCATACAAATAAAGAAGATATTCCAATTTGTCCCACCTTTTCCATAAATCTAACAATTTTTTGATCTTATATTCTTCATGATTTTTGATTTTGATACTAGAAAGCAATTATTATATTCTTCTTAGAATATAAGACTTTCTATAAGGCTCCAAAAGAGAGACATAGATAATTGGATATACCTTCATAGAAGATGGTAGTTTTAAGTGATATGCTATTGGATTAATTTGCTTTTGGATAAAAAATGGTTCTAACCTCTGATAGTCCAACTTATTATATGGCTGCTTAGTCTTAATGTTCTATCGAAGAAACCATATTTTATCTCCAATATGAAAAGCAGATAAATACTACTCTAAAACTTCTTTAATTTCTTTTGTTTGGCTATCAATGTGACAACAGAAAACCAAAGAAAGTTTAATATCTACCTTTAATATTTTAAAAAGACATTTCCAAAACTTAGATGTGAACTGGGATCCTCAATTGGATATAATATCATCTAATAAGCCATGATATCAATATATATTATTAAAAAAGAGTCTTGCCATTTCTTCACTAGATGCAATCTTTTGACAAAGAATGAAATAAGCTATCTTTGTGAATTAATCAACTACTACAAAGTTGTTGTCCAATGAATTGGATGGTAGTAGATCCGTAATAAAATCTATTGAGATAAAAGACCATAATCATTTTAGAATAGGCAAGGGCTATAAGATTCCTTAAGGGTGATGTTGAAGATTTTTGAACCTTGAAAGATGTCACAAGAGAGCACAAAGTCCTTCATAGCGTTCTATATTTGAGGCTACTAAAAATCTCAAGAAATAAATTTTAGTATCTTATTAAATCTAAAGTGATCCACAGTTGGAAAGTTATGGTGAGATTGAAGAACGCGTAGTTGTGTTGGTCCTTTTGAAATATACAAATATTCTTCAAAATATAGAAGATCTTCCTCAAGCTTAAACTTATTAATATTTTTTATTGAGACAATACTTGATATTATAGACCAAAGCATCATTAGCGATTGCAACAAGTACTTCATTGAGGAAACTAAAATCAATAGGTTCTAAAATAATAGTGGCATAAAGGCAAAATTACTCCAGCTTCAATAAAGTTATATATTGTTGATCAAATGCTACTTGTCTTGTCCTTAGTGTAACATATGATTTCTTTGATAAAGCATCAAATAATCCTTGTTGCTTCTTAAGTTGATAATTGATATCAAAGTTAAATCAAGATAATGATATATTCCATAAAACTTGGCAATGATTAAAAATCTAAGCTAATATAAAATATTTTAAGTTCTTGTGATCTATATATATAAAATTATAGGATGAATTGTTCTTTCAAGAAAATGATGCTATTCTTGAAAAGAATCTATATTAGAAAAAAACTCTTTATCATAGATTTCATAATTAATTTTGATAGTAGAATTTTTTTGAAAATAAAATATAATAGAATGGAGTTTATTATCTATACCCATTTATAAAAATACAGCCTCTAATACAAAATATAAAGTATCAATTTTTATATAGAATGCTTTTATAAAATCTAGATGCACCAAAATTAGGACTATAATAAACACTCTCTTGAGATCTTGTAATGCCTTTTCTACTTAAGGCCTCTATTCTAACTTATCTTTGTATATTAATAGAATAAGAGAGATAATAATTTGAAAATAATTTTTAATGAAGATCTAATAGAAGTTAGCAAATCCAAAAAAATATTGTATATCTTTCACAGTCTTTGGAATGGCCCATTATATAATTGCTTCTATTTTTTTGGGATCCATCATCAAATTCTTAATAGATATGATGTATCCCAAAAATTCCATCTTTGATTGATGAAAAACACATTTTTCTAATTTGGCATATAAGCTTATATCTTGTAGCTTTTTTAATACCAATTTAATATGCTCCTTATATTTCTTTTGATTTTTTGAATAGATCAAGATATCATTAAGATAAGTTACTATAAACTTATTTAAATGTCTTCAAAAGATGTCATTCATTAAATATTAAAGGATAGCAAGTACATTTATTAATCCAAAAGACATGACATTATATTCAAAATGTCCATATCTTATCTAAAATGCAGTCTTCTATTCATATCCCTCCTTCATCTATATCAAGTTGTATGTTCTACAAAGATCTATCTTAATATAGATCTTGGCTTGGCCAAATTATTCCAAAAGTCTTGAGATTAACGATAGCAGATAATAATTCTTCACCGTTATCTTATTGAATCTATGATAATCAATGCACATATGTAAGGAACCATTTTTTTTTTTTACAAAGAGTATGTCAAGGACATACTTGTTAGAACCTTCTAGAACATTTTAGAAGTTTCCTAGAACTCTCTAGAACCTTCTAGAGCCATCTAATATCTTCCTAATTAGTAGAAGTTGCTTGAGAAGCTCCCTAGTTGGAAGAAGCTGCTTGAGAAGCTTCCTAGATAGGAATATATATTGGAGTTGAGGCTGAAGAGTTCTTCAGTCTCAACAACACATCTCTTGGAGCTCTAGCTCACCTCTCTGGTGTTGTTTTTGTATTCATCTGATTAATCCAGTTTCTGCCAGTTCTTCTTGAACTTCTTGTTTAGACTTCAAGTCTATATTTTGTGTCTACGATATTAATCCAATTCCTGCCAGTTCTTCTTGAACTTCTTGTTTAGACTTCAAGTCTATAATTTGTATCCGTGACAGTTTGTCGAGACTACTCTCACCTTGGATATCAGAGCTAGTTCTTTCTTGTTGGAGTGTGGATTATCCCTCTTCTTGAAGGTACACTAGTATTTTAGAGGTTGCAAATTACCCTCCTCTAAACTGATATCTTTTTGTCATAATATTGGAGTCTTATTCTTCTTGGAGAGAGTGGATTATCCTTCTTTTTGAAGATCTTAAGGCGTTTTAGAGGTTGCGGAGTACCCTCTTCTAAACCAATATTTCTTCCTTGCAGAAACAATTACTTCTTTCTCAATGGTTGGAGGCAGAGAATTAATGCTCTGGAGGTCAAGACATTAATATAAGTGAAAGTTTGGAGCCCAAGATGGATGCCATTATGAATGCTCTTGCTACGTTATTACAGAGAACTACGATGATGGAAGGAGTCTTTGCAAGACTTCATAATGATGGAGCATCGGAAATAGCACAATCTAGGCTTCATCAGCCTCGAGCTTCTGCACCAGAAGAAGCAGCTTTACCTGTGGTTCAACGAGAATTATTACTTCCACAACAAAAAGAACCTCGAATTAGCCTTCCAGACAAGTTTGATGGCACACGCTCTAAGTTTTGAGGTTTCATCAATCAAATCAAGTTAATAACAGCTCTACAACCCGAACATTATGTGACGGAGGAATCACGCGTTGGATTGGTTGAAACTTTGCTTACGGGACAAGCTCTATCATGGTTTGCTCCTCTATTTGAAAAAAGATCACCAATTTTGAACAACTTTGAGACTTTTTTGGAGGCATTTGCAGAAGCATTTGACGAGCATGACAAGGCTCGGTGGGCTACAACAAAAATTTGATCATTACAACAAGGGACTCGCTCTACATCAGTCTATGCATCGGATTTCAAGCAATTGGCATGCGACATCAATTGGGATGAAGAAGCATTGATGAGCCAATTCTATTGGGATCTAAAGGACGACGTGAAGGATTTGTTATTATCTCTTCCTGATCCACGAACGCTCAATGAAGCCATTAGCCAAGCTGTAAAGTGCGATAACCGCCTATTTCAACGTCGCCAAGACCAACGCTCCAGACAATATACAAGTCATCGCGGCGCAATTATATCGGCAAGTAGCCTAAATTCACAAGCGGAGACAGAGGACATGCAGATTGATGCGGTACATATCAAATCCCTTACTCCAGAAGAAAAGAAGCAGCGTATAGAGAAAGGTTTGTGCTTTTATTGCGGTGGAGAAGGCGATAGAGTTGGAAACTGTCTGAAGAAGTAAAATGGACGTAGCATCAAGAATAGAGGTGCATTTGTTCAGGAAAACGAGGATGCCCAGCCACAATAGGAACCGTGCGGCTGGACAAATCAAAACCAGGTTCCTCTCTTTCTACTCAACCTGCCCGTTGTTTTACAATTCTTTTGTCTTTTGGTCCTGAAAAACTAAAAACCTTAGCCTTATTAGATTCAGGAGCATCTGCTTGTTTCTTAGACCAAGAATTTGCTAAGTATCACAAAATTCTCCTAGTACAAAAATTCAAACCTGTTCACATAGAAGTAATAGATGGATGACCTTTATTATCTGATAGTGTCACCCATGAATCAGAACCTATAGAAGTGATGTTTAAAGACCACAGTAGTTATATTATTTTCAACATTATTAGCACCCCGTCAAATCCTATTATTCTTGGTCTTTCTTGGTTGAAAAAATATAATCCATCCATAGATTGGAGGTTGCGAGGATAACATTTCCCATAGAACAACCTGAGGACAAGCCTGGAAGAAGACCCCAAACCAAAAAATCCTTGTTCATTGGAGCAAGAACGTTTGTAAGATCATGCAAGGAAGGCACACCATTGATCATTTATGCGGCTCCAATTAGTGGAGAGCAGATTTCAATAGCAAGAATACCGGAACAATACAAGGATTTTGAAGACGTGTTCCAAAAGAAGAATGCTGACATACTACCAGAACATCGACCATATGATTGTGCCATAGAATTGCAAGAAGGAGCACAACCACCTTTTGGCCTAATCTACAACCTATCGCAGATGGAGTTGGTTGAGTTACGGAAATATATTGGCAAGAATCTAGCCAAGAACTTCATTTGTCATTCAAAATCGCCAGCTGGGGCACCAATCTTATTTGTGAAGAAGAAGGATGGCTCATTACAGATATGCGTGGATTATCGAGGTCTCAACAAGGTGACAAAGAAGAATCGCCATCCATTACCTTTGATCTCACCGAAACAACATGGACGCCAAGCAGATTTGCGTGGACGATCAGTTAAACCAAAATGAATAAAGAATAGTATGAATGGAAGATACTAAAAGGTATGGTCATTTTGAATAATGTCATGCCATTTATCTTTTACTAATGTCTGAAAGTTGACAAACACATGATGAACAATATTTTTTGAGAATATCTAGATGATTTTGTTGTCATTTATCTAGATGATATCTTGATATTTTCTGAGAATGAAGAAAAGTATAAGAAGCACGTTTGTTTGGTACTCGAAAAATTACGCAAGCGAGGAATCTATGCCAAGATGGAGAAGTGCTTATTTCACCAAACTGAGATGGAGTTTTTAGGATTTGTTGTGACTACAGAAGGCTTGAAGATGGATTCCAAGAAGGTGGAAGCAATTGTGTCATGGGAAGTTCCAAAGACGGTTAGAGATGTACAATATTTTCTTGGCTTTGCTAACTTCTATCGGATCTTTATCAAGAATTATTCTCAAGTTGCTACTCCATAAACTTGATTAACATATAAAGATAAGCTGGAATGGAGACCTCTAGCAGAAAAAGCATTTCAAAATCTTTAAACGGCATTTACTACGGCTCCAATCTTGGTACATGCAAACTTTGTAAAGGCTTTTTATTTGGAAACCGATGCTTCGGATTTTTCTTTAAGAGGCGTACTTTCACAGATGGGCATCGACAATAAGCTTCATCCAGTTGCATTCTATTCACGAAAGTTTTCTGCGGCTGAGATCAACTACAAGATTCATGATAAGGAACTCCTTGCTATAGTGGATTCTTTCCAAGAGTGGCGTCACTTCCTCAAAAGAACTGCGCATCCGATGACCGTATATACGGATCACAAGAATCTGAAATATTTCATGTCTGCTTGGGTTCTAAACCGTTGTCGTACTGTAATTACTTATAGTATGTAAAAATTAGTTAAAATATATTATATGTTTATGAAACTAGATGTGTGTTAGAATGGTTAGTAAGTTAAATTAAAAATGTTTGATAGAAGAAATTTTATTTTATTTTATTTTACTTATTTTAGTTATAGTATTTAAAAATTATAAGATCTAAATATTTAGTATGAAGCCTTGAGAGAAGGTGGGGACTTAAGGATGAAAATTTAAGCTAGTAAGAGGCTAATTGGAAGGGATGAAATCAAGCCATGGTCGGATGAAGGCAAGGAATAGGGAACTTCATCCCTATTGGTCGAATACCATGCCCAATGGGCTTTGAGGAGGCTGCCCGCGACCTTAACAAGGGTTTTCGGCGACTTCAAAAGGGGATTCGCAATTTCAGAGGTAGGGTTGTAAAGTTTAGGGTTTTGGGTATAGTTTGAGAGGAAATTTTAGGCGATTTGGAGTTAGGGTGAAGAAGTTATACTTGTTCAAAGTTAAAGAGTGGATTTCATACATACTGTCACTCTTTTGGGATTTCGCGGAGTTATACGGAGGCTTTTGGAGATCGGACAGTGCGGTTGGAAAGGTGATTTCAAGATATACGTCTGTTATGAAGGAATTCTTAAGTTTTGAATTTAGACGAAGGAGATATGAAGAGTTGAAGACAGCACATCCAATTCCAAGGCAGTAAGCACATTGTGTTGTTAATAGTTATGCTTTGAGCCATAACTTGAATTTTCAGACGAAATTTTGGCTCAAACTTCTTGGAGAATGTGAAATTTTGTGTTAAAAAGCTATACATACAAATTTCATGGAATTTGAGCTTATAGTTTGTGAGATATGAAGAAATTTGTATGCGGGTGTATAAAGACAAGGGTTTGAAGCGACTGTTAGGGTTTTCAAGATATCTCAAGATCTGCAATGAATTTGTGGTTGAAAATTGTTGTAGAGGTTGATGAAAATATATCAGTACTTCATGTAAAATTTACCATGTTTGGACGGTCGGATCAGGAGATATGAAATGTTGAAGTTCGAAAAAATTTCCACATAAAGATATATAAGGTTTTAGAGGATTTTATCATACTTTGGATGTTGTTAGTTACTTGAGGCTTAGGTATTTGATGTAATTTCTCAAAAAGGAAAAATATATATATATAAACTTTGAGTTTTCCTCATTTTTGAAGCTTGATTGAGAAATTAGTGACAGCTAAAAGCCCAGCGCTTTCTTAAGGCAAATTCTCTCTACCCCGACACCGTCGTCAAGCTCGATGGAATATGTCGCTATTTAGATTTGACTTCGTTATTACTTATCGGCCTGGAAAGCAGCAAGGACTATCCGATGCCTTATCAAGAAGATCATATCTTATGCCGAAGATTGGAAAAGCAGCGCTTGATTAAGAGTGTATGACATTATTAAAGCCAAAGCAATTCAGGATTTGTGCTACTGTGGTGCCAATTGATGTTGACTTCCTCAACCAGGTACATGTTGCGACCATTGAAGATTCAATAGTCCTTGATATTAAGTAGCGTATCAATGATGACAAGTCTAAAGTTGAAGGAGATCTCTTATACTTTGAGGAGCGGCTGTATATCCCAAAAGAGCCAACACAACTTTGAGTCCTTCAATCTCGTCATGACTTTCCAACTGCGGGACATTTCGGATTCAACAAAACCTTGGAACTCATTTCCTGAGATTTCTGGTGGCTCCAAATGTGGAAGGATGTGAAAGATTTCGTCTTCTCTTGTAACATTTGTTCAAGATCCAAGAACCCTTGACATCGCCCTTATCGACTTCTACAGCCATTGTCCATTCCGTGTCGTCCATGGTCTTCAGTTTCCATGGACTTTATTACAGATCTGCCGCCATCGAATTCATTTGAAAGCATCTTTGTTGTGGTGGATCGACTTACGAAGATGGCACATTTTATCCCTTGCAAGAAGACATTGTCAAGCGAAGATACAGCAAGGCTCTTCCTTGATAATGTGTATCGATATCATAGTCTACCAAATGATATCATGTCGGATCGAGGAACCCAATTTGTATCAAAGTTTTGGAGATCTTTTTTTAAGATATTGAAGGTAGACATCAAGCTTTCTTCGGCATTCCATCCTCAAAGTGACGGCCAAACGAAATGGGTGAATCAAGTTTTGAAACAATATTTACGATGCAGCATCAATTATTAGCAAGATGATTAAACTGCATATCTAACGCTAGCCGAGTTTACATATAACAACACCCTTCATGGATCAACTCAGAAAACACCATTCTTTTCCAACTATAGATACCATCTGAAGCTTGATATATTGAGTCCGTCAGCAAATAACAACCCAGCAGCTGAAGGATTGGTGCAGCAGCTATTGGAGCTTCAAACCACATTGAAGCTTCAATTGCAAATTGCCCAAGAGTCTTACAAAGCATCCGCGGATAAATTTCGGAGTCAGGCACCTAATTTCAAGATTGGAGATAAAATATGGCTGCTTCGATGGAATATCAAGACCAAGCGGCCATGTGATAAGTTGGACTACCGGAGATTGGGACCATTTGTTATCCAGAAGCAGATCAATCCTGTGGTGTACCGCTTAGAGTTACCAACTGCTATGAAGGTACACCTTGTCTTTCATGTTTCTCTGTTAGAGCCTTATCGAGAATCGTCTTTTCCTGGAAGAGTACAATGTCCGTCGCCTAGTATAGAAATTGAAAACAACGAAGAATATGAGGTAAAAATGATATTAGATTCATGGCAAAGATGGAATAAATTTGAATACTTTGTGCATTGGAGCGGCTATGATATTAATGAAAGAACATGGGAATCGGCCAAAAATCTTGCCAATGCGTCACGAAAGGTACATGAATTCTATCGACAATATCCTAATAAATCAAAAGCTGGTCATTAATGAAGCGTGAAGATGAAGCCTTCTCTGGAAAAATGAATAGAAAAGGGATCCACGTTGTATCCAAACATAACTTGTTGTATTTCGTAGTCAAGATATCTAATATCAAGGTGTATTTAGATATGGCTAGTCAAAATATAGATATTAAACTAGTGGTACCATCTCAACGGAGTAGCTCACGACGTCAAACTCGAGACGAAGAATTAGAAGAGCCAAGAAGATGTCGAAGAATACCAAGCAACAAGTCACTTATAATTGTCTTTGAAGTTGAACCAGCTCATGCAAGTAGTGGCGAAGCGATATTTTCAGGTCGTTTCCACAATAAAGATACAGAAGTTCAAGCATGGTCTCAAGTAGAAGGTATTGGTCATTATTGGTGGCTACAAGGACCCATGAATCATCTGCCTCGTGAACAATAGCTGGAATATATTACAGAGATTATGCGACAAATTTTTGATTTCTTACGTTTGTGAATATACATCTCAAATGGCTTCTCGAAGACCTTGAAGCTAGAAGAGGAGGTGATGTCAAGGACATACTTATTAGAACCTTCTAAAATATTCTAGAAGTTTCCTAGAACTCTCTAGAACCTTCCAGAGCCTTCTAATATCTTCCTAGTTAGTAGAAGTTGCTTGAGAAGCTCCCTAGTTGGAGGAAGCTGCTTGAGAAGCTTCCTAGATAGGAGTATATATTGGAATTGAGGCTGAAGAGTTCTTCAGTATCGACAACACATCTCTTGGAGCTCTAGCTCACCTCTCTGGTGTTGTTTTTGTATTCATCTGATTAATCCAGTTCCTACCAGTTCTTCTTGAACTTCTTGTTTAGACTTCAAGTCTATAATTTGTGTCCGTGACAGAGTATAACTGCACGTGCTAGAGACTTTGAATGCTTGATGAAGTTCTTTACAAATTTTTCATCAATATAATCCTTCAATATTGAAAGCTTGTTTTGAAAAAGATTATAAATTGAGCCAAAAGATGGTTGTATTCTTTCTTGAAGATCTATGGTACAATTGTATGGTCAATGCTTTGATAGTATATCAACATTCTTCTTCTAGAAAACATCTTGAAATTTGCTATTTTATTTTAGAATACTTGCCAATGAAGTCATATCTTCTTTAGTTGGAATTGCATAAATAACAAATGGTGTATCTTCTTTGATCAATCTTATAAAAGCCCTTCCTTCAAAAAATAAAGGCTTACCAATTCATGACTTTTTATAATATTTTCTTATAGGAATTTTTATAAAAAATATTTTTCTTTATGACCTCCAATCTATAGATGGATTATGCTTTTTTAACCAAGAAAGGCCAAGAATAATAAGATTTGAAGGAGATCTTATAATACTAAATACAATTTGGCTGCTATGGTCTTTAAATAATATTTTTATAGGTATTGTTTTATGGATGATACTATTAGAGGATAAAAGTTGTTCATCTATTATTTCTATATGAACATGTTTGGATTTTTGTACTAGAAAAATTTTATGAAGCTTAATAAATGTCTCATTTAAAAAATAAGGGGACCCCTTCAAATCCAACAAGGTGATCGTCTAAAACTTTTGAAGGCCAAATTACAAAGAAATTATAAAGTAGCAAGCAAGTTGAGCAAAAAGAGAGGAACCTAAATAGTTTTGCAATGTTGAATTGTCCAACTACATGATCCCTATTATGGCTGAACATCTTTGTTTTCCTGAATAATTGTTCTTTTGATTTTAGTGATGCATCAATTTTATTTCTTCAAACAATTGCCAACCTTGTAATTATGTAAAAATTACAATTAAAGAATAACAAGTATGCTCAACCATTAAAGAAATTTAATTAGATTTTAATTAATTATAAAAGAATACAAAAAAAAAGAAAAAAAGAAAAAAAAAATTTCTAAAGAATTTTTAAAGAAGCTATAAAAAAAATAATAAAAAAATCTTTAAGAAATATTAATATAAATCTAAAAGAAATATTAAAAAGAAATCCTTTTAAAATACTAAAAAATAGAAATTATAATCAAATTCTAATTAAATTCTAATAAAATCCTATTCAAATCTTAATCAAATTTTAATCAAATTTTAGTCAAATCCTAGTCAAATCTTAATCAAATTCTAATCAAATCCAAATCAAATTCTAAAAAATTTTAATTAAATCTTAATCAAATCCTAATAAATCCTACAGCAAATTGAAATTACAATAACTAATGATCTAATTATTGATCTTAGCCCAAATTTTGTATAACTTTTAATAATTAGATTGAAAACATGCACAAAGAAATTGAAGGAGATCTAACATACCAAATAGAAGTTAAGCTCAAATTTTTACTCAAATATAGGCCACCCTCCTTCTCCAACCTTGATGCTAGTTTCCTTGTACAAATATCTTCCTTTTATATCATTTAATTTCTTTTAAAATTCATACATAAATAGATAATCAAGTCTACTATCTATATAAATAATTTTCATTTCAATATAATTTGTAGATTATTAAACATCTAAGAAATCCTCACTTATCCTCAAATCCAAACCTCTAAGATTTTGACCCACTTGAACTTCAATAACCTTCAATTAAACCATTTGATCAAGCTCAAACTTATAACATATATTAACTACAACTACAATTACAAATCTTCAAATTTTCACTTGTAGATTTATAATCAAACATACAAAATACTTAAAAATATAGATGCCATTTTATTTCACAAAAATTAAAGTCACCTAAATCAATCTTGATTTTGTAAAGTTTCTACAAAGCAAATTTCTATTCAAATCATTCAAAATTAATGCTCAAACAAACCTTCTTAAATTTGCTCTCTCTTCCAACTCTTTAATCTGCCAAAGAACCCTCCACTTGCAATAGGCATGTCATTTTATATATTAGGATCTGATTTTGACCTAAGTTCACAACTGATCCTCTTTGGATATCAGCTTTTGAAATTTTGAGATAAATTTTGCTAAAACCTATTTTCAACTTCTTTCTAAAGATACCTATATTATTTATTTTTCTAATCTATTTTATTTTGTCTTATTTATGGTAATACAAAGTAAATAGAAGCCTCTTCTATAAAAAGGTAATATTAACACCTTTTAATTTTTATTACTTTCTTGTCTATTATCTATATTTTTAAGATAATTTGATAAAATATTTTTATTTGAGCTCTTCTATAATATAATCATTCTTTTTTTTCTTTCACTTAATGGCCATGTTATTACACAACAATGTTAGTTTCCTAAAATTAGATATATAAATTAATGCAAAGCACGTATCTGCCACAGATATAAGATTTACTCCAATAATTATCCAATTAATATAAATAGATAGAAGTAGATAAAAATAGGTAAATTTGATGATATCTTATAGAAAAGCTTCCTAGAAGCTTCATAGACACGGATTCACCTTTATATATGTCTTTAGGTGATTAGTAGATTATAAACTTGGCCAACAAGTTAGCCACATGTTGCACATGTTGGTAGCTTGTAGAATAAGTTAAGTATGTGGCACACATGTAGGAAACTTATCTTACAAGTTTAACATGTGTCTTACAAATTAGACACGTATTAGAACGTTGTTATGTAGTTCTTAGGTAGATAATATATATATATAAAAAAGAGTGAAGCCTTCTTCACTCTTGCCAATGCCTTTTTTTATTCCTAGTCATGTTTCAAGAATCTCTAGCCTTCTTGTCTTTGGCAATAGCCATTCTAGTTTTAATACTATTCCATCTTCAAGTGATTTTCCATAATACAAGAGTATCTTTTTTTCTTTTATGATTCATGTTGTTGACAGTTTGACAAGAATGAAGATTCATTGTTCTTATTTTTTGTTTTAAAAAGTAAATAGATCATTCCACTTCTATTATTATATTTTAAGGTTGTGGATTACCCACCTTTAAACTAATATTCTTTGCTTTCTAACCTTGATATTTTTTTTGAAAGATCATCCTTCTTTGTAAAGTTTTTTATTTGATATTAGAGGTTGTGGATTATCCTCCTCTAATTTAAATTGTGAAATTATTAAGATGGAAGGAAAGATCATAGATACTATATTTAGTAAAAATAAAAATAGATTTATAACTATTATAAATCTTCAGAAGCTTGTCAATATTCTTATGATAGAAATTTCACAAATTACTAATACCACACATGGAGGCACTATTCCTACGTCTATGGAAGAAGTCTAGAGCCTACATCAAGAAGTTGTACAATTAAGAGAAGTAAGTAAATTGGCTTCACAAGTAAATTCAAAAAGCCTTGCTTCTACAAGTGGGAAAGATGCAAAGATTAGTATGCCTGAGAAGTTTGATGGAACAAGATCAAAATTTCAAGGATTTTTATAACAAGTCAAGCTATATCTAAGGTTGTATCTTTTCCAATATTGTAATGGATTTTCTCAAGTTGGATTCATAGGCGCACTTCTATCTAGAAGTGTTCTTTCTTGGTTTGCACCTTTGATGGAAAAAGATTCACGACTTCTTTATGATTTGAATTCATTCTTTGAAGTGTTTATGGCCACATTTGGGAAAAGTGATTGAGAGAGGATAGCAGAGATTAAGCTCTTATCTTTACAATAAGAATTACAATCAGCTACAACATATGCTACAAAATTCCAAAATCTTGTTTGTAATGTGGAGTGGAATGACAAAGCTTTTATCAATCAATTTTATTATGAATTGAAGGATAACGTCAAATATTTGTTATTAACAATACCAAAAACAGATTCTTTAGAATAATTTATTGCTTAAGCCATTGCATGTGATAATTATTTATTTGAAAAGCATCAAGAATAAAAAATTTATTGGAGAAGAACAAGTCAATTAATAATAGTAATTTCTAAATTTTCAAAAATTTGTTTAATTAAACCAGATCCAATGCAAAATAATGCAATACCTTTTAAACTTCTTACCAAATAGAAAAAGACTCAACATTGTCAAGAGGATTTATACTTATATTATAGAGAATTGAAGCATATTACTTAATATCATCCAAAGAAGCAACACAATCATAAAATAAAGAATATAGTCATTAAAGAAGATAATGTATTGGAAAACAAGTTTTTCCAGCTATAATCGGAATCATGTGGCTGAAATCATGTACAACACCTTGTAAAGGTTCTATTCTCTCCTCAGATCCCTCACTGTATTTTACAATAGATGTATTTTTAGGATCTAAAAATTACAAAGTCTCTATCTTATTAGATACAGAAGCCTCAACTTGTTTCATAGACAAAGACTTTGTTTAAAAACAAAAAATATCTTTAGTCAAGAAAACTAAGTTTGTACATGTAAAAGTCATAGATAGTTGTTTTCTATCTTTTAGAGATATTATCCATGAGATTGTTCCTTTAGATATTGTAATTAAGGAATATAATAACATAATAATATTTAATATGATTAGATCTTTCTCCAATCTAATTATTTTAAGATTATCGTGGTTAAGAAAATATAATCCTCAAATAGATTGGACTTCCTGTAACCTTGATTTTTCTTATAGTTTAATCCAAAAATCCATCAATCAAGTAGACCTACATAATTCTAATACATTCAAATCCTTATTGATAGGTGTAAAAGCTTTTATACATGTTATAGAAGAAGGATCATCTTTTGCTATATATGCCACACCCATTTTGGATGTTGAAAAGACTACAAGTAATATTCCTAGCCAATATCAAGATTTTCAAGATATTTTTTAAAAGAAGAATATAGATATTTTTTTAAAGCATTGACCTTAAGATTGTTCAATTGATCTTTAAGAGTAAGCTCAACCACCATTTGGACCAATATATAATTTATTACAAAAAAAGTTATCTGTATTGAAGGAATATATTGACAAGAACTTAGTTAAAAACTTCATATACCATTCAAAGTCTCTAACAGGAGCTTCTATCTTACTTGTGAAGAAAAAATATGGATCACTATGGATGTGCGTAGATTATTAAAGATTTAATAAAATTACCATAAAAAATAAGTATCCTTTATTTTTGATTTTAAGACTCCTTGATCAACTCAATCAAGCAAAGATCTACACAAAAATAGATCTATAAGGAGTATACAATTTGGTTTGTATCAAAGAAGGTGATAAATGGAAGACTATATTTTGAACAAGATATGGAAATTTCAAATATAATGTCATGCCTTTTGGACTTACAAATACATCAGCTACTTTTCAATATCTTATGAATGATTATTTTTTGTAAATTTCTTGATGATTTTATTATCTGCTATTTAGATGACATTCTAATCTATTCTAAGAACATAGAAGAACATGGATTTTATATTCATTGTATGTTACAAAAACTTAGAGATACAAGACTATATGCCGACTTTTTAGAATACATCATTTTGAATGATGGTGTCAAGATGGATCCTAAGAAAGTCCAAATAATCATAGATTAAAAGATTCCAAAAATAATAAAGGATGTACAATATTTTTTGAGATTTTCCAATTATTATCAAATCTTCATCAAGAATTTTTCTTAAATTGTAGCTCCACTTACACGCTTAACTTGTAAGGACAAATTCTTGAAGCTGGAGGAATTTCATCTTCAAGCAATAAAATCAATATTAACTGTTGATTCAACTTTTCTCAAGCAATTTACATCAAGTATATCTTTAGAGCCTCTTGTTCATGAGATTAAGAATAATTCATCTAAGTCTTATGATACTTCCAAGTTTGAATTCAAGAATGATCTACTCTATTTTAAAAGACATCTATAGGTTTCAAAAGGTAAAGCACGACTACATGCTCTTGAAACTCATCACAGCTTTCTTGTAGTAGGACATTTTGGATATAATAAGACTTTGGAGCTAATATGAAGAGATTTTTGGTGACCTCAAATATGGAAGGCTATCAAAGAGTTTGTACAATTGTGCGACATTTGTTCAAGATCAAAAATTCCATATCATGGATTTTACAGACTTTTAATGGTTAGAAAAGTCTGTAACCAAAACAAACTTGGTCTTTTGTTTCTATGAATTTTATCATAGATCTTCCAAATTCAAGTGCATATGATTCTATATTTGTGATTATAGATTATTTCACCAAGATGGCACATTTTGTACCATATATAAAATCTATCACAAGTGAAGAAACAATTAAATTCTTCTTTAATAATATCTAATATTATTATGGATTACCAACAGATATTATATCAAATAGAAGGACATAATTTGTATCAAGATTTTGAAGAATCTTTTTTAAAATATTGAAAGTGGATATAAAACTATTTTCAACTTTCTATCCTTAAACTGGTAGACAAATAGAACGAATAAATCAAATTTTGGAGCAATATTTGAAATGTACCATCAACTATCATCAAGATGATTGGATAATTTTTTTACCATTGATAAAATTTGCTTATAATAATTTGATATATTCTTTTATTCAACAAACTTCATTCTTTGCTAATTATGGTTATCATCTATGACTTAATACTTTTGACTTTTTAAAAGTTAATAATCCTACAATAGAAGATTTGGCAAATCGGTTGTTAAAGCTACATGCAACAATGAAGGCACAATTAAAAGAAGCTCAAGAACGACAAAAGATCATTATAGATGTTTATTGTAAGGAACAACCTCAATTCTATATGGACAATAAGATATGATTACTTTGTCATAATATCAAGACTAGTCGTTCTAGTGACAAAGTGGATTATTGTAGGTTTGGACCATTTTATAATTTGTGAACAAATTAATTCAATTGCCTATTGATTATACCTACCAAAATCTATAAAGATTCATCTTGTATTCTACATATCATTGTTTGAGCCATATAAGACAATGGATATACAAAGAAGAAGACAAATACCATTGCCTCTTATAGAAGTAGACAATAATAAAGAATTTGAGGTAGAAGAGATCTTAGATTTAAGGTAGCATCAAAATCGAATGAATATCTTATACATTGGTGTGAATATAATATTAGTGAATTCTTATAGAAGCCATCTAAGAATCTAGCAAACGCATCAGTAAAAGTTAATATATTTCATTGATAACATGCATCAAAATTAAGATAAAGAGTCAAAAAAATCTTTGATATAAAGCAAAGTAAGTTCAATAAAGATTTAATTCTATCTTGTATCATTGTTTGTTATTTCTTTGAATTTATTTGTACCAAAGATATGAAGAATCAACAACTACTGAATTCAATTCAAGAACCATTGTTTGCTGATTTACCGGACAAGAGACATTATGACTATCACAACCTTTAAGATGATGGAATAGAAATGAAGATCCTTAAATATGTCATATTCTTCTTTGGATTAATAACAAGATATAGTATTTTTGGTATCACGTCCTTAGAAGAGACTCCTAATATTTAATGATACTTTTGGAGGTAGGAACTGCTTCTGATGGTGTTTCAAATATTTTCTTTGAAGGAAGTTATGAAGGCCTCAAAAATGATCAAATAATAAGGTGGTCATCTTATTCTAGTATGGGATACTATCAATGGCTAAGAGGACCTATGAACTTCAAAAAGAATAAAGATTAGAATATGTGGCAAGCACAATTCAACGCATCCTAGGCTTCTTCAATATGTAATCACCGCTCTTTATGGAATTCGTCCCTAAAAAGAAGAATAATGTCACAGATATAAAATTTACTCCAATAATTATTAAGTCAATATAGATAAGTAGAAATAAATAAAAATAAATTAAATTGATAATATCTTATAGAAAAGTTTTCTAGAAGCTTCATAAACCTGTATTCATCTTTATACATATCTATAGGTGATTGGTAGGTTAGAAACTTGGCTAACAAGCTAACCACCTATTGTACATGTTGGTAGCTTGTAGAATAAGCTAAGTATGTGGCACACATATAGGAAACTTGTCTTGCAAGTTTGACATATGTCTTACAAATTAGACACATATTAGAGGTCCTATAGAATATTGCCACGTAGTTCTTAGGTAGATAGTATATATAGAGACAAGAGTGAAGCCTTCTTCACTCTTATTAATGCCTTTCTTATTCCTAGTCTTGTTTTAAGAGTCTCTAGTCTTTTTGTCTTTGGCAATAGCCATTTTAGTTTTAATACTATTCCATCTTCAAGTGATTTTGGATAGCACAAGAGTATCTTTTGTTCTTTCATGATTCATATCCTTAACAACACCTTGATGCAATATTCGGATCTTAGCTATTGTCTAATGAACCTTATCATGTTCTCCAAATACTTCTACAAATGCTTCTATGAAAACTTCAAAGTTACTCAAAATCAGTGATTTCTTTTCAAACAAGGAAACAAATCATGATAATGCTTGTCTTATAAGCAAGGTGCCAATCAATCCAACCCGTGATTCTTTTGTCAAATAAATATTAGGTTGTAGATCCATTATCAATCAAATTTGGTTAACAAATCTTTAGAACTTTAAATACATATTATCATATTTTTTTAGAAGATTAACTCAAGGCTCTTTATATTATTGAATAGGTGGATTTCTTTGAAGTAGTATAGATAGTACTGCATCTTCAAATACAAAAATTAAAGATGGATGCAGTTTAGATTGTGATACTCTAGATGTTACGTCATTATGAAGTTTTGTAACAATTCCTTCAATCTCCGTAATCTTAGCAGATAAAATAATAAAAGCACTTATAATGGCATCTAAATTAAACTCAAAAGATTTGATCATATTAATGTCTTGACTTCTAGCTATTCTAAAAAAATAAAAAAATAAAAAAATAAAATGAATCTATAAAAAAATAATATCAGTTTAGAGGAGGATAATTCACAACCTCTAAAATACTTTAAGACCTTCAAAGAGAGAAGTGATCCACTCTCTCAGAAGAAAGATAAAACTCGAATATTATGATAAAAAAAATATCAATTTAGAGGAGGGTAATCCGCAACCTTTAAAGTATTGATATACCTTTAAGAAGAGGGATAATCTACTCTCTAATAAAAAGGATCTAATTCTAATATTAAAGATGAGGTTAGTCTTAACAAACTATCAAAGACACAAGAATATAGAGTTAGAGACTTGAATTAAAAAAAGATTTCAAGAAGAAATCAACAAGGTCTTGAATTAAATAAATGAGTACATAAACAATACCAAGAAAGGTGAGCTAGAATTCCAAGAGATATATTGTGGAGAGTGAAGAGGTAGATAAGGAGGTAATAAAAATTAAAAAAGTGATAATGTTGCCTTCTGATAAAAAAATCTTCTATTTATTTTATATAGCCATAAATAAGATAAAATAAAATAGATTAAAAACATAAATAATATAGGTATCTTTAAAAAAAAATTAAAAATAGATTTTAATAAAATTTACTTCAAAATTCTAAGAATTGATATTTGAAGAAGATTGGTTGTGAACCTAGATCAAAATCAAACCTTGAAAAACAAAACCGCATGCTTATAGTAAATGGAAAATTCTTTGGCAGATTGAAGAGTGGGATTTGAAGACAAACTTTAAGAGATTTTTTTAAATATTGATTTTAAGTGATTTGGATAAAAATTAACTTTGTAAGAGCTTTGTAAACTTAAGGTTGATTTGGATGACTTTGGTTTTTGTAAAATAAAAAGAGGTTTATATTTTTGAGCATTTTGTGAATTTGGTTATAGATCTATAGGTTAAATTTTGTAGATTTGTGATTGTAATTGTGTTAAGTGCATGCTATAAATTTAAACTTGATCAAATAGTTGGATTGAAGGTTATTAAAGTTCAAGTGGATCGAGGTCTTAGAAATTGGATTTTAAAGATTAGTGAGGATTTCTAAGATATCTAACCATCTACTAATTGGATTAAGATGAGAATTATTTATATAGATGGTAGACTTGATTTTCTATGTATTTATGAATTTTAAAAGCAATTGAATGGTGAAAAAAAAAGATATTGGTGCTGAAAGATTAGCATCAAGGTTGGAGAAGGAGGCTAACCTATATCCAAGTAGAATTTTGGATTTATTTTTTATTTGGTGAATTGAATCTTCTTCAAATCTTTTGCACATATTGTTAATTTAGTTGTTAAAAGATGTGCAAATTTTGAGTCAAAATCAATAGTTCAATTATAAGCAATTAAGGTTTCAATGTGCTATAGGATTTGCTAGGATTTGATTAGGATTTGGTTAAGATTTGTTAGAATTCATTTAAGATTTGACTAGGTTTTTATTAGGATTTATTTAGGATTTAAGATTTCATTAAGATTTCATTAAGATTTGTTTAGGATTTGGGATTTGACTAGGAATTCATTAGGATTTGTTTAGGATTTAGGATTTGACTAGGATTTCATTAGGATTTATTTAGGATTTATTTAGGATTTAAAGTTTGGTTAGGATTTTATTAAGGCTTGTTTAAAATTTAGGATTTGACTAGGATTTGGCTAAGAATTGACTAAGATTTGATTAAGATTTATTTAGGATTTAAGATTTGATTAAGATTTGATTAAGATTTTATAAAGATTTGATTAGGATTTGATTAGAAATTATTTAGGATTTAAGATTTGATTAAGATTTTATTAGGATTTGATTAGTATATAGGATTTGATTAAGATTTGATTAAGATTTGATTAAGATTTAGGATTTAATTAAGAATTAATCAAGATTTGATTAAGATTTGGGATTTAATTAAGAATTAATTAAGAATTAATTAAGATTTAATTAAGATTTAATTAGAATTTATTTTAAAATTTGATTAAGTTTGGATTAGGATCTGATTAGAATTTGATTAAGATTTAATTAGAATTTAATTAGAATTTGATTAGAATTTGATTAAAATTTGATTAGAATTTCTATTTTTAGAATTTTAAAAGAATTTTTATTTTAGAATTTTTTTTAAAAATTTATATTAATATTTCTTTAGGAATTCTTTACTATTTTTTTATGACTTCTTTAGAAGTTCTTTAGAATTTCTTTGTATTATTTTTTTATAATTAATTAAAAATTTAATTAAACTTCTTTGATGGTTGAGCATACTTATTAATCTTTAATTATAATTTATATATTATTTTATTAGATGTATTAGAATTTATTGTTGTAATTTTTTTTTTTTTTTTTTTTTTTTTTTTTTTTATCTTCCACAATTAAGTGTCTAATGCATTCTCAAGCAAGATTTCATGTAATACAATATATTTGGTAAATCCGACATGAAAAGCTGGACATGGAAGGAAGTTGGATTTTTAATTTATTTAAATTATAGAGAAGGAAGGCAAGAGAATGGAAGGAAGTGCTATAGGTGGTACTTCGAGTGGAGCTATAAGTGGAAGTATTAGTGGAAGACATGGTATGTATTTTAATTCTAATTTTGTAAGTATGTTTGAAGTATTTTCTTTATTCATGCAATAGCAACATGTTAAAGATTGCAAAGAAGATATAATAAACAAAGCATTATAAATAATTGTGGACAAGATTGATCAATTTGAAAAAAAAGATATTACAAAATATTTAAGATGTTATATGAAAAAATGGAATTGAAGTATGTTTTCAAGAAGGAGATGGTTCAATTATTTGAATTGGCTACTGTGCTAGTGATAAGAAATCATATAAAGTCTATTATAAGATATTCTAGAGGTTCATGGGAGAAATTTTTTTAAGCATTGAAAGATGAATATTTTTTAAAAGATAGCAATCAAATTACAAAGAAGTCATTTTTTGAATGGATTGAAAGATCAAATAGAGTTTTTTCTTCAAGTAATTGATAAAGAATTGCAAGAAAAATTAGAAATTTTGCTTGAAGATAAAAAAGAAGAAGAAGGATTGACATCAAATTGGAAAGAAATGAAAGAAGCAATAGAATTATTTATAAAAATAGAAAAAAAAGATAGGGTAGATATTCAAAGACCATTGTAAACATCTAAGATAAAATTGACTATTAGCCATCCTACATCTATGATTCAACTTTCAATATCTATATCAAAAAAAGAAAAAATGAGTATAGAATATTTTTTAAATCTTTATAAGACCAAGCAAATATATTACAATATTCCATTAATAAAGATTTATATTTTTCAAATTCTTTCTCATCTAATTGTGATCCAAATTAGATATATTTAAATTCTTTTTCATCATAGTTAATTGAAATTTTTATCTAATCTTGTTCTATCATATATATTGAATCAGTAGATCTATGGTTGTTATAGACATAAGATTTATTTCAATAATTATCTAGTTAATATAAATAAGTAGAAGTAGGTAGAAGTAGATTAATTTGATAATATCTTAGAAAAAAACTTCTTAGTAGCTTCATAAATGTGGTTTCACCTTTAAACATATCTATAGGTGATTGGTAGATTAGAAACTTGGCCAATAAGTTAATCACATCTCACACATGTTAGTAGCTTGTGGAATAAGTTAAATACATGGCGCACATATAAAAAACTTATTTTGCAAGTTTGACATGTGTCTTACAAATTGTACATATGTTAGAGGTTTTATAAAATACCACCACGTAATTCTTAGATAGATAGTATATATAGAGACAAGAGTGAAGCCTTATTCACTCTTGTCAATGCCTTTTTTATTTTTAGTCTTATTTCAAGAGTCTCTAGTCTTCTTGTCTTTGAAAATAGCTATTTTAATTTTAATATTATTTCATCTTTGAGTGATTTTCTATTCTTTTGAGTGACATGAAGGTGTATTGATATTTTGTTCGTTTATGATTCATATCCTTGATAGTTTAATAAGAATGAAGATTCAATATTCTTGTTTTGTATTTAAGAAGTGAATGGATTGCTCTACTTCTATTGTTGCATATGAAGGTTGTAGATTATTCATTTTTATACTAATATTTTTTGTTTTTAATCTTGATTTTTTTCTTGAAAGAGAATAAATCACATTTTTTTGTAGAAATTTTTATTTGATATTAGAGGTTGCAGATTACCCTCCTCTAATTCAAATTGTAGAATTATTAAGTTGTCTAAGATGGAAGGAAAGATCATGGATATTACACTTAGTAGAAATAAGAATACATTTGTAACTATTGCACATCTTCAAAAGCTTGTTAGCACTCTTAGGGTGGAAATTTTACAAATCATTAATGTCAATTATGGAAGCACTATTCCTACATCTATGTAAGAAGTCTAGAACCTATGCCAAAAAATTATACAATTGGGAGAAACAAATAAATTGGCCTCACAATCAAATCCAAAAAGTCTTGCTTCTACAAGCATGAGAGAGACAAAGATTAGTATGCTTGAGAAGTTTATTAGAACAAGATCAAAATTTTAAGGATTTTTACAATAAATCAAGCTATATCTAAGATTGTATTCTTTCTAATATTTTAATAGATTTACTCAAGTTGGATTCATAGGCACTTTTCTATTTGAAAGTGCTCTTTTTTGATTTGTATCTTTGATGGAAAAAATATTCATGACTTCTTTATAATTTGAATTCATTCTTTAAAGTGTTTACAGCCATATTAAGAGAAAGTGATTAAAAGACGATAGCTAAGACCAAGCTTTTATTTTTATAACAAGGATTATGATTAATCACAACATATGCTATAGAATTTCAAATCCTTGCTTGTAATATAGAGTGGAATAACAAAGCCCTTATCAATAAATTTAGTTATGGATTGAAGGATAACATCAAAGATTTATTACTAACAATGCTATGGGGGTAAATTTTCACCCTTCAATTCAAGTTACAAGATGGCCTCACTTAACAGTTGCTTGTAATTGGTGGTATAAAGTGAAGGGAGCAAATAGCAAGAACAAAAAAAATAACAACTACAAATAAGCGAAGTAAATGGTATCAAGCAAGTACACATTTCAAAACTATATCACAATCTGTTCACTATATTTTCACCTAATAAAAAATAAAATTAAAAAATAAAAGTTATATTTTTAAATAGATAATTTTTTATCTTTTCAATGATATAAAAAACATATAAATTCAAATTATTATGAATAATTTATGATAATCCAATGATAGAAGGTAAATAATAAAAAAATTAAGTAAAAATTTTTTACCTCAAGGATAACTTGCTTAAGAGATCATGAGTTCCAACCTCATTAAGGCTCACAAGTAGTGTATAAGGGTGTCTTAGAGAGGCCACAAGGCCTTAGTCTTATCCTCCTATCTATATCCAAGGTGCCACAACCCATATGGAACTTATGTACCTCTCTTCCTACAAGGACTACACTAGCTACTGGTCCTCCTATTTTTCATTAATAAAACTCATTATTTTGCAACTTTAACTTCACCATGGTGTTTAAAAACAGCCAATTAGCCTAGAAACCCTCTATGGCCTTCAAATCTTATTCTATTTCTTCATAATGGCTCCCAAGCTGGTAAAAACTTATTTTTTACCAAAGTCTTCAAAATTATTCTAAAAATTCCTAAGAAATTTTAAATAAATTCTAAATAAATTCTAAAAATTTCTATAATACTTTTGAGATGATAATATCAATTTAAGACTATTTTATTCTATCTTAATGATTTTTTATAATAATAATATTGATTTAAATCAATTAAAAATTATATTTTTTACATAAATAATTAAAAAGATATGAGATTTATTTTTTATGCTTCTTCTACCTACGAAGTAATATTTATATATTTTTAATAAATAATACATAGAGATAGAAGGCCAATGTAGACATTGGTCTCAATAATTAAATATTAATTCTTATAACTAAGAGAAAATATTAAATCAATTAAGATAATTGCCTCCAAAACTTATTATGAGTCCATTTCTTCTCCATTAATACTATTTTCTTTCATTTAGTATCTTCTAAACACATCTTCACTTTATAACTATAGTTTTGATATACTAAATATATTCTTTTATTCTAAAATAACTAATGAATCAATTTGATGATTTATAAATATCAAAAGCGGATTCTTTAGAATAATTTATTGTCCAATCCATTATATGTGACAATTGATTATTCAAAATGGATTAAAAATATAGATTTGATTAAAGAAAAACAAATCAATTAATAATAGTAACTTTTAAATTTTTAAAAATTTATTTGACTAAGCCAAAATCAATACAAATTCTTGTAGTATGTTTTAAACTTCTTACCAAATAAGAAAAGACTTAACTTTATCAAAAGGGTTTATGCTTATATTGTGAAGAAGCTAAGCACACTATTCAATATTGTCCAAAGAAGCAACACAATGACAAAATCATGAGTATGGTTGCTAAAGAAGCTAATATATTAGAAAACAAGTTTCTTTAGTTATAATAAGGACCATGTAGTTGGAATCATGTGCAATATCTTATAAAGATTTTATTCTCTATTCAAATCTTCACCTTATTTTATAATAAATATATTTTTACAATCTAAAAATCACAAAGTCTTTACCTTATTAGATTCAAGAGTCTTAGTTTGTTTCATAGATGAAGACTTTGTCAAAAAATAAGAAATATTTTTAGTAAAGAAAACTAAATCCATATTTGTAGAAGTCATAGATGGTTGTTTGTTATCTTTTAAAGATGTTATCCATGGGACTAATCCTTTAGATGTAGTAGCTAAGAGACATAATAGCATAATAATATTTAATATGATTAGATTTCTTTCTAATCCAATTATTTTAGGATTATTATAGTTAAAAAAATATAATCTTGAAATAGATTGGACTTCTCATAACTTTGATTTTTTTCATAGTTTTTTTTAAAAAAATTATTAATCAAGTAAACATACATAATTTTAATACATTTAAATCTTTATTAATAGATGAAAAAGTTTTCATATATGCGACAAAAGAATGATCATCTTTTGCTATATATGCCACATCCATTTTTGATGTTAAAAAGACTATAAGTAGTATTCCTAGCTAGAATCAAGATTTTTAAGACGTTTTTGAAAAGAAGAATATAAATATTCTTTTAAAGTATCAACTTCATGATTGTTCAATTGATCTTCAACAAGCAATTCAACCACTATTTGGACCAATCTTTAATTTATTACAAAATGAATTGATTGCATTGAAGGAATATATTGATGAAAACTTAACTAAGAACTTTGTACACTATTCAAAGTTTTCAGTAGGAGTTGCTATCTTATTTGTAAAGAAAAAAGATGGATCATTATAGATGTGCATAGATTATTGAAGACTTAACAAGATTACCATCAAAAATAGGTATCTTTTATTTTTGATTTCAAGGCTTTTTAATCAACTCAGTTAAGTAAAGATCTATACAAAAATAGATCTGCAAAGACTATATAACTTGGTCTGCATCAAAGAAAGTGATGAATAAAAGACTGCATTTCAAACTAAGTACAAATATTTTGAATATAATGTCATGCTTTTTGGACTTATAAATATATCAACTACTTTTTAATATCTTATGAATGACATTTTTTGTGAGTTTTTTGATAATTTTATTATCTGCTATTTAGATAATATTTTGATTTATTCTAAAAATATAAAAAAATATGAACTTTATATTTGTTGTGTATTACAAAAATTTAGAATTGTAAGATTATATGCGAAGATGAAAAAGTGTGTATTTCACATTATTCAAGTTGAATTTTTTAAAATACATCACTTCAAATAATGGTTTCAAGATGGATCCTAAAAAAATCTAGAGAATCATGAACTAGAAGATTCTAAAAATAATAAAAAATGAGTAATACTTTTTGAAATTTATCAACTACTATCAAATCTCTATCAAGAATTTTTCTCAAATTGTAGCTCTACAAACATGCTTAACTTGTAAGGACAAATTTAAGTGGAATAAAGAAGTAGAAGTATTATTTGAGGATTTAAAGATAGCTTTTATTTTTGCACCAATTTTGTATTGTGTCAACTTTTTCAAGGCATTTTTTATGGAAACACATGCATTAGACTTTGCTTTAGATGTGATATTATTATAAAAAGAAATAGATGATAAATTCTATACAATAGCTTTTCATTTTAGAAAATATTTAATAATAGAGATCAATTCTAAAATCCATAATAAAGAACTTTTTATAATTATAGATTTTTTTCCAAGAATGGTATCATTATCTATGGATTTTATCATAGATCTTTTAAATTCAAGTTCATATGACTCTATATTCATGATTGTAAATTATTTTATTAAGATGGCATATTTTGTACCATATATAAAATCTATTATAGGTAAAGAAACAACTAAACTCTTCTTTGATAATATCTATCGCTATTATGGATTATCAAAGGATATTATATCAGATAGAAAGACATAATTTGTATCAAGATTTTGGAAAATCTGTTTCAAAATATTGAAGGTGGATATAAAACTATTTTCAGCTTTCTACCCTCAAACTAATAAATAAATAGAATGGATAAATTAAATTTTGGAGCAATATTTGAGATATATCATCAACTATCATCAAGATGATTAAACAATTTTTTTGCTATTGGTAGAGTTTATTTATAATAATTCAATATATTCTTCTACTCAACAATTTCTATTCTTTGCAAATTATAATTATCATCCACAATTTGATACTTTTAACTTTTTAAAAGTTGATAATCTTATGATGGAAGATTTGGTAAATCACTTGTTAGAGCTATATGGAACAATAAAGGTACAATTAAAGAAAGCTAAAGAACAACAAAAAATCAATATAAATATCTATTATAAAAAATATTTTAATTCTACATGGTAATAAGATATGGTTACTTTGTTATAATATCAAGATTATTTTTCCTTGTCATAGATTGGATTATCGTAGGCTTAGACCATTTTTAATTTGTAAATAGATTAATCCAATTGCTTATTGATTATACCTACTAAAATCTATGAAGATCCATCTTATATTCTATATGTCATTGTTCAAATCATATAAGATAGTGGATATACAAGGAAGAAGATAAATGCCACCGTCTCCTATAAAAGTGGACAATAATGAAGAATTTGAAATAGAAGAGGTCTTAGATTTAAGATGGCATCAAAATTAGTCAAAATATCTTGTATATTGGCAAGGATATAATATTAGTGAATACATATGGGAGCCATCCAAAAATCTAATAAATACATTAGTAAAAATTAATATGTTTCATTAATGACATCAATCAAAACCAAGATAAAAAATCAAGAAAATCTTTGTTATAAAACAAAGCAAGTTTAATAGAAAATTTTATTCTATTTTATATTATTATTTTTTATTCTTTTGAATTTTTTAGCGTTTGAAAGATGAAGAATTAACAATGAGTAAATTTAGCTCAAGAGCTATCATTTATTGACTTATCAAATAAGACATTACAACTATCACCACTTTCCAAATGATAGAATAGAGATGAAGATCCTCAAAAATGACATGTTCTTCCTCAAATTGATGGCAAGATACAATATATTTGGTATCACAATCTTTGAAGAGACTCCCATTATTTGAAAATATTTTTAAAAGTAAAAACTACTTTTAATGGTATTTCAAATGTTTTCTTTGAAAAAAGTTATGAAGGCCTCAACAATGATTAAATATCAAGGTGGTCCTTTTGCCTTAGTATGAGACACTATCAATGGCTGAGAGGACCTATTAACTATCTTTGAAATGAACAAAGATCAAAATATGTGGCAAATATAGTTTAGGACATCTTGAACTTCTTTAATATGTAATCAACACTCCTTATGGAATTCATCTTTAAAAAAGGGAATAATGTCATGGACATAAGATTTACTCTAATAATTATCTAGGCAACATAGATAGATAGAAATAAATAAAAATAACTTAATTTACTAATATCTTATAGAGAAGCTTTCTAGAAATTTCATAGATGTGGTTTTATTTTTATGCATATTTTTAGGTGATAAGTAGGTTAAAAAATTGGCCAACAAGTTAGCCACATATTGTACATGTTACTAGCTTGCAGAACAAGCTAAGTACGTGGCACACATATAGGAAACTTGTCTTATAAGTTTGACTCGTATTTTATAAATTGGACATATATTGGAGGTCCTATAAAACACTACCATGTACCTCTTAGGTAGATAGTATGTGTAGAAATAAGAATGAAGCCTTCTTCACTCTTATCAATGTCTTTTTTATTCTTAGTCTTATTTCAAGAGACTCTAATCTTCTTGTCTTTGGTAATAGCCATTCTAATTTTAATATTATTCTATCTTTGAATGATTTTTTATTCTTTTGAATGACATGAGAGTATATTGATATTTTATTATTTTAGGATTCATGTCCTTGATAATAATACCAATTTTTAGATATTGATGGATAAGTAGGTACTTCATGTCCAACCTCAATACCTTAGGGTGTATTTTTAAATTGTAAAGAAAGAAGTATGATGGTATTTTCTTTCATAATAGCATCAAAGTTTTTAACTTGAATTCTATCAATTTCTAAGCTAAAGGCTTCATTCATACAAATATTATCAATCAAGGTTGTAAGATTGGAGCAATCATTTTCAAGCTCCAACCAATCATGCTTGTTGTACAATTATCTATAGGTCTAAAAGTAAAATAAGGCTTAGAAGCCCTCTAATTGGTTATTCTTTTTTATTACTTCAATCATCTTCTTCCTAATAAAAAATAGTAGCTATCAAATTCATCATATAACTATATGACATAAAATAATATTACATAATTTACACCTCCTATTACATTCATTAATCACAAATTTGACCTAGAGATTGAAAAGATCTTTGATCAACTAATCTAACTTTTATAATTGCTTTATGAGTGATTTTTAATTCCAACTTATTCATAGTGGATTCAAACATGATATTAATACTATTTTCATCATCTATTATTATTTTAGAAATAATTTTATCTATAATTTTTACATCTATCTCAATATGTTCATATTCTTGATTCTCTCATTTTTCTTTCTCTATAGTATCTCAACCTAAATCTTCAACTTCAATTCTATCTATTCCTTCTATATTTTTGGTTTTTCTTTGTATAGTTACTCCTTCTTTGAGGTATTTTTTTTATAGTTGGTGTTACTTGAATTAATTGATCAAAAAAAATATTGGCCTTAGTTCTATAAAGTTCTTGCTATAAATCATATGGTTCTGTAGGATTAAAGATTCTAATAGTTGTTGGGTGTTTTTAAAAAATATTTGAAGTTAAAGACCCTTTTTTGCTTATAAATTGATACCCTTCTTCATCAGGTTTAATTAAAAAAAGACAATTGATTGTCTTTTATTTTTTTAGCTATTCTTTGGATAGTTTTTTTTAATTCTACAAACTTGGGTGATTCTTTTGAAGTATCCATAGATATTTCATCTTCTTCAAGTTGTATTAAATCTATTGGTTTTTTAGCACTCATACTTCTAGTGACAACTAAAGAAGGTAAATATTCATTATCCAAAGAGATCTTTTTGCTCTTTAGTTGTACCAAGTTAAATTGAGAAGATAATTAATTTGATATAAAAAATACATCAAGTTGAGCCATTGTATATCTAATTTCTTGAGAAGATGTTAGTTGTTGATTTTGGTTAGGTTTTTTGTTATATGTTAAAGATCCTTACAATATTTTTTGATTAGATTGAACTATCATTAAAGGTTGGAAATTTTGACCATTACTTGAGTGGTCATAATATATGTTTAATAGACCATTTGTAATAATAGGATCTAAAAATCTAATTTTCCATATATCTTCTATAACTTGGTTGGTATAATTTTTTAAAGAAGAATTTAAAGAAATAATCTTATTGGATCTTTTACAAAAATCTATGAAATGAGATCTTCTATAATTAGAGTATATTATTCTATTTTCAATCTAATTTTGACCTACTCGATGTGATTTTCCATAAGTATGATAAGTGCTATATTATTCTTTTGATTTGAAAGGATATTTAAACATAATTGTTTCAATTGATGAAGAGGCTTATATATTTGGGATTGATTCTTTTTTCTATAGGATATTATAGGAATTGTGGACAAAATTGGAATGCATGCTTCACTTGTTTGTAATTTATACACCATAATTCAGAGGTATAAATCTTTGATTCATAATATTTAGACTCTATAGTTAGATTTTGGTTTTTAATGAGATAAGATATTTATTTATTTATAGCTTTCATAGTGTTTATCATCTCATTTTTTAATATATTATTTATTTCTCTTGTCTCACTTTTAAATTCTTCCAATCTAATATCATTAAAGGATCTATATAAGGATTGGTTATGTGGGCCTTCTACAGCTAAAGACATTGGATTGTTCATAGGCAATAGGAAGGTAGAAGGTTGAGAGTAGATAAAGCTAAATATTGATGGGATTTTATAGATCAATGTTGTAAAGATATGAAAGTTGGTATTGGTTGTTCTATCCTTCCAAGCATAACATCATTTTCCTTATCAAAGATTTTTACTTCCAAAGCAGCTTGAATAATTCTTTCTAAATCTTTATGTCTCTTGTTTAATATATTCCAAATCATAGAAGGCATGGCAAAATCTTAGATAAAGTAGTACCTTATAGTATCTTCATTTAAAAGATTATCAATGTATGAAGTGCATATTATATAAAAACGCTTCATATAAGAGGTAATATTTTTAGAGGGACCTTATCTAATATTTGTCAAAGTTAAAAGAGCTTATTGTTGGCCAATTGCATGTCTAAATTGACAAAGAAAGACTCCTAAGAGTTGTTCCTATATAATAAAAGATCTTTTTATATGGAATCTATATTATGTATATATAAAATCTGTTAAAATAGTTAAAAATCATATCAAATAGTATCCATGGTTGGTCACTAAACTAATAATTAATACTTCTACAAATCGTTCTATGTGAGCTGTTGGATTGTCATTGATAGATCTACTAAACCTTAAAAGATTAGATAGAATTGTTGCTCTTTGTAATCCCAAAGGTACAACAATAGGTAGTTGTTTAGCCAATATCATGGAATCAATTTGGATATTTATAGAAAGATGTTGGTTATCTCCATTTATTATATAAGCTCTTGGAGTTAGAAAGGATGAAGGTTCTACTTGAGGCTATTAGACACAAATACTTTGGAAATTCATAAAACCTTTTAAAATATTTTAGAAGCTTCCAAGTTAGTGGAAGTTGCTTGAGTAACTTCTTAGTTAGTAGAAGTAGCTCAAAAAGCTTCTTGATTAGTGAAAGTAGCTTTAAAAGCTTTTTAATTGGTAGAAGAAGCTTGAGAAGCTTCGAAGTTGGTAGAAGCTACTCAAGAAGTTTCTTAAATAGGAATATATATTGGAATCAAGGCTGAATAGTTCTTTAGTTTCAACAATGCATCTCTTGGAGTTCTAATTCATATTTCTTGATATTATTTGTGTATTCATCTAATTAATTCAAGTTCTTGTCGGTTTCTTCTTTAAATCTTTTTTCAATTCAAGTCTCTTATTTTATATTTTTATGCTTTTGATAGATTGTCAAGACTACTTTCATCTTAAATATCAAAGTTGAATCCTTCTTGCTAGAGAGTGGATTATCCCTCTTCTTGAAAATATACCAATGCTTTAAAGATTACATATTATTTTCATATAAATTGATATTATCTTTTTATAGATTCATTTTTTCTTTCTTTTAGAATAGCTAGAGATCAAAACATGAATATGACTAAATCTTTTGAATCTAAGTTAGACGCCATTATAAGTATTTTTACTACTTTATCTGCTAGGATTGCGGAGATTGAAGGGGTTGTTATAAAACTTCATAATAATACAATATCTGGAGTACTACAACCTAGACTATATCTGCTTTTAATTTTTGTGCTTGAAGATGCAGTACTATCTATGCTATTCCAAGGAAATCCACCTGTTTAACAATATAAGGACCCTTGAGTTAGTCTTTTAAAAAAATATGATAGTACGCGTTCAAAATTTCAAGGATTTGTCAACCAAATTTGATTAATAATGGTTTTATAATTTGATACTTGTCCTACAAAAGAATCATGGATTGGATTAGTTGGTACCTCGCTTATGAAGCAAGCATTATCATGATTTGTTCCTTTGTTTAAAAAGAAATCACTAATTTTGAGCAATTTTAAATTTTTTATAAAAGCAATTATAGAAGCATTTGAAGAATATGACAAGGCTCATTGAGCAACAATTAAGATTTTAGTATTACATCAAGGGGCATGCTTTGCATCAATCTATGTATCTAATTTTAGGCAACTAGTATGGAACATCAATTGAGATGAAGAAGCCTTGATGAATCAATTCTATTAGAGATTAAAAGATGGTATGAAAGATTTGTTATTATTGCTTTTGGATCCACAATTGTTTAGTGAAGCCATCAACCAAGCCATGAAATGTGATAATTGATTATTTCATAGTTGTCAAGATCAATATTTAGTAAGACAATATGTAATTTGACACACTCCTGCTACATCAATAAGTATTTTGAACTTACATTCAGAAATAAAAGATATACAACTTGATGCAATATGTTTTAAATTTCTTAATCTACAAGAAAAGAAGCGTCGGATGGAAGAAGGTCTATACATGTATTGTAGCAAGAAAGACAACAAGATTGATAATTGTTTGAAAAAATAAAATTAACACATCACCAAAATTAAAAGTATAATTATTTAAGAAAACAAAGATGTTCAGCTACAATAGGGACTATGCGGTTGGACAATTCAACATCACAAAACTATTCAAATGCATCTCTTTCTATTCAACTTACTCATTGTTTTACAATTTTTTTGTGTTTTGGCCCTTACAAGCTTCAGACAATCACCTTGTTGGATTTAGAAGGGTCTGCTTGTTTCTTAGATGAGGTGTTTGCGAAGCTTCATAAAATTCCTCTAATATAAAAAATCAAATTTGTTCATATAGAAATAATAGATAGATAATCTTTATCCTCTGATATTATCACCTATGAAACAATGCCTATAGAAGTATCATTTGAAAATCACAATAGCCAAATTGTATTCAATATTATTAGGATTCTTTCTAATCTTGTTATTCTTGAATTTTCTTGGTTAGAAAAGTATAATCCATCTTTAGATTAGAGATCACAAAGAATAATAATTTTAATAGAAATTCCTATAATATTGTAAAAAATTATGAATTGATAAGCCTTTATTTGTTGAAACAAGGACTTTTATAAAATTAGCCAAAGAAGATACATCATTTGTTATTTATGAAACTTCAACTAAAAAAGATATAACTTCATCAACAGGTATTTTAAAGCAACATAGCAAATTTTAAGATGTTTTCTAGAAGAAAAATATTGATATATTATTGAAGCATCGATTATGCGATTGTGCCATAGATCTTCAAGAAAGAATACAACCATCTTTTGGCTCAATTTATAATCTCTCTCAAAACGAGCTTTTGGCATTGAAAGAATATATTGATGAAAACCTTGCAAAGAACTTCATGAAGCATTCAAAGTCTCCAACATATGCACCTATATTCTTTGTAAAAAAAAAAGATGATTCCTTGCATATGTGTATTGATTATTAGAGATTGAATAAGATAATAGTGAAGAATTGTTATCTACTACCGTTAATCTCAAGACTTTTGAAACAACTCAGCCAAGCCAAGATCTATACTAAGATAGATCTTTGTGGAGCATATAATTTGGTATAAATCAAAGAGGGAGATGAATAGAAGATTGCATTTTTGACAAGGTATGGACATTTTGAATATAATATCATGCCTTTTGGATTGACAAATGTACCTGCTATCTTTTAGCATTTAATGAATGACATCTTTCAAGAGCATCTAAATAAGTTTGTAGTGATTTATCTTGATGATATCTTGATCTACTCAAAAAATATGGAAGAACACGAGAAGTATGTAAAGTTGGTATTATAAAAGCTACAAGATGTAAGTTTATATGCTAAGCTAAATAAATATGTATTTTATCAACCAAAGATGGAATTTTTGGGATACATTGTATCTACTAAAGATTTGATGATGGATCCTAAGAAGGTAGAGGCAGTTATATAATGGGTCATTCCAAAGATGGTGAGAGACATAAAATATTTTTTAGATTTATTAACTTCTATTGGATCTTCATCAAAAATTACTCTCAAATTATTGTCCTTCTTATTTGATTAACATACAAAGATAAGTTGAAATAAGAATCTCAAGTAGAGAAGGCATTACAAGACCTCAAAATGGCGTTTATCACAACCCTAATTTTAGTGTATCTAGACTTTATAAAAGCATTCTATATGAAAACTAATGCTTCAAATTTTGCATTAGGGCCATACTTTCACAAATGGATATAGATGATAAATTCCATCCTGTTATATTTTATTCTCAAAAAAATTCTATTATTAAAATTAATTATAAAATCCACAATAAGGAGCTTCTTGCTATTATGGATCTTTTTGAAAAATGGCATCATTTTCTTGAAAGAGCAATGTATTCCGTGACTATATACATAGATCATAAGAATTTAGAATATTTTATGACAGTTTGAATTATTAATCTCTACCAAGCTTGATGGAATATGTCATTATTTTAATTTAACTTTGTTATCACTTATCAACTTGAGAAGCAACAAAAATTATCCAATGCTTTATCAAAGAGATCATATCTTATACCAAGGATAGGAGAGGCATCGTTTAATAAAAAATATGTAATTTTATTAAAGCTAAACAAATTTTTATTTTTATGCCACTATTATATTGGCACCTATTAATTCTAGTTTCTTCAATGAAGTGTGTGCTATAACCACTAATGATACTTTGGTCCATGATATCAAACATTGCCTCAATAAAAATATTGACAAGTTTAAGCTTAAGGAAGATTTTATATATTTTAAAGAATGTTTGTATATTCCAAAAGGACCAACTCAACTACGCATCCTTCAATCTTACCATGACTTTTCAATTGTGGATCACTTTGGATTTAACAAGACTTTGAAACTTATTTCTCAAGATTTTTAATGGCCTTAAATGACGAAGGCTATGAAGGACTTTGTGCTCTCTTGTGACATTTGTTTAAGGTCCAAAAATCCTTGATATCACCCTTATGAACTCTTACAGTCTTTACCTATTCCAAAATGGTTATGATCTTCTATCTCAATGGATTTCATTACGGATCCATCACCATCCAATTCATTGGATAATATCTTTTGGTGGTTGATTGACTCATAAAGATGGCTCATTTTATTCCTTGTAAAAAAACTACATCTAGTGAAGAAATGACAATGTTCTTTTATCATACCCTATTGGATGATATTGTATTTGGTTGAGGATTCTAGTTTATATCTAAATTTTGGAGATGTCTTTTTGAAATATTGAAGATAGATATTAAACTTTTTTGGCTTTCTATCTTCAAAGTGATGGCCAACAGAACAAATTAATTAAGTTTTAGAATAATATTTATAATACAACATCAACTATTAACAAGATAATTGGATATTATATCTATTGTTAGTAAATTTTGTATATAATAATATTATTTATGCCTCAACTCAACAAACACTGTTTTATTCCAACTATGGATATTATCCAAAGCTTGATCTATAGAGTACACCAAAGAATAACAATCCATTAGTTGAAGGATTTGCAAAACATCTATCATAACACCAAACAATCTTGAAGCTTCAATTGCAAGAAACTCAAAATGTTTACAAGGCATCTGCAAATAAATTCAAGAATCAACTATATGCTTTGTATATTAGAGATAAAATATGGCTTCTTTAATGGAACATCAAGACCAAGCAGTGTTGTATTATATATTGTCTTATTTGGAAATGCACCAAGCAATATTGTATTACGTGTTGTCTTATTTAGAAATGCACCAAGTACTTGATTGTGGAGGATGAAGTTGTGGTTTACAAATATGCAAGAAACCTTAATAGGTTTCATCCATATAAGAAGAATACAATTTGAATTTCAATTCAAAAGTGCTTAAAATCAATACAAAGTGCTTAAAAGCATTCTTCTTGATAACTTCAATTATACACAAAACCCAATTGCCTTGTTACTTTCACAATTAGGCAACTTAGATTTTTCCTTGCAAGTCCTAATTCTAATCAATAAGCTTCAACAAGCTATAACTCTTAATTTGATTATCTACTTGATATAAAATTTTGTATATAAATGCCACTATAAGTCTTTTATATATTCAAAAAAATTTAGTAGAATTCAACTTACAGATTGTAGAAAAACATTCAAAACTTACACTGATGTTACTTGGCTGCTAACTTAAAAGTTGGTACAAATATTCCAATAGCAATTTCTCCTTCTCCAACTATTAACTTCAGCTCAAAATTGGTATAGAGCTTAATCTCTAAGTCTTCTAATGTAATGCCAAATTTCTTTTTGTTTTGACTAATAGATCTCTAGATATTGCAAAAATCCAAAATAATCCTAAACTATCAACTTCTAGTATCCCTTCATACTAAAGATCAAACACCTCTCAACTACACCATTAGATTATTACAAATCTTAATAAAATTTTAGCACATTCAATCATCTATATATTATCTAACTTTCAACAATAGATGTTATACTAATTGCATAAAATAGCCAAGAGTGATAGTCCTAATTTTATTGAATAAAATTTAAATCACCAATATAAACCTTGAATTTAGATAATGATTATTAAATCTTTTTAAATCCTACAAAAAAAAAATCTTATACTTCTAAAATAAACTTAAAATTAACTCTCAAATTCTAGTCGCTGATCTCAAAATAATCCCATATTTTGTCCTTGGTGGCAATTTTTATGGCTAGAGGTCTAATTTTGACCCTGTCCCACATACGGTCAATTCCTAAGTATCAATCCAACCTATCCTAAGGATTTTTAAGCTTGATCCTATCTTCAACTTAATCCTAGTATCAACTATATTAATTTTTTTTTTTAATCTTATTTTTATTAATATATGGCTTTTTAAAAATAATAAAAGAATTTCTACAATCTAGAAGAAAAAATTAATAACTAACTTTTATCTATTAGCTATTAAAACAAGAAAATAATCTAAGAAGCTTTTATAAATTTTTTTTTTAAGTATCTTGAGTTTTTATTGAACTAAGATAATTGAAGATTAAATAAAATTATTCTTGTTTATATATTTCACTATATAAACGTATTATAATACAATAGCAGCCATATGATAAGTTGGACTATTGGAGTCTATGACCATTTTTCATCCAAAAGCAAATTAATCCAATGGCATATTGTTTAGAATTATCATCTTCTATAAAGGTATATCCAAATTTCTATGTCTCTCTTTTAGAGTCTTATAGAAAGTCACATATTCCGAGAAGAGTATAATAATTGCTGCCTAATATCAAAATTAAAAACCATGAAGAATATGAAGTTGAAAAGATGTTGGATTCACAGCAAAGGTGGAGCAAATTGGAATATCTTGTTCATTGGCATAGCTATAATATTAATGAGTGTATATAAGAACTAGCTAAAAATCTTGCCAATGCACCTCAAAAGATATAAAAATTTCATCGATTCTATTTTCACAAATCTAAACATGTTTAATAATAACTTTTTGGTGAAGATTAGATCCAAGGAATATTCATAAGAGAAAAAGAATTAAATCAAAGCCTTCATCAATATGCAATCATTTATTCTAAGATAGAATAGAATGGTAGAAGCAAGTTAGTTATTATATCCAATCTTCAAGTGTTGAGAGATTTAGCAAAAGAAGATTTAGAAGATTTACTTGTTATACAAGCTTCGAACAAACCAATGTAGTTTTTACAGCCTTCAATTGAGCAAAGTAAAGATAATATACTTCAACGCCAAATACAACCACAGTTGGAGTTATTAGAATTAATATCCAACTATATAAGTCTTGATTTCAATACTAGAGCTTTAATGATATTGCTTAAGCTTGAAAAGATAAATCCTTCTAAGCTTGAGATCTTGTTTAGAGGATGTTTTGAAGGTCGTAATAAAGATCAGATCTTTGGATGTGATATTTTAACAATAGAGATATTAGCTTAAAGCCATAGGTGATTTCTTTGAAAACCAATAGAATCTTTGAGAATAGAGAATAGAATATATAGTTTCATTAGTATAGCATGTTCTTGTCTTTTTACATATGTAAAAAGATTTTCAAAGATATGAGCTCTTCTTAGAACTCGTCGCTAGAAAAAAAGGTGATATTAGGAATATATACTTTGGAAATTTATAGAATCTTCTAAAATATTCTACAAGCTTCCAAATTAATAGAAGTCGCTTAAGAAGCTTCTTAGTCAGTGGAAGTAGCTTGAAAAGCTTCTTTATTAGTAGAAATAGCTTGAGAAGCTTCTTAGTTGGTAGAAGAAGCTTAAAAAGCTTCCAAATTAGTAGAAGCTACTCAAGATGCATTAAATATATTGCTTCTAAGTTACTCACTTAAGACAAGATAAGACATAGTAGATAATTAAGATAATAAAAATAAATCCAAGAACTTGTAATATATTTAATTTATTTTGTGAAATAATATAAAATCCTCTTTTTTCTTATCAATTTGTGAGGCACATGGTTTAATTATATACTAAGATGAGATCTTGTGCCAATCTCAAAATAGTGGTATTATCCAATAATTAAATCTTTTTTATAAGTGATGCACATATTTCAATTAAATATCAAATTAAGATCTCATGGCAATCTTTAAATGGTAGAATCATTGGTTAGTTGGAGATTGTTTTACAATTAGAAATTGAAAAACAAAGCCAAGATAATACAAGTAATTTAAAGATTTTAACACGTGGACATCACAAAAATTAGATGGACCAGATATAAGGCAATTTGTAGGGCAACCTGTATCAATTAACTATACCTCATGGAAGTCATTATTTCCTACAAATATAAGTTCAATGCCAAAAAGAAGTCATGCCAGCCATCAACCCAACTTTACTTCCCCACAAAACGTCTAAAAATTGAAGCACCTATCATAAATACAACCAAGTTCTTTGTAACAAAAGAAGTAGATTGGAAAAAAATTCTAACATATATAATTAAATATTTTAATATTTAATTATACTACAAGGTAATAAAATGGTTAAGATGTTATTCTTATGATAGCAAGTTCCACTGTGCTTCTTTCTAAATGTATCTAAAATTTCAAATAAAAATTTGAAATTTTTAGTTGTGTTTATTTATTTATTTATTTATTTTCTTCTTAAAATTTCAAATAAATTGAAGAGCTAAAATTTGAAATTCATCTAATTTTTCCAAGCCATACTCTTTTCTTACTTTTGTCTAAAATTTCAAATAAATTAAAAAATTAAAGTTTAAAACTTATTAAGATTAACCTTTATGTTTAAAATTATACTTGAATTTCATTTTTTATACTTTTGAAGTGACAATCAATATAAAAAGAACCACCAAATAATACTAACACTAATATTAAACTAATCAAATATTACTTAAAGTTAGAAGTAACCATATTATATAAAAAATAAATTAATGGATAAATAAAATATATTAAATTTATATCAATATTTAAAACTTATGATACATATAAAATCAAATCAAATCAAATCAATGTAACTAAATAAAAATAATAGTAATCATTAAATATAAATAATAAAATCAAAAATAAAAAAATAACAAGTAAAAATAAAAAATAAAAATAAAAATAAATTAAATAAATTAAAATTAAAATTAAAAGTAACTTAAAATATTAATTAAATTAGTTTTTATTAATTAATATAATAATAAATTTAATTTAATGATTTATTTTTATTTTTATTTTTATTTTTATTTTTTTATTATGATTAAAAAATTTAATTTAAAATTTAAAAATATAATATAAAATCAATAATATAAATGATTGAAGAGACAGAAATTACTAATCTCAATTATATTCTACTTGAAGCAACAATCTCTTTTCACTCCAAAAATCGCCACAAATTTTATTCTGATTTAATATCATTGAATTCTGTACCACCACAACTTTAACTTTGATGTACTTGCACTCAGAAATTTCCACTATTAAATAGTCACCATGCACTAAGAAATGCCTTCTTAAACATGGAGTACCTGAAATTGCTAAGGCAGTGAATTCCTTTTTAGTCTAAAATTTATTATAAATTCAAATTAAATCCAAATTGAATGTGCAATAGCTTTTTAAAAATCTAACATTAAGATACACCACTTCAAAAAAATTTAACTTAAAAGATACAATATATAAAAATTTATTGATGATAATCCAAGAGCAAATCAACATTCAACTCAATAATGAAATTTTTGACTATCTTATAAATTAAGAATTTGAAATGCTTTGTATACACTAATAAAGAAGAGATATAGAAAACTTACTAATGATAAAGACTAACTTTAAATTTTTTATTCAAAAAGACCAAATAAAATATAAATTACAATGTATTAACTCTACATTCATATATACAATTAGAAGTACCACCTCTTGACAAATACACCATTTATGTGAGGATAAAATTCATCCCTCAATCCAAATTATAAAATGGCCTCAATTAAGAGTTACTTATAATTTGTGGTATAAAGTATATAGAGCAATAAACAACAATAGAGGAGAAGAACAACACAAAATAAGTAAAATATGTACAATTAAGCAATTACACACTACAAAACTAATTATAATTTATTCACTAGATTTTTATCTAATAAAAATAAAATTAAAAATTAAAAGTTATATTTTTAAATAGATGATTTTTTTATCTTTCCAATAATGTAAAAAATATGTGAATCCAAGTTACTATGAATAAGTTATGATAGTTTAAAAATAAAAGATAAATAATAGAAAAGTTAAGTGAGTAATTTTTACCTCAAGGATAACTTACTTAAGAAATCAAGAATTTGAACCTCACAAAGATTCACAAGTAGTATACAAGAGTGTCCTAAAAAGGCCACAAGGCCTTAGTCTTATCTTCCTACTTACATCCAAGGTGCTACAATCCATATGGGGCTTATGCACCTCCCTTCCTACAAAGACTGAACTAGCTGCTAGTCCTCTTATTATCTACTAGTAGAACTAATATTTTTATATTTTTGACTTCATCATGGTATTTAAAATAAGCCAATTATTCTAAGAATCTTGTATAGCCTTCAAATCTTGTTCTATTTTTTCATAATAGCTTCCAAGGTGGTAAAATTTATTTTTATCAAAGTCTTCAAAATAGCTCTAAAAATTCCTTAAAAATTACAAATAAATTTTAAATAAATTTTAAAAATCTCTATAATATTTTAAAAATAATAATATCAATTTAAAACTATTTTATTCTATCTTAGATATTTTTTGTAATAGTAAAATCAATCTAAATCAACCTAAATCAACTAAAAATCTTATTTTTTATATAAATAATTAATAAGATATGAGGTTTTTTTTTCATGCTTTTTCTATCTATTAAGTAATATTTATATGTTTCTAATAAGTAATACATATAGATAGAAGGCCAATGTAGATATTGGTCTCAATAATTAAATATTAATTCTTATAATAAAAAAAAAATACCAAATCAACTAAGATAATTGCCTCCAAGATTTACTAAGACTCTATTTTTATGACTTTTCTTTAATAAGGCTCTTGTAACTTATAAACTCTTGTAAATTCTAATGAATACTTAAATGATCAAATAGAATCTCTAAGCTTAATATTTTGGTATTTAAATAATTTAAAACTATATTTTTAAGTAATCCACTAATTAAGATTTATTTGTGGGACTTACAAGAAGTTATTTTAATTCTTTTTAAAGAAAATATCATACATCTAATTTGATACAAGATAATATTGTAAACAAATTTGGTTGCATATTTTCTATTGTAACTAAAGAAAAAGCTATTTTTTATTATATTTTTTTTATTTGTAATTTTATTCTTTATTTTTTGGTTACTTTATTTTTTAGGGAAATATTAAATAATATATTTAGATTATCAAGAATATAACAAAAAATCTTCTAAATAATATTAACTCTTTTCTTGTGATATAAAAAATTTAAGTTATATAATATTGATATGGATATCTTTAATTTTTAATTTTATATTATTAAATATTATAATTGTTGCTATAAAATTATAAAAACATCGAGGTATAATTGTATAATCTTAAAAAAATATTATAGATTTAATAGTCATGTTGAATAAAAAAATTATTTATATAAAGTAAATTTTAAGGATCAAATAAATTACATAGCAATTTATTTCAACTTATCTAGTAGTCTTTGGAAAAAATTATTGTTAAGTATAACATCATTATAATTAATATTATTTGTTGGTTGTAAAAATTGTTAAGTATATACAAATATATAATAACTTTCTAATTACAAATTCAAATCTTATTGTTTGTTATATTTTTTTATAAATAAATTCTTACTAACTTTGTTACTAAATATGACAGTTGACTTGATTGTTACTAACTTCATATATATAAATTGTCACACTCAATAATAAATATCTTCTATGAATAGATTAAATTTTTTTAAAATAAATAAATTTATTAAAAAAATAGATCTTTTTTTCTAAAAATTTAAAAAATTTTAAAAATTTTAAAAAAAATTAAATTACCAAATAATTTTTTTAATACACCTAATTTAAAATTCTAGGATTTAATAATTTTGTGATTGGAATTCAATAAAAAGTTGTATTTAATTAATAAAGCTAAAAATTTTGATTTATTTTTAATTTAAAAAATAAAAGAATAAATCTTAATTCTATTATATTAAAATAATAATTTAATAAAGGCTTATAATTTTAAAAAATTATTTGAAATATAATGATTAGTGATAAAATTCTAATAATCTTTGTATTTTTTGAGTTAATTATTTTTAAAAAAATTTATAATAGTAAAAGATTAATCTTTGATATTATAAATATAAATCTTGCTAAATTACTAAAATATCAATCTAAATAAACTTATTAAAAGAAATCATAATTACATATAATTAAAATAAAATAAAAAGATTACTAAAATCAAATATATTAAAATACCAAAATAGCTATTACTAACTATAAAAGAGCAAATAGTCTTAATCCATGATTAGAGTAGATTAAATAAAATCTAAAATATATTAAAAGAGCAAATAGTCTTAATCCATGATTAGAGTAGATTTTATTTATATATTTTTAATATGTTTTTTTGCATTGTCTTGGTAAGATTTTTTTTCTTCAAAATATTATAATTTTGTATGATGATTTATTAAAGTTATAATGTGGCATCAATTTTATATATATATATATATATATAATAAGTTTTATTTTAAATTTGATTTTCTTAAAATTCAAAAATAATGGTGTTAATTTATAAATATGTTAATATAATTTACTCAATTGATACTCTAATAAATCATCATATAAATGATCAATCAAAAAATAATAATATTAAGAGAGAAAAGTTTTAAGAATTTTAAGCAATTACTTAGGAACTAAAATAGGCTTATATTTTTGTGTTTTAGTTTATACCACAACTTTTTCTTCCTAAAGGATAAAAAATATTCTACTTAATAAATAATATATCATATTTAATCACACCAAAAGAAAAGTTTTAAAATACATCAAAATTGCTTCTAAATCCATTGCAAAGTTTGTTCTCCTTCTCAAAAGTTTTAAAAGTCGCACAAAAAATAGCTCCCTCAATATCTTTTTCACGCATTTGGCACATATTCTGCAAACAGACAGAGAAAAAGTACATCGAAACTTTTTCCTCAGCAGAAGAAGAAGCGTGAGATACCGGGTGGCGCACCCACATGAATATATATATATATATATATATGTATTTATATTTTGAGGTCACCGGCTTAATCGCCACAAGCGCCTCCCTCGTGAGGCGACAAGACTCAGGCGGAGAGATCCAGACAAATTCACTCGTCCAGATCACGTCGAGACCAACCAAGATCCACCTTGACACGGCTTGCGAGTGGATTTGTCTCATGCGTCCCTGATCTGGCCGTAGCATTACGAGCATCGGTCAACGATGATGTTCACCACGTGCATAGTTTTGCAGTCTTTGTGTGATCTTCATTGGACGTAATGCGACGTTTTTGAATGCGGGGTTTGTGTTCTGCGAGCTCGCTGGTGTTGCTGGTGTTGCTGGTGTCATGACTGGTGGTTCGGCGTCGAAGGTTAGGTTAGTATCTGAGTGCGTGATGTCCTCCAGTCGCAGTATCGATGGAGTGACGGTATCGATGGAGTGAGGTTACTATTCCCAGGACCAGCCGATGATCACGTCACAGTGATAGGTTGGTTTTCTTTCTGAAGCCTGGACGGAAGGGATGTCTTTGTAAATTTAATTGTTTACACAATTGGCGGGGTTGGGTGCCAACTGATGAGGCTCCTCCTGAATGACTATACCACCAATGCTGAATTCCGCAACAGCCCAGCTTTGGCGACTGCAGAAGGTGGAGACGGGCTCAGCTTGCAGAACTTGGACCTCAAAATTTCTGACAAATTTGACAAAAACTGGCACAAGAACCTATAGAAGGAAGAGGGTATTACCCACACCGATCAGGTATTGTGAAACACGGTTTACCTTAATCGAAACATTGTTGAGGACCGTGCTCAAAGTCGGGAGATTATCTTCCGCCAGTATACAAGTGGCAAGATAGGTAAAAGCAACCCTTGAACTGGAAGGGAAGGCTAGATCCTGGTGATGAATGCTCAGCCCATACTTGCACAGCGCGTCGCGACGGAGTGACATGATTTCTGCCAGATCCGGGTGACAAGTGGCTCAATCAAGTTGTGGAAGACGGAAGGCCTGTATTCCGTGTAATGATCTCTGGTGCTTAAATCTGGAAAGTGATGGTGGTCGGAAGCTTTAGTGAAGTCGGTCATGTCATGTCGAATGCGTTGGAACAGTCTGCAACGACCTAAATACTGTAATTTGTAAATGTGCCAATGCTGTGACGATGATGTCCTCCGTCCAAAAAGCTGATGCTCTCTAATAAGTAACACTGTCTGGACACTCAATTGCGTTGACGTGGTCGCATTGTTATACGACCCCGCCTTGATGAGCGCACTTAAGTCAATGTTCTCAATGGTGTTGTTATGAATGATATAATTTAATACTGCACCTATACTTGTGAGCGTTACACAGGTACAAGCAGTAATTCTTTTGGCTCTGCAATGTCGTCGCTGAACTGGAATATTTTCTGGTATGATTTAATTCCCTATTCATTGACACCAACCAAGTGATGAAATTGGGTGACGTTGAGCTTGGAGGAAATGTGAAATGAATTGAAAATGGCCTGTACAAGTCACTTATGAAGGCAGATTTTTTCTAAGCCTTCAAAGTTAAGCCTCTTTTGTGCCACTTGTGCACTGGGGGAGCCCCATCTTTCTCTAGTTACGTAATTTTGGAATTGAGTTCTGCAACTTCCTCTTCTCCAAAAAAATTATTAGATCACAAACTGGATTTTCGTGGCCCTATAGTGATGACTGGTGAATCCAAGTTGTACAAAACGGATGTCAAAGAGTTGGTAATTATCAAGCACTATGAAGTTGTGTAAATGAATGTGTCATGCTTTTGAATCTAGCTTTTGGAATCTTGCACTAGCCAGAATCATTTTCGCTGATTGAGGTACAGGATTTCTTCACAACACTGTTCCAGAGAGATTAAATATGCGGAGCATGTCGTAAAGACTTTGTAGTGGGTCACATCGTTGAACATGATTTTTATTATTAACTCATGCTGCACTAGTTCCTTCAAATATGTACGTAGATAAAATAAAAAAAGGAAAATAAAAACCAAGGTCGGTATCATATTTTTCTTTCAGGAGAACCCACTGATCTTACAATATCCCAAGGATGCTTCCATCGTAGTGCGCGAGCAAGGATTTTCCTGTCCATGTCGTTTCCATCTAAAAGAAAAGGTTAAACTTTAGAGGACATATCTGATGTCAAAGCACTGTTTACGTAGCTTACTCTGGTTCACTTTTACTCTGGTTCACTTGCTCCAAAGATCTTGACTGCACACCGAGAATCGATGCATTCGTCAGACCCAGAAGGACATCGTGCGCGTCACGATCCAGAAACACTTCTAAAACAGCTCCTAAAATTCTGCTCTTCAAGATGGATGCAATGTCTTCATGAGTTTAGCGAGGACAGTACAGATCTCATGTCCGAAGAGTTGCTAATTGCGTAGATGGGATGAGATCGTTCATGTGACAAGTGAGCTGTAACAGTCGACTATCAGAACCCTGCATGATGTATTCGTTGGCTTCAATGATAATAGACATGATAGGTGAGCTCGATTATGTAAAGTTTTGCCGTGTTACAAATCTTGACCTGAGTGGAGACAAGTTCAAGGAGCTCAACGGCATCATCAGGACGCATATTTGTGTGCATTAAAGTTATCAAGTACTTCAGCTACTGATGCCCAGTTTCGAAATGCTTAATCCTGCAACCTAGGCGGAGCACCAAGCACAGAGGACAACTACTCGTATGCAACAAGGGGAGCAGAGTTCACCACCCTGCAATTCTTTCTGATTTCTCCCTTTATGCCTGCGGTAGGTCTGATATTGCCCATCTTGATGGTACTGATGGCAAACTGTCGGAAGAAAGTCTTCTGATTGAGAGCAAAGTCCTTGACAATGGCTTGATTAATGCCGGGCGAGCTCCAAAGCGTCTGATCGCTTCGGATAATACCCTCGCCTCTTCGCAGGTTCTTGTAATAGTTGTTGTCGAATTTGTCAGGGGTTTTGAGGTCCAGGTTTTGCAATTTGAAGTCGTCTCCACCCTCTGGACACTCTTTAGCAAGGTTACTGCGGAATTCAGCGATGGTGTCGGTGTCGCTCAGGAAGAGCCTCACAATCTGGCATCTGACTCTGCCAATTGTATGAGCACCTGAGAATGCCGCAAATGAGAGAATCAGGCATGAAAAGTGTAGATCGGCAGCTCAGTGATACTGTGCAGAGCTCATCATATCAGTCTCTAAGCGTTGCCTACTTGTCCTATCTGCACTAGAGTACAGTTTAGAATAGAAATTAGAACTTAGTACCTGAGAGTGCGATGAGATCTGTTTCGTTAAGTCCTTGGAATTCAAAGCTTGTTTTTAGTTCGCTGTAATTGGCAAGAGGAGATGGTAGTCTTAAATTGGCTTCATCACGACTAGCGTTCAGGCTGTCGAGACGACCGAAGAGCACTGGATATTCCTCAGACAATCCCACCTTCGACATTCAACCACGGCTCCATATGAACAAACTTCCGATGAGCTTACAGAAATTGAAAGAGACAAGATGTTTAACCACAGTATATTTCCAATGTGAGATGTAAGGTGGACATCACAACACCAGTCTGCAGAGATGGATATATTTACCTCAAGAGCAGAGTCCCGTGAAGCAAGTGCAAGAATATCCGCACACGACACTGTCTGTGGACAAGCCTCCTCTAGCTTGGCCTTGATAGCATCAATCACCTCAAAACCTCTTGCGGAACGGTTATTTGCAGCTGCAAGCTTTTCTCCAACAAAAGTTGGAGTATCATCCAATAGAATTGATCCATCGCATCCCTACCAAAACTCCAACTCACTTAGTACTTCGCAACACAAAGGCCGCAGCGCCAAAAATCTACTGCATGTTCAAAATCGTCTAGTAACTACAATTCCAACATGGCCATGGAAACCGTTCTCCTGACACACATACAGTCGAGTACAAAAATCGTGCCTGTCCTTAATTTCCACAACCGAACTTGTAGTAGAGTGAGACAGTCATCACCGACCATGCTCCAGACAACATTCGGACGCGGACCTCGGCATCGGCGACATTCTACTTACATGGACGAAGCAGTCATGAAAATGGAGGCGAACAAGGGAAGCCGCCATCCGTTTCTCGGCCTTCACAGCCCTCTGAACCTCCTCCTTGACAATTGAAAAGACTTGCGGGCACGAATTGGCGTAGTAGTCCGTGGTTAACAAACCCGAAGCTACAGCTGCAGCGCCGACGGTAGACACCACCGTCAGCACCACCACCACCACCAACAGATTCCGCACCGCCATCACAGCTCCCAAACCCCCCACCGCCTTCATCAACCAAGTCGAACAGTCAGTGACCCTACAACGCGCCGCAAAAAGGTCCCAAGCAAGGAGATGCGGTTCCAGCAGCGGTCTGTTACAGTTCCAGTTCTCCGGAGCTTATCGACGAAGCCCGGTCCAAAGGCCAACAACGCAGCATGTGGGACTGAATTATATCTCCTCTCTGAAAGCCATGGAATGGATTATATTCCCTCTCTGATGCAAGAATAATGTAATTGCACTCTCACTGCGATGCTGATCACGTGGGTTGACTTCAACGACGGAACTACCTTCACCGTAACGTCACTCTTTTTTTCACTTTTTTACCGTCTGCTTTCGATGTCATGTTTTCTCCCCTTCCGTTATCACGTTCATCCTCCTTGTTCTCCAATGGTGATAAAAACAAATAAAATCTACATATGAACTTATAGTTCGATATAAATATATATATATATATATATATGCATATATTTGTGTGTATGTATCCATCTGGGTGACTAGTAGTGGAATAAGTCTGCATCCAAAGAGGGGCTTGTGAGCTGCATGAGACTGCAAGCACAAAGCACAAGCACATGGATGTCAATGTGGAAAACATACAGGTGCCAGTGCTAAGCTCATTACAAAGCTTGTCTTTTCCTTCATGGAAAGCTGCGCATTCTGAGGTCTGTTCACCTGCAATCAAACCCTGGTATTAAATGAGGTACCATGGATTTAAGATACCCCCCACTGTACCAGCCACCCAGTTTCATGTCTCCCTGCTTCCTGTTTTTTACTCTCATGCACCCTTTTGTATTATAAAATAAGGAAGTGAGAGGTGATGATATCTCATGTCCTAGACTCCTTCCTTCCTTCCTTCCTTCCTTTCTTTCTTAATTAGCACCTTCAATTCTGTAAATGAATGAGGGCCATGTTTCATTAGACCCATATTTGCTTTTGTTGTGTTTTTTTTTTGGGCTCCATTTCACATCCTTGTTGGTGTGCAAGGAAAGGGGTCTTTGGGGATGGGTCTGTTTGCACTGGATTCACAGCCCCTTCCAGTTTCCTATTTGGCTCATTTCTATTGCTTTGTTATGAGCTGGAAGGCTGTTCTAGTGGTGCCTTGTCCCACAAGACCAGAACTCCTTTTTCTTTCCTTTTGACTCTATCAGGTTATCCTATTTTATTATGAATGAGGAACCATTTTGAATTTGTCTTGCCCCATCAGATGTATAAACTTTTCTTGTTAGATTTTGTTGTCTATCTCTTTTTTTTCCTTTTTGTGCTTCTTTGGTAAATAATTTTAATAAGTTTCATTTATGTAAAAAGTCACAAGTATTTTGAAACAACAAAAAACTGCAAAAGTACAAATTCATTGCATTGAAAAAAAAAATTAAAAAAAAAAAAAAAATGGTACATACTTCATATTGTACTTCATAACAAATATGATATACATTTTTAAAAAAATATTATATACCATTATAATTAAATATTTTCTTATTTTATTGTAATTATATGTATTTTTTTGGAATTTGTTGAACTATTTCAACAATAACAGTTGTGATTAATTTTAGACTTTTATTTTTTTAATAACTTTTTAAATCAATTTTTTAAATTTTTTTTATCTAATTATATATTTTATAAAAAATAATATAATAATAATAATAACAATGATAATATTAATTTATAGTAATGCTCTTCATTTTAATCCTTTTTTTAATTTATTTCTTAACAAATATCTTCTAACTTTTCACAAAAATTGTGTGCACATCATCAAAAATAATTTATATAGATAAACATACCATCAAATTTGTAGCAAATAAAACTAGTTCTTATAAATTAAATAATAGTAATAAAAATTCAAATAAAAATAATCTTAGTAATCCAAACATGAGTAATAATGATTAAGATATTTTAAGATAGATATAATATCAAATCAATGCAATAAGTTTGTTTTTTTATGATGATTTTAAATAAAGAGAAAAAAAAATTCTAATATTATATATAAATAGTTTCTTATTTTTAAAAAATTATGGATTTTTATATAGATAATTTTGTTATTTTAGAAAAAAAATAGTAAAGATAAAATTGCTCAAAATTAATTTTAAAACAAGATAGAAGAGAACAAAATTTTATAAATTGTAATTTTGCTTTAGAATTATACTATAAAGAAATTGTGCAAAGTGTACTATCTCCATGGATTGATGCATGTACATTGAGAGAAAATTCAAGGGCCTTAATATAAAATAGTAAAATTTTTGTTGATATCATTTTTATGTCAATAAAGTTGAAGTAACTAATATATTAATCATTTCTTCAATAAATTCTAAAATTTTTCAAAATAGTTCTCATTTAATATTAATGAAGATGAGGAGGGAACTAGTTATAAATATATATATATATATATATATGTGTGTGTGTGTGTGTGTTCTTTTTTAAAGTGGTAATAGTATTTTTGAGTATAAATTTCTTGATAATAAAATAAAATGAATAAATAAAGTAAAATAAATAAATAAAGAAATAAAATATTGTTGGGAATTGAACAGCATAAGTATAGATTATGTTTAAAATTAAATTTTAAACATAAGTATAGATTATAGTTTAGACTTGATTATGTAATAATGACTTGATTTTGTTGATCTAATATTCATTAGATCAACAAAATTATTACCATTTTTTAAACTCAAGCCATTTCATTCACCACAAACAAATTTTTTTCTAACTTTTTACAGGATACTTAATTTGAATATCTTTAAGATATCAAAATTCTTTTGGAAATATATATATATATATATATATATATATATTCTTTTTGTAGTGTTACATAATCATTGTTGTTATTCACTACTGACACAATAGGGATGACATCGAAAAGCAGTCAATATTTACTTTTGTAATCTTTATCACTACTGATCAAAAACATGTATAACAAACGACCCCACACAAAAAAACACTCTACTTGGAAGACAATCCAAAGCACTAAACAAAACATGCCAGTTAGTAATCAACATGATCTGCCTAGCAAACATGCCAGTTAGTTGCAAGAAAAAACCAACATGAACTTAGTAGCAAATTAAGTGGCATGTTTGTTACCAAACAAAAACCCTAAATCCTAAACACCAACATAATCTTTCTACCAAACTAAGTGGCATGTCTGTTAGCAAATATTCTAAACCCTAAACACCAATATGATCTGATCTAATGTGGACAATAGTACCCACTTAGTGTAAACAAAGACCAAGTCTAATCTGATGCAGGAATGGGACCACTGCCAGCACCGACATGAGAAAGCATGGCCAGCGAGGCAATGAAGATCCACCGACTTCACAACCATCTAGATACTAACTTCCATGCGACGACGGGTTTGTGAGCGATCTAGACTCCGCACATGGCTCAGCGCACACGCGATTTGCACGTCCCTCCTAGCACTTCCATCGCGAATCGGTCAAGCTTCGCAGCGGAGCACGCCGGACCCATGAAGGTACTGAACACACTGATCCATCACGTAATGCAGTGGTCTGGCTTGTGTGCATCGACAGATCATGGGGTTGAGTCCACCATCGCGGCGTTTTTACTTAGGGTCCTGGTCTGGTTGATTGCCTTGGTACTCCAGTTGATGGATTGAGAAAAGCTATCCCCTGATGTTGATAGCTTTTCTCAATAATCATAGTTCTTCACTGATGCGGGTTGGAACGCTTGAAATGCCCACTGCTTACACAGTAACTTTCCCCGAAAACTTCATGGGTTTGTGAACAAGAAGAGAACGATGAGAGAGGTGGTGCTGCTGGCATTGGCAATGACGGCACCAGCCTCGCCCCTGCTCCGTAGACTGGGAATCCAGAAGTGAATGGAGGCTGGCGACGAGATCAGCTTCGAATCCGGATTGTTGTGCCCTGTCGAGGTTGTACCTCGTGAATTGGTGCGCCAGTTCCATTCCCTCACTATCTTTTCTGTCGCGGTGTGGCTGGACTGTCGTCGCAGACGATTCTACATATCACCCAACTCAGTTTTCATTCTATGACTATGTGCGTGTGTGTAAATATATATATATATATATATAAACAATGCCATTATTATATGTGTGTGGCATTATATAAATATGTCAGGTGTGTAGATAGGTGTATAGTAGCAAAAACTGTGGTGGCAATACCCTATACATATATATATATATATATATATCAATCAATCAATCTAGTTTGAGTTGTTATGGGTTCATCAAGTTTTAATGTGTTTTACATTTCACCATTGAATTGTTTTTAAAATATGAATAAGATTAATTGGCAATAAAATAGATTATATTACATATAAATGTCTTGAATAGGTACAAAAACGAAATTATTAAATACATATAATGTTGAAATTGTGTGATTTTTAATATATATATATATATATATATATATATATAATAAATTTATAATTATTTTTTTACTTTTTATTTTTTAATAAAAAATTTAACTCTTTTTTATATAAGATTAAGAATATAAATTCATCAAATAATTTTAATTTCAATTGAACAATATAACAATTAAATTTAAAATATAATTTTTAACTATATATAAATATTATGCTTCTAAAAAAAATTATAAAAAATATTCTAAAATATGTATACTATATATTTTTTTAAAAAGTTTTTTTTAGCCTTGTGTATTGTAATACTAAATAAATATAAGACTAAGACTATTTCTATTGTTGTTAAAATTTTTTAAAATATTATTTACCTTACAATTATTGGATCTTCTTATAGACAAGTATTTACATCCAGTTCATTAAGATTGTTTCAAATTTTAAAAATAACTCTGGTATACTTTTTGTTTTATTTAATCATTCAACCCCTAGTCCTATTGCTCATATATTTTCATTTGCTTAAAGTCTCACATGGTTTTTGGTTGATAATTTTGAACACAAAATTTAGCTAACCTTCTCAAGTTAAAAATTAATTAAAATATTAATACAAGTCTATTGAAATCATTCAAATAAATATATATATATATATATATATATATATATATAATCATTTTTATGATTGTAGACTATAAAATCCATATATCAATAATTAAAAGAAAAAAATTAAAAAACTTTTAAAAAATCTTAAACTTTGTAAGTATTTGAATGTTTAAGCAATTTTATATGTTGATTTTAAAATTTTAATTCTTTAAAAATATACTACATGTTTTTAAAGTTCCTAAAAGAAAAATTTTATTGATTTGTTTTCTATACATGTACTAAATTAGCTTTTTCAATTTTTAGCTCAAACAATATTAATTTTTACATTTATTTTAGTATGTGTAAAGCAATTAAAATCTTTGAATGTACTTTGAAATGCTAATCATATGCTTACATTTTACTTTTTTTAAACACCAAATACTTTTTTTTGAAGTTACATGGTGTTATTCTCCTTCATCTCACTTACTCTACCAATACTACCTAGAATAAATCTGTAAAGGGGGATTCGAATACAGGGAGAGACTATCCGCATTGAGTTAAACTGTTAGGGTCACACAACTAACCACCTTCTGAACATTAGAGTCGAATGCACACGTACACGCTGTCGGGTAGAGAGAATTCGCCTTAGGAGGAAAACGCCGGGTTCCTAGCTGCTACTAGAACTTGCAGGGAACATGAGAGGAAGCCGTGCAAGTATGTTCTATACTTGCACAATATTTCTTCAACCTTTCAAGTTATACTTGTATTATACTTGTACAAGTCTTGTACAAATATAAAGTATAAATACTTGAATAATACTTATACAAATACTTGTATAAATATTATGTATAATACTTGTAGAATACTTATACAAATACTTGTATAAATCCTTGGTATAATACTTGTACAAATACTTATAGAATACTTATATAAATACAAGTATATATACTTGTATAAAAAGTATAAGCAAAGTATGTATGTATTCAAGTATACCTCAAAATACAACCGCATATGAGGAATACAAGTTATACAACAAACTGAAACTAAATAAATCACTAAAAATTCATCCAAAGGTCGAATCAAGCGTGCTTATAGCCTATGGAAAGCCAATAATCCATTGTAAAACATATCAAAATTTCACAAATAGATGACTTACCATTTAAAAGTTATGGCTAAAAGAAGTAGGCGCTAAAATTTCCAAGCAAATGCAAAGGCAGCAAAGCTCCTCTTCACTTCAGCCTTTGTTGTGATCACTTCCCTTCTCCAAATTGGACATGCAATAGCTTTTTAGAAAGCTCACTCCATCACCTAACTTGTTCTAAAATTTCGCATGCATGCCTCTCAAACTCCAGATTTTGTAGCTAGTCGATTCTACTCTTCAAACCCTAGCAACAATTTTTCCTCTTTGACACTTCACGGCTCATAAAACTTTCATCAAAGCTCCAAATGTGTTGATTTTTGTTTTTGTGGAAAGCTTACACAAGCTACTACAAGCACCTAAAATATCAAGAAGATTGAAGAGACTGTCCAACTTGGGTGGTTGAACAAAGTCTCTGCCTCTCTTCGTCGGGTGGCAGCAAACCCTTTCCCACTCTCAAGCTCACAACTTTTGCTCTCCAACTCCAAATGCTACAAGAGATGTCTTGATAGATAGCTAGCACAATCTTCCACACTTTCTATAAATTTCACTAAGAAAGAGTTGAAATCAAACTTGCAGTGGCAGCTCGAAGTTTCTGCCCCTCTTCGTCGGGTGGCAGCAAACCTCACTCTACTAAAACAAGCATAACTTTTTGTTCACAACTCCAATACAAGCAAGTGAGTAGGTTCTAAAATCCTCACAACTTGAAGAACACACCCACCAATTTTCACTACAAACACTTCTATCTCCTCGGAGCTATCTCTCTCCAAAGTTCACTATTCAAAACTCCCTTTCCTCTCGGTCTAACAAGAGGAGTCTAACAAGAGGAGTATATCTCCCTTTCTTTCTATATTAGACTATGAGACGCCCACATGGGCAGCCAAATCCTATTGGATGGGCCTTATTCACCCCATGCTCTTCTTTCTTACCCTTCATAAGGTCCATTCTACCTCAAAAGTCAACAAGAAAGGTAAAACAACCTTTACCTTTCTTCTAATTACAAAAGAGTCTATTCTAGGATATAAATAAGGTAAGAACAAAACAAATAGCCATCTTAATTCATTAATTAAGTGGCTATAATAAATCCTCTCCTTATAATATCTTCTAAAATAACCTCTAGCACTCGCACATATATTAACAATAGATACAAGATTTTTCATATTTTTATACACTGCACGTAAATACAGTATGACAACGCTTTTTACAATAATGTTGTCCACTCTATTGGTTCTACTATTTTGAAACTAAAGATAAACTTTGTCACACAATCCTCCACCAATTCTCCTACTGTAATCTTTTGTCTTCTTCCGAGCTCATAACAACAATCAGCAATATTGCACTATTTCCATAGACTGCATACACCCGCTTCTCTCTCCAATCACTGAAAATAATTCTTCATCTAGAACGTCTTTCAAAACAAATCATTTCTCCAATATTCTCCTTCATCGCTCAACTCTCACAGTCAATACGGCATAATACTCTCATCCACAATCAAACTTCATTGACATATCTGATCTTCGACTTCCAATATACTACAAAGAATTCACGCATCAAACAATTATAATTTCTTACTCATCCACATATATAAAAAAAAAAAAATTATTACTATACTTCATCATTGACATGATATAACCCTTCGGAATAGAATCCGGATCCTCCACTACAGCCTAATAAAAGAAAAGAGAGAAGTAGCACCAAGCTTATCCCGGCTCAGGACTATCACAGTCTGGCCCCGACTCTTCCGTACCAAATCAATTTATACTTATTCCAATCTATGTTAATTGCTACACAACTGATGATAGCTACTTTTTCTAACTTCCTCATCCATTCTGCCTTCTAAACTAGCCATTCATCAACTTCCTACCTATTCTTAATCCTACAAACTATGTATTGTAAATCCTAAAATTCCTACCCATTCTACATAGCTCCACTCCTAACTGTGCAGCGCCCTCGCAAACACAGAATTGATAAAAAAAAAATTGTTATGAAGTTGGCTCTTGGAAGTAGGATGTTCCTTGATTCTTCGAAAGAGGTTCCTCTACGTCTAGCTCTAATGGCACGTCCTCATCGTCCTCCAATAAATCCACATGATTACTCTTCAACTGCATTGATAAATCTTCATTATCCGCTCCCAATTTCCGAACTTGAGCCTCCAATTATAGAATCTTAGTATCTTTCACTTCTAATTGGCGCTCTTGTTACTTCATCTGCTCCTCCAGCTTACTAATACTCGTAATTAGTGGAGCAAATACCTGTGGGTGAACGACATTGGCCAAATCGCCCTCCAATTTTTCCACTTCATCCTTCAATGCACCAATTTTTACTTGCAGCTTATCCATTCCAATTTTGTATTGGTCTCCCAATTCCACCTTTTTTTGTTCCAATTTTGTTGCTTTTTCACATTCTGCTTGTAACTAGCACTTCAACGCTTCCCGTTCCAAATTCCATATCCTGCAATTCTCTATTAATTCTTGCTTTTGGCTATTCAGGATTCTTTAAATGTGATCTTTATCATTTGCCTAATTTTTCTTTTCCTCCGCTAACTTCCGCTCCAATGCCAACTTGGATTCCGTCTTTGCCCTAATAAGGTGACCCTGTTCCACAATTCGGCAATTTTTTTCCATTATCTTCTTTCTGCTCGACTCTAATTGTTGTCTTGGATTTCCTTCCAACTGATCCACGGTAAGCTGCAATTGGAAAATTTGACCCAATATTACTTCCGTGAGGTTCCCTCCCTCCAGTATTCCGTTATTCAAAATTGGAGCCTCAGCCACCGTCTCAATCATTGCACAAATTGAAGCCCGCACCAGTGTAGTCTCTAGGAGAGCCTCCTGTTCCCGCAATCTACTTGATTCTCCAATTTCGTGCACCACTACCCCTGGACTAACTGGTAAACTCCGCATATCTTGTTGCGGCATTGGGGAAGGTACTCTTTTCTCCACTGCTGGTTGACTTAACGTATGTGCAATAATTGAATGCACATAGTTAGAGCATAGCAAAGAAGTGAATTTACCCGTTTTTTGCTTGGCTCTCATTTCTGCATGGATACGGGTTGCTACAAAGGCTGCCCAATTAAACACCATGCCTTCAAGTGTTCCAATCGCAGCAAACAATAAGTACTTGGACATGTATGTGGTATGTCGATTCATGCCTATCGCTTCTAAATGAACCGCATCCACTCTACAAGCTCTAGAATAAGTGCCTTTGCCACTTTCTAGCCTTGATTCTTTTCAAAGGATGCCATATCTCCTTTGAAGTAACTTCCCGGTCTGAAGTCACTGGACACTTCGACGCCTATCGCTAATTCACCTATTGATAAATATAATATCTTCTGTAAGATACTCTCATCGATCCCAATTATTCTCTCTTTTACTACACTCAGACCATCTTCTGGATCAAAATTTTTTATATATTCTATCACTAGTTCTACATCAATTGGAGGCAAGTTATCTGATCCTCACAAAAATACATACATCTGTGCATTTCTAAAATCTCTCTGCCTTTGTGGGGACCAACAGATTTCCAACTTTATTGGCTTCAAGTTGGTGACTACCACTAGAGACGGCGATTGCAAGTTATTCTTACTTCGCACGTTTTGGACATTCTCCTCTCTGTCCACAGCTCTCTTTGACCTTTCCATCGACATTGTATAATGCTGAGTATGTATTCTTTGCTCGTACTAATCATTACTCTCTGACTCTAAAAAACTCTACATTCCAATAAGCATACACTCGGACAACGAAGTTCAAAACAGAATGCTAACAAAAACTCTCACTAAGTGCCTCACACCTAATCTTTTACTCGGGGTCTGAATCAACAATCCTTAATCCAATGTACCAGATCATCACTTTTGATTTATCTGATTAGTCCATATTAAGATCCAAAACTGACCATCAGCCGTCTTTTCTAACCATCATACACCTTCAATAAAGATAAGCTATCATGAACAAGTACACCCTCTTCCTTCCAGTTTTGAAAATCCGTCCCAAATTTATATAAAATAAAGACGTAAACGGTTGCCGTTAACTCAGGTGGTAAATTGAGTATCCATAAAATCTTCCAATTGAACTGAACCATTAGGAAAGGCTTCAATTACTCGATAAGGTCCATGCCAACGGACTTGAAATTTTCTCGAAAAATTGTGAAAGCGACTATCATAAAGAAGCACTAGATCATTGGGCATAAAAGATTTAGGACGTAATTTACTATCATAATAACTCTTATGGCGGCGCTGTGTAGCTTCCATAGTTAAAAGAGCTGTAGCCCTAACTTCATCCAATTTTTCCAATTATGCTAACTGATGTTGGAGGGATTCCTTGTCACCAAGACGTTCATCCAATGCAATTTGTAAACTTGGAACTTCTAATTCAATTGGTAATATTGCATCTTGCCCATATACCACTTGGAATGGTGTGGAACTGGTAGTCACTTTATACGCAGTACAATATGCCTACAAGGCTGCAAACAATTTTGTATCCCAATCCGTTCCCACACCAGACATTGTTTTAATTAAAATTTTATACAAAATACCGTTGGTCCTTTTAGTCTGCCTATTAGTCCGAGGGTGATACGGGGTTGTCTTTCGATGCTTGATCTTGTATTTATTTGTCAAAGCCACAATTATAGAATTAATAAAATAGATTCCACAATCACTAACCAATTTTTTGAGACACCCAAATCAAGTGATAATGTTCTCATATAAAAATGTGGCTATGGTATTGGCATTATCAGTTTTTGTTGCCATCGCCTCTGTCCATTTTGTCACATAATCAGTCACTATGAAAATATATCTTTTCTGCCCATTACGTGAGGCTGGTGCGATTGGTCCTACAAAATCAATACCTCATTTCTCAAACGGTGCTTGTACTAAAATTGGTACCAACAGCATGGCAAAAGTTCCAGTAGGTCTACCAATACGCTGATAAGGATCACAACATCGGACATATTGGTGTGCATCTGAGAACATTGTTGGCCACCAATATCTAGCAATTAAAGCTTTGCGGGCACTGTTGTCACCGGCAAAATACCCTCCAAAATTATCCAAATGACATCCTTCCAATATGGTACGTACTTCACTTTGAAAAAATATAGCGGTGTAGAATTCCATCTCTCCCTTGCTTATACAAGGCATCTCCAATCATCATATACGGCACATTTTTTAAAATCAAGCGTTTCTTAAGTTTCTCACTATATATAAGTGGAAATGTCTGAAATGTCAGATACTGGATCAATTCATTATATTCTGGGGTGATCACATTGATGGTAAATAATTCCGCATCAGAAAGTGCATCATTGATAGGTTCGTTACCAAATATATTGGACAATCGAGATAAATGATCTGCATTGGCATGTTTCTTTCATGGTTGAATATTAATAGTAAAATTAAATTCTTGAAGGAATAACATCCATCAAGCAATGCATCCACTCAATTGAGGTTTATTAATCATATACTTAAGAGCATCATGATCGATATGAAACACAAATAGATAATCAAGCAAATAATGCCAAAATTTCTGGACAGAATAGATCATGCCCAAGGCTTCCTGTTCAATTGTAGTGTAATTTCGTTCCGCAGCAACAAATTGTTGACTAGCATAATAGATGGGATGATCCAAATCCTTTTCATCTTTCTGACTTAACACGGATCCAATAGCAACATTTGAGGCATCAACATAAACATAAAAGGGTTTTATCCAATAAGGTGCAACAAATACTAGTGTTGACACCAATTTTCGTTTTAACTCCTCGAACATAATTATACATTCTTTAGTCCAAATTAGACTAGATCCATCCGATGGCAATTTTTTTAAGAGATTTATTAATGGTTGATATATTTCTATAAATAAATAAATAAATTACCTATAATAGCTGACATGGCCTACGAAACCACGAACACCAAACACTATTTCTAGCTTTAAAAAAGCCAATATACAAGTAACTTTATCTAGGTCAGTAGCAATATCAGCCACGAAAATAATGTGTCCTAAAAGTTTTTCTCATATGCCAAATTGATACTTCTGACAATTCAAAGATATCCCATATTTATCACATTTGTCCAAATAGTTACCAAGACATTCCAAATAATTTGTTGTCATACTGAATGTATAAAAATCATCTAAAAATATCTCCATCGATAATTATAAATAGTCCTGAAATGCTTGCATCATTATCCTTTGAAATGTGGCCGAGGCGTTACATAATCCAAATGGCATCACTTTATAAGCAAATGTGCCCCAATTTGTAATAAAAGTAGTCTTCAACTGATCCTCTTCTGCAATTTTTATTTGATTATAATCCAAAAATCTGTCCAAAAAGAAATAATATTCATGCTCAACTACTACGTCAAGTATACTATCCGTAAAAGGTAAAGAAAAATAATCCTTCTTGATAGCCGCGTTTAATTTACAGAAGTCTTGACAGATACGGATTTTTCTATTTTTTTTCGGCACTATCACAATTGGTGAAATCCATTCACTATACAGGATTGGAAATATGAAGCCCACGTCTAAAAATTTATCTACTTCCTCCTTAACTATGAGAGAATATTTTAGATTAAGACGGTGTTGTCTTTGACAAATTGGTATAACATCTTCTTCTAAGGTAATTTGATGCTCACAAACTTCGGCATGAATATTTTTTAAATTCGCATACGATCAAGCAAAAGCAGATTTATGATTTAGAAAGAATTCTTTCCAATTTTTCAGTTCTGTACCCGTAATACCGATGTATATTTTGATAATCTGGGATGTTTCATTGGAGCCCAAGTTAATGGATTGGCACATAGGTTCCTCATTAACCCCCGATTTGATTTGCCCCTCCTACTTTGAATCCTTCATATGGTCTAACAAATCAGACTTATCCAATTTTGGTTCCAATATACCGACTTCATTTACCGTACGATTATTCATCCAATCCGCAATGACATCGTCAAAATTTGCTACATCCTCCTGATACAAAAAATATTCCGCTGATCCTCCATACTGGTATAATATGCCTTGCTTCCGCATATGAATTGGATCCTTATTAACTTGCATTGCATTATTAACTTCGTCATACTCTACCTCAAATTGGCCCTCATCATCAGATGTTGCTTCTGTGCCCATAATTTGACACTTCCCATGATATTGAATTGGGTACATTTGTAAAACAATCTTGTCACTATCCTTTCCAATAATTAATGTTCCACGACCCCAATCATTCTCAGCTTTGGCTTGATATAGCCACAATCGATCCAATAATATTGGATATGATAAAATAGAACTCTGTAATCGGAAAACAATATAATCAATTTTATACGTAATTCCGATATTAATACTGCGTAAGATACCTATTGGTTTTACGCTACTATGATCTGCCATTTTCAATACGAATGTCGTGGATAATAATTGTTTTAAATCCAACTCCTCTATTGTATCGATGTTCATTAAGTTTACACTAGAGCCACCATCCACTTAAACTCCAGGAATGAGAACACCATCAATTGATACATCAATAGTTGGTGCTCCCGGATCGTGATTCAAATTAACTTCATGAATTTCTTTATTACAAACTCTACGTCGTATTAATGAGGAATTCAATGTAGAACGACATTATGGCTAAATTGCTAACAATTGCTTCATTATAATAGAAGGTTTAATTTCATCCAAATCTTTCATAATATCATATGGTTTCATATTGGCAATGATTTCCAAGGCCCTCTTCTTTTTCATGGATTTTAATTTGACCCCTTAAGATAATTTTCTTATGAAATTCGGAATTAGAATTGCTGAATGGACTTTGTCATAATTCTTGTCCATGAGATGATCTTTTAATGGATAAGGTGGCTCCCAAAACTTCACAGATATTGGTATTGGTTTTGGTTGAACTAATATCTCGAGGCTATGGACATCCTCAAGTTGCACAGACGAATTGGATCCCTTCATTGATAATACCTTCGATACTGGTGTTAGATTTGGAGTACCATTCAATGAATTACATTGGTCCGCTGCAACTGATACTTCCAATTTTTGAATTGGATCTTTCCCTTTTTGCTAGGCCCGAGTAAGTACTACATAGATGCATTCCACCCAATTTATCAGAGAATCTTATGGAACTCGATTATTATCCTCCATCTTACTTTACAATTAGATACGCTGATCTTCGTTATTAACATTAAATAGAGCATTGCACTGCTGGTAAGTATGTCCAGATTGCTTATAATTTCCACATACTAGAGCATAATCATCACTGGCTCTAGGATTGGGACATTCACTAGCATAATGTCCTAGATGCCTGCATCGATAGCATCAAAGTGGTCTTCTTCCTCCTCCATCTGGAATATGGGGCGTCTCGACTGGTATATACCGACTAGGCTTGTTCCAGGTTTGATGGATAAAGGATCTCGGCCGACCGGTTGGTATTATAGGATCTGAAATTGGATTCTGAATAGCTGGATATTGGAGTTGTCCTTGTTGATTTTGCACAAAGCCTTGAGAATTGGGGTCACCTTCTTGATTAAACTCAGAATTTTAAAAATTATAAAAATTTCTATTTTATTTAATAGGATGATTCCCGTTCCAACCAAATCTATTTCTTATCTGAACTTGAGTAACATCCCTCGAAGTTGGTTGAATCATGGTCTGATTTCCTAACGGTTGTTGCCTTCTTAAATTCCAACAATTGGTGGTTACATGCTTACTTCCACAAAATGTACATTGTATAGTCATTTGGGGTGGTGAAGGGCACTCTGTTATTAAATGGCCTTATCCCTTACAATTATTGCACCAAATATTGGGGCGCATATTAGTCGGTTTATGCCTCTTTTCCTTATCCTTTGTCAGATTAATAGCCAACTTGTCCATCTTCTTTATCAAAATTAACAAAAAAGTCTCATTTGGATCCTTTAATACTAGTTCATTATATAACTCTTTTATAGATATTGGTTTTTGATATGGGAAGTATGGAGAATACGGAACTACAGTTGTTGGTGGTACAGCCTGTAATAGAACAACATTCACTATCCCTTATGGATTAACACTAAGATTTGCGCCGTAATCAATTGTCTTTAGATAACTGTCCACTGTTTCATTCCAGGTTGGTATTTGATACCCTCCTTGAGATAGAATCATTGTGGCTCTTGTGGTTAAGAATTGGTCATAATGACATTCTTTCTATACCTTAGCTCTGTCAAGTGAAGCAACCACATTCGCAGGTTGGACCTCCTTTATAAACATCTTCAATTCTGGTGAGTATAGTCCGTTAACCAATATAGACATAACAAATGAATTCGGCATTTGGTTATTTGGCCATTTACGAAGGATATCTGCTACTCGGCCATAATATGACTATACCGCTTCTCTCCATACCATTTTGCTGTTTATTAATCTTTCTCTAAGACGTTCTTCAAATCCTATTGGTTAAAAATGAGTCAAAAATGTATTTTTCAATGCCTCCCAATTAGAAAATTGTCCCACGGGTTGGCAATTATACTATTCAAACGCCGTGTCTTTCAAGGTCGCTGGCAACCATCTTAACCAAATATCTTCAGTTCTACCATTGTTGGCTACACATACGGTCAGGAATTGAAACAAGTGTTGATCTGGGTCGCCTCCTGGCAGACCCCTAAAGGTAGGTAATGGGACTACGTTAGTTGTGCAATCACCCACCGTATTCATTTGTACCGCAATTGGTACTGCTGGACCCCCCGCCACCATTGAAGGTGACAATGTTCTACTTACTTCCTTGTTAAAATAAATGTTGCCTCCCTCAATTGTCTTTTTCGGACTTCTAGGCCTCCGCAATTTGGTGTTATTATCTGCAAATAATTTTATCGATAGAAATTGAGGTAAAAACGACGGATTTTAGAATACACTGAATTGGCCCTTACTGGCAAGCAATACATTCCCTACTGAAGAACTAGCCTTGCTAGAATCGGCTATATCCACTATTGAAAAAGTATCCAATGGAGTATCCAATTCTTTTGTGCTCCGTTCTCTTTCCATTAATGGGCTCAAGAGATAAATTAGGCTATTTGCGGAATTACCTGCGAGTGCTTTTGGCAATTTTTTTAATGGTATATATGTCTAAAATATTAAAGATCTTTCATGTTCTTGGTATGCTCGGATGTGCCGACAAGCATGCAACCATGGTTTAATCCAACTCTGTCGACGCTTCCTTTTTAGCTTCTGTTCTTATTCGTCCTGCAACAAATTTCTTACCTGTGCTCTCTCTTGTCTTCCTTTCGACTGACGTATTTTTCTCAGAGCAATGTTCTCATTCTTATTAACTATAATCTTTCATCATCTATTATTGACATTCCTTTCCATCACTAATTTAACTACTCATTCGGTAGTTAATTCCTAAGACTCAATATTATTGTCATTTCCCGGTAGCGGTGCCAAAATGTTATTCTCCTTTGTTTCACTTACTCTACCAATACTGCCTAGAATAAATCTGTAAAGGGAGATTCGAACACAGGGAGAGACTATCCGCATTGAGTTAAACTGTTAGAGTCACACAACTAACCACCTTTTGAACATTAGAGTCCAATGCACATGTACACGCTTTTTACAATAATGCCGTCCACTCTATTGGTTCTACTATTTTGAAACTAAAGATAAACTTCGTAACACAATCCTCCACCAATTCTTCTACTGTAATCTTTTGTCTTCTTCCGAGCTCATAACAACAATCAGCAATGTTGCACCATTTCCATAGACTGCATACACCCGCTTCTCTCTCCAATCACTGAAAATAATTCTTCACCTAGAACGTCTTTCAAAACAAATCGTTTCTCCAATATTCTCCTTCATCGCTCAACTCTCATAGTCAATACGGCATAACACTCTCATCCACAATCAAACTTCATTGACATATCCGGTCTTCGACTTCCAATACACCACAAAGAACTCACGCATCAAATAATTATAATTTCTTACTCATCCACATATATAAAAATTTTTGTTTTATTACTGTACTTCATCATTGACATGGTATAATCCTACGGAATAGAATCCAGATCCTCCACTACAACCTAACAAAAGAAAAGAGAGAGGTAGCACCAAACTTACCCCGGCTCAGGACTATCACAGTCTGGCCCCGACTCCTCCGTACCAAATCAATTTATACTTATCCCAATCTGTGTTAACTGCTACACAATCGATGATAATTACTTTTTTTAACTTCCTCATCTATTCTGCCTTCTAAATTGGCCATTCATCGGCTTCCTGCCTATTCTTAATCCTACAAACTATGTATTGTAAATCCTAAAATTCCTACCCATTCTACACATGGATATCAATATTTTTTAAATTACAAAAACAAAAATTTAAACAATATTCAAATTTACATCCAACACCAACTTCAATTCAAATTAGATGATTTGTTTTCTTATTTTTTTGTTATTATGATTATTAAGATTTAACTTTTTGCTTTAGTAAATAAAAAAATAAATAAATAAAGTATAAACAAATTCGAATTGACATTTATTTTTTATTGCCATCCCTAATTATAAATATTATACTTTATTCATTTTAATCCCACCAACTTGTTCTTTTTGATTCTACATCAATACTTGATCAAGTTTTTTTGCACCTGTCTAAATCTAAGTACATATAGTAAATAAATAACTCATTTATATAAATATATATTAAACAAGTGCATAATTATCTTTATTGCTCAAATATTCTAATTTTTGTCAAATCTATATTATAACATTTAATGTTATATCTTTGATAAGTTAGTAAAACTATTATTATTATTATTATTATTATTATTAAATTTTAAATAATCTTTATAAGATTTATTTAACATTTTAAAATTTTAAAATTTAAGTCTTATAAAAATATTTGTATCAAATTATATCAAATATCATTCATGTTATTTAAAAAAAAGTTTTACCAATTTTATTTTTCTTATATTTATTATTCTTATATTGTACTTTATATTTTTTTAATTCTTACTACAAAATGTGATTCATATAAAAGTAATCAAATACATTTATTTGTTAAATTCAAAAATCTATAGACATTTGTCATGAAATCATCAAAAATTGTGTCCTATATTAAGAAAATAAGAGAATATTTTATAAATTCATAGTTATAAGATGGCAATTAGAAGATGGAAGAAAGTAGTCATTGAGCTTTATTATTCAAAGCTGCCTCTCTTGTTCAGCTCTATTCACATTCACATTCATTTGTGTCCTATATTAGACTTAATATAGGACGATTTTGTCAATGTCCTACATAGCAGGGAATGACTATGCTTATTATTTTTGTCATTAGAATTTTATGAATAAACCAAAATTAAAAAATAATGGACAAAATTTTGAATTAGTTCTTCAGTAATTGAAAAAATTCAAAGGATTTTATAATTATAAATGGTACATTATTAAAACATTAACAATCAAAATTAATTAATATCCAAACATGAACTGGTAAAGACTTTTTCTTCAATGCTCTTCTTTTACATTTTATATTTTTTCCTTCTATTTTGTAATTATTGTCTTTCTAGCTTCCATCTCTCTTTTATTCATTTATCATATTTCACAATAGATAAGACAGGTATAAGATTTATTTTATCACCTAAAATTACTAAATAATCAAGTATACTTCATTCCTAATGATAAGAGATTCTATTTCATCTTTATTATTCTTCAATAAATTTTGATAGGTGAATTGAATTTCTATATTTAGTAAGATTAAATAAATAATGATAACAATTACATGAGTATAATGTAATTACTTTAAGTGTTTTTATTTTTAAAAAAACCATATTCAAACTTTTTAATGATATTTTTTTTGCAGTTACATTTGGTGCATGTGAATCTATATTATATTTCAATTTGGATGATTTTATTCTGTGATTCTTTGCAATAACATGAAGATTTAAAAGACAACTACACTCTGATCATCATAATTATTTAACGCTTAAAATTATTATTTAAGAATTGAAAGATTAAAAATTAAAAATTAAAATCCTATTAGACTTATAAAAATTATACATCTACAGGAGAAGTTAAAAATCAATCTTTGTAATTGGTAAAATCAAATTAAATCAATACATAAACAAGTAAACAAATGAAATTCTACATCACTAAAAGAGTCAGGAAAATATGTATTTAACGTGCTATCTTTTCTTACAAATATATTCAAGACATAAGATGAAGAGGCTTATCAAAATGCAATTTAAGGAACAAAACCTGCAAAAATGAATTGATCCGATCTTTTGATCAATAATCCCTATGCTATAAGGTGCAAAATAAACTATAATCATATGTTGACTAATTGCACCTAATACATCCCACAAGGCTATGAAATGTGAACTTAAGTGACACTGAACAGAAGTGGAAGTACAAAAAAATGACACAACATTGAGTTCATCCCAACATTAACTGTCACAAACACAATATTACATTGTAGACCATTGAAGAGAGGTATTGGGATAACCCAAAAGGCTGTGAACAAGATGTACCATGAGACATACTTAAAATCATGCTCAACTCATATGTCAAGGGATAAGTAAAGTAAGTTGAGCATTAAAGACAAGGGTTGAGGCAACCTTCACATCAACATACGAACCATTGTGTGGTAAGCACCCAGCATTTGCCAACATAAGAAAATAATACGACCAACATAGATTCAAGTCCCACCAGAAGTTGTGTAAAGCAGTTGCGGAAACAATTGAGCGTCAAGTGCTATCATGAAACATGCCATGCATGTGTTCAACACATACGTTCACCGCTTAGGTGATGTGACCACGCGCATGCTGACCAAGAAAATCTCTCAATCAGTACGTATTGAATCGGGACAAATCATCCTCAACGGAAGAATTAGGAGGAAAAAAGAAAAAAAAACTGCTAATGATATTTTCAACTTTAAGAAAATAAAGTGTTCAAAACATAGATATTTACACACACAGTACACACTTGGTCAACAAATACATTCGACAACGAAACACAAATAAGAACGATACAATCCAATGAGGAATATCCAGTTAAGTGATGACACACATAACCGTAAAAATCTCATAAATATACATGCACTAAGAGCCTTTCCATTGGTACACCATGTACCCACGTTAGGAAGCTTTGCAAATTCCTAAAAACCTTAATCGTCCTGAGGTACAACAGAATCATATCCGCACGTCTTCACTACCACAGGACCATCACTCGTAACAACTGTGAAATGCTACTGCGTTATACTCCAATACAAGAGAAAATGCAGGAGTTCAAAGCACACTCGGCCCTCAACGTGTTTACACAACAGAAAAGTGCCTGTGAAACGCTTCCACAAAGCGGACAACCTCTACCAGAGGAAATATTTTCACGCAGCAGTCTTCCGTAGGCTTCCGAAATACCCCTCACAGAGCCAGAATTGAATTTTGCTTCCGAGCATGCTCGGGTATCAAACGATGCAGAATATCAGGAGTTGCACCTTTCAACTCTGCACCACCACCACACCCAACCATATTAGAATACCACCACCTTGTCATCATTACTTTCTATCATGCGAGTACACAACTGACAACGCTAGAAACCACGTCTGCGCAGCTCGCATCAAACATTGCCATATGCCCACGCATCACTAAAATGCTCCACCTTGAGGTTTGAAGTTGAACAAAGGGGGAAGTGGCCGTCCGTTCGGCAGGCGGCAGTTAGGATCCCTCAGCTCATCAAAGAACGGGTGCACACACGCTTCCAGCTGCAAATTACAACCACTTGCTTAATATCGTCATGTCAATCATCTGCAATGCAGTATCGTCCTCAGCTGCATCGGTGTGCTGTCGTTGCAACCTCGAATGAAAATCATGCCTCGCCAACGCCACACAAACATCACAATCCAACGCACCCAACTCACTGTAAGTGAAGCTACTCACAGCATTGCACCGCAGATTTGGAGAGTACTGTAGAAGTCTTGAAACCAGGTCGACTGCTTCTGGTGGCATGCGTTTGTGGAATACCTACAATACCCCCATCCACCCACTCAGACTTTGCTTACCCTCCAAGTCGCACATTCCAAACACGCCCATCAAAGCAACAAACTGAACACTACAAGGGATGACAAACCACACCCACCGCTCACACGCGAAAACACGGTCGCACATATCCACTTCTGGTCTACGCTACCAAAGCCCAGAATGAAAACAGTGCATTCATACAGACCACATACTTTGTGCCACGGGTGAGCCTTGATTTGCGGAAACTTGAACTCCGTGTAGTTCGGATTCATGCACTTTATCTCCTCACGAGTCGGTGTCCCCAACACCTGCCACACAACTACTCCTCAATAACATACTCACACTCCACACCATCATAACACAAGTATCACAAGTAGCACGCAAGTACGCCACCCTTCAACACAACACCGTGCACCGCCTGTGCCCTACCTTGATAATCTCCACCAATTGATCGACTCCACTCTCTCCGGGGAACAGAGGCTGCAAGGACATCCAAAATCTCGTCAATTTCCGCACTACTCCTCCACCTCACTCGCCCAAACTCCATAACTCCGACTTGCAACACACACACACACACACACACACATGTGGTCCCAGACCGCCACTAACTCGATACAAGGAATCAACAATCCTCGGCATCCACTCAACCAAATCATCTCACGCCAACAGACCTCATCCATAGCCACGCTACCAGTACCTGTCCCAGAAGAAGTTCAGCCATCACGCATCCCATCGACCATATATCGATGGCAGTCGTGTACTCTGTCGCTCCAAAAATCAGCTCAGGAGCACGGTAGTACCGTGAACAAATGTACGAAATATTGGGCTCCCCTTTCACCTGCACATCATCACCACCTCCGTCATGTCGCTCCACCCAGGCGTACCCTAATCAGGAATCAGTGCAACATCTCCACCACAAAGGTACAGTCCATTCCACTGGGTGGTTCACAGCCTCACAACTTCAACAACGCTCACTCTCATCCAACAGACACTCACCAGAACTTTGGCGCTGCCGAAGTCGCACAGTTTCAGTTGATGCGTATGGGGATTCACCTGTGCCACAAAAACCCAAGCCTGTTAAAACACCGTTCCAACTCTTGCAACTACTCGTAGCCAATATCACACGCCTCAGCAACTTGCTAAAGTAACCACGTCATAATGCAAGTGCTAAAACAGACAATATCATGTACTCCAGAAGCCATCATTTACACAATAAAATTCGTAAGACACGTACCAGCAGGTTCTGAGGCTTGATGTCTCGGTGACACACACCAATGCCATTATGAATATACGCCAACGACCGGCAGATCTGATAAGTGTACAACTTCACGTAAAGAAGCGGCATCCGCTGGTTCATGCGATTGTAGTGCTTTGCAATACGATACACCGTCTCAGGCACATATTCCAGCACCAGGTTCAAATACAGTTCGTCTTTATCCGTCGTCGAAAAGAAGCAGTGTTTCAGAGATACAATATTCGGGTGGTCAAACAGTCGCATGATCTGCAGCTCACGATTCTTGTATCGTTTGTCTTGTAGCACTTTCTTGATCGCCACCGTCTCCCCAGTTTCGATACACTTCGCCTGACAATTCAATCAATTCTATTCCTGAGCCAGCTTTTGCTAGACGTGAACAGATGCGCCGCATGCCTTCATCCCGCGATACATACCAGAAGGTCATATACAGTCTATCCGAGATGAAGAATAAAACTCTACTACGATAGGGCGTAGCATCCGTTAAAACAGGGATCAAGCGTGATAATTACCTGGAAAACGATCCCGAATGATCCAGTGCCAACAACTCGTTCTGCACAGTAGCTAATAGTCTGTGCAACATTCATGCAATACAGAGCAACAAATATCAGTACATGTCACTTTTACCAGCTTTCAAGAGGACCTGACGTTATCGAGCCCTGACAAAGCGCAATACTCCAATCCATATCTAGATGGATTACATATGGTTCCTAGCATCGAGATCTATACAACAAAATGTCAACAGTATGTTTCATGAGCTAGAAAGCAAAAACTCGAAATCGATCCTCCCATTCGTCCTAAAGAAGATCCCAACACCGCTGGCAGAACTAATTTTTCGGGAAGACTACAGCTTTCCACGATGCCAAGAGGGTTTGCGGACACTAGGCCGCGCCACGCATTTACTCTCAACTCCTCAGAATAGTCATTGCCATACCTGCTTAGGTTGCCCATTTCGCCCTCCAATTGTGGTAGCTATGATATGGCCAGTCTCCGTGCCATTCCCATCTACTACTGATGCCTCGATTTCCTGCACACCGTTCCGATCACCTGATTAATTCCGACCGACTGTAATTGAGCAGAACTCACTCGAGTGCTGTAAAGCCAGTTCACCCTGATATTCGACACTAGCGGAATTATTCCAACAAGGTATATGCAGCTGAACCGATCCGGAAACTCATTTGGAGTTGGAGGACTTGCATCATAAGTTTGAACAAACAAAAAAAAATCGTGGCACGCACCTTATCATCGCTATGGTCAACTTTCTCATCCCTGAGCTTCATGTCGTGCATTTCTTTCGGTAATGATTCTACGCCGCTAGAACCTGCTTTGGTTGGGGCTCCTCCTCCAATCATATTTGTACTGCTAGTCACACCGGCAGTTGCAAATGCCATAGAAGGCGCACCACTCCCAGAGTAATACTCCACTTCACGTTCCTGCACCTAAATTTGGTAGCTCTATAACTAGAGCAGCATCCCCTATCTGCAGGTAACCGTATCCGTTTTGAAAGTTCTAAATGTCGAAAAGAATGAGTGACGATACTGCCACAAACAGACAGATAACATGTTAGATATCCTTTCGCTCCAGACTACAGTATATCAAATTCAAGTCGATTCGTAAAATATGACTACAAGGACTGTAGTATGCCCACTCAAAGCACGATATAATCAAAAAAAAGGTTCAATTGAACACTTGCACACGTGGAAGTGACTCCAAAACCAATCAGTTGAGGCCTCAAAAACTACTGCCTTCGACAAATAACAATCTTAATCATGATATCGAGGACAATAAATAAAGACATATACTGTAGATGACATAACGAGATTCTAAAATCTTCCACGTGCCAGCAGAAAACTGACGAGGCAATGTGAGACTATCCACGCACTGTAGAAATCCACTGGAAAACGCTAAGTCAGACTTTGAGGCAAATCACAGCATGTCACAGAATGAACAGCTAAATATCTGATAGCTGAAATTCTCTGAGAAAAAGCACACAAGGTAAGCTTATCGAGTACGAGACTTGCAGGAATTTGACTTGACAAACACAACAGAGGCATCACTTTTAAGTCAAACGAGTACTCTCCTTCCAAGCAGAAATCAAACACCGTATTCAGTACGAAGATGCAGAGTACAGAAGTGTACAGTAAGGAGCTCTACCCATCGAAAAAGAAACTTGGACAGTCCAGATGAGAAAAATGTAAGAAACTGAATCAACTTTGCGCAAAGTACAGATTACGATAAAGCGGAACCAACTGTAGGAACCTCGAAGGCCACAAGAGGGATTTAAGCAAAGCATACAACAACAAACGTAGTGGAAGCCAGAAACCCTCTCCCGAAAAGTGATCACACGTACAATCCTACACAATTCCAGTTCTCAGGATCGTCTAAACAATGCCATTATCAAAAGGTTTACAGCCACAAGGAAAGACAACTTCCCAGCAACAGTCAATATACTCTTGCACCAGTAGGCGCCCAAATTATTGACTCCGACGAGGATGCAATAGTAAAAACACGCATGAGTGCTCCTATTACTGATACCAAAGGCTGAGGAGGAGTAATTGACACAGAACTTCAAATTAATATCTCGGGTCAAAGCATCACTACAGTCGTACCAAATTCGTACATCGGTATGAAATCCCGCCTTATGATCACGAGCGTTCACATCCTATGAAATGATATCGGCAATTCAGCGAACAGCTAGCGTAAAGTACGATGGAAAAGCGTTACCTAAAAAGCCGAGGAACAAGGAACTATTTACATCGTATGGAAATTATATGCCAATCATACGTTTCAAAACCACATTTCGCTTACACAGTCTAATTCCATATTGTAGCCCACAACCAGGAGGCCATGTCCTTGGCGGTGGTACATATTTCCCCTATTCAACCCGAAACGGACGAAGTAAGCCCTCGGAGGTCAACCGAGGAGAAGTCGTGTCGAGAAAGCTGTGCTTCTCTTGTAGACAGGCATTAACATCTGCGTCTAGTGGAATATCATCGACAACGCACACATCAATCCAGCCCCAGGGAGAAGAATCTTACATATTCAGTTACCAGTCGAAGCTAACTCCTACACCCCGCACATCACATACATGGCAACGATGACGGCATCACCTCTTGCCACAAGCTCCACTCATCACCATCTCCCCTCCCCTCCATTTATCCTCCACACTTCATTCATACTTTAGCACTTCGCAGACTTCCTCCCCTCTCCAAAGCCGTTCTTGTCGCTACCAATGCAATACCTCAAACGCGCCCATCAGCTGACCCCGCGAAACCTTCTCACACCCTAGTGGAACACTACCAGAATGACTCAGATGCGCTGCCCAAGGAGATCTTAGCAAATGACACGGAACTGCGCTCCTATCTTAACACAACCTTTAGAAAACGCTTCCAAGAGGCACCACCTCTTCCAACCCTTCCCACCACCATGAACAACATACTCTCGTCCAATCCCTGTGCACGACCTTCCCTCTCTGCGCCCAGAGCCAACCCCGGCTCCTCCGCAAACACGCCTCTTAGTCCCTCCCCAGTCTCCACCGCTTCCAATCTCCAACTCCCCCTCACGTCAACCTCCTCCTCACCACAAACTCGTCAAAATTCCCAGCCGGTGACCTCACAAACCGACGCCCCTCTGAACTATGGCCGAAAAAAAAAGAAAAAAAAAGAAAAAAGAAGGGGAAGGAAGAAATAAGGAAGAAAATAAGGAAGAACGAACGGACGAAGCGGAATCAAGCTAGGGAGAAAAGGAAGGCAAGAAATAGAGGAGAAGCGTGGCGGCAGGGTGAGGGAGAGCAAAGGGCGAGAGGGGCGTGGCCATGGAGGATCGCCATAGCCATGGATCGTATTCCAAATGACGTTGCGACTCGTCTTGTGTGCCGTGCTGATGTGATGTCGTTCTTCCTCTTCCTCCACCCCCCAATCCCCTTGACCGCGGTCACCCATGCTCCCTCCCTCCCTCCGCGAGTCACCGCTTCTTCACCGCGCTTAGCGGAACCGAATCCGTCCCTCACGCTCCCACTGTTGGGAGCTTCCCTTGTTCCCATCGTTCCCTTCTTTCTGTGTACCAATGCTCCCTTGGCAGAATTGGATGCATTCTTTTCGTAAAACTACCATGCCCATTGAAACTACCAAGCTCTAATGGCATGTTTATATTCAAATATTTTTTTCTTTTCCCTGAAGGTTGTGAAAATTTATAAATTATAATTTTTTATATTATATTAATATGGAAAAATCTTATTTTTATTGAAGAGAGTAGCAAGTTGTGTAAGTTTAAGTTCACTAAGCACAATAAGTTGTAAGAGTAGATGTAAGAAGAGTATGTGAGAACAAAAGGATAGGTGATAGATTAGGCCAACCTTGGTGAATGTTTCCTCTCCATTTTGTTACACAAATGTTCATTTCATTTTTATCAGAGCACAAGATTTTAAGGCTTAAAAGCAAGATTTTAAGGCCTTAAAAGCAAGATTTTAATATGAATTTTGAATAAGCATGTCTTTTGTTGCAAGTATTGTTGACTCATGTGGGTCAAAGGAGTCTTTAGAAACAACAAATAGAAATGAAATTAATTCAACAAAATTCTTTGGCTAGAGATTTCATGTCCTCCTCCAACCACCATGTTACACAAGTTTTTTTATTTATACTAGTGGGCAATGTATCCTAAGCCCTTTTCATACTTATGATCAACCTTTGAATTGTGCAACATCTTTGTAGCTTGTTTGTCCATAGTTTGCTACAAAATATTAATCTAAAAATGGAAGGGAATGGAATTTAGCATATAGAAGACATCAAAAAGACCACTTGTAAAATTTTAAAAAATTGTAATGTTTTTGTTGAGAGTAATGTGCATGTTTTCAAGAAGTTACTGCAATAGAAAAGAACTGTTGTAGTTTTAGAGATTTATTGTTTATCATTAAGAGTGTGTTGCAGTCAACTAATTGCAATTGGGTCATCATAAATTGTAACATGTTTTGGTGTTCTTCCAGCTTGTTGGTGCATTTGACTAGTAGATTTATTACAAGGGTGTGTATTGATTGATATAATGAATAGTACAAAGAATAAAATATAAAAACCAATGAGTGGTATGTTAGCTATAGAATCAAAGTTGAAAGTGTCTGTCTTATGAAAATCAGAACCTCTTAAGTTGCATAGTTGACTTGGATAGATAGTCTTTTAGATGGATGAAAAATGTACAAATAGACACTATATCTATATATATATATATATATATGTATGAATGTGTATCTGCACAAGAAAGATTGATAGTGATGATATATATATTGAATTTTAAAAGCATGTCACTCCAATCAAAACATTTGTATGTTCTGTTTAAAATCTTGTTATTTTTTAACCATATTGCAACACAATTTACAAAGTAGTTTCAATTCGAATTTATTTTTGCTCAAGTCTGTGGAAGGCCTCAACATCAAAAATATTAATAGCAATAATGATGCAACAATCAGTTAATTTACTTTTACTGTTTTGATGATTTTGCAATGGTCCACAACATCATTACTTAAGTATGTGATTTTAACCAAAGAAAATTCATACCGGGCTTAGATTGGTCTTAGATATACTTGCATGAACAATTTCGTCTTAATCTTTAATTACTAAGTTGTTTGATTTAGGCCCATGAATTTTTCCGCTAAAACATACAAAGGAATTTTCTAACTTAGGAAAAAAGTGAGTAACAAATCAATGTCTCAATGATTTATTTTACTTCATTGTGATATATGTATGATAAAGAATGTACTTTTGAAGTTATAAATGTCATAAACAAAAGTGAAAATTTGACCACATTTATTAGTTCACTTTATATCCACAGTGGTATTTCAATGTTTTTGATAGACATAAGTAATGAAATACTAATTCTACCGAACATACACACAAGGCTAAATAACACAAATTTGAAGAAAACAATAATAATAGTAATACAGAACAAAATTTTAAATTTTAAAAATTATTTAAAACCTTTGCTTTGGTGTGTATGGTACGATTTCATAAGCTACAACACATGCAATCCAAAAAAAATATATTAAATTTGATGATACATGGCATAAATAATATTTTTGTACAGGAGTTTGAACTAACAAAAAATAAAGAGATTTCCAACTTATTTTTATTAAATACGTATATAATATCTAATTGCTCTATAATATTTTTAAAATATATATTTTCACATAATTAATACAAATAGATTATTTTTGGCATATTAATCACATAAATATTATTATTATTATTACTATTATTATTATTTTAATTAATAATGGCCTATTCAGATCATATAATTTAGTTTTTAAATTACTTGAGTCCAAATAATTCTATGTAACAAAACATTATTTATAAACAATGTCTAACAGTTTGAAATTTCCACTGGATTGTACTGATGACAAGACTATAAATCAGCAGATACAACAGATGATTTACAAAATTTATTCACCAAAATTTTTTTATTCTAAATTTTATAAATCATCTTTACAAACTATTCTATTTAATCTCTGTTATATTACATCAATTCTTGACCAACTTTAAGCATTGTGTTAAGCTTCCTCTCACAAAATAAATCATCATACTTGTCAGATATTTAAATTATGTATAACTGATTTCGTAAAAAAGATTTATAGTGTTACTCACATTAATTAAAATATTTTATTGTACAAAAATATCAAAAGATTACATTCCTACATTTTTTCTATTTCTTATGCAAGTATGTTACACGATCTTTTAGAATGTATATGTATTGATTTTACTTTAAAACAATTCTACACAAGCACTCACCAATGTTACTATCTCTTTATTATATATATATATATATATATATCTTTTTATGATTTTTAAGTCACTATTTCAAATATCTAAACTTTATCATATTTTTACTTTAGGAAATGATTGTATGTACTGAATGAACGTGTATTTGGAATTTATTTTAAAATGTGTTGTTCAGTAAAAGAAGGGAGGAAGAAGGAATATTATTCTGGATTAAATAGAATATAAAATGAAATGTATTTGGTATTGAGATCTGTACAAGATCTTTTCTCAAAATTATGCTTTCATTTTAATTTTGTAAGATTTCATTTCACAATTAATGATTCAATTGTAAAAATGTGGTGAAGACATGGATGGGAATTCAGACACTAAGGATTTTCATGTACATTGTTTGAAACTTTATTATCTTAAAAGCTTATTCATAACTTTATTGAGTAATAAGAGAGGAAAACAACAATTAAATCAGGACTAAACTAAATGACATCTTTTAAAATCCAAAATTTCTGTGTACAAAGACATTGAGTTGTAATTAGTGTACAGACAAGGTTATCTATAAGTACTTTTGAATAATTTACAAAAGGTTTTTTCACCTAATATTCTATTTCTTCGAATATTCCATTGATGTTTTTTAAGATCCTATCTTTTATACTAAATTTAAATTTATACAGCATTATACCAGAAGATACAAATTTAAGAGAGTATTAAAAACATGATATTATTTTATTTTATTACTAGTATATATAGTACAATTTACTACATTTTTAAGGTTAATTTTTAAAAATTCAATATTCAGTGAATTCTAATGCTGAAAAAGAATAAAATGCGGCATTAATTTCATCTACTTTTATGCTTTGAATAATTAACATTCTCTCACAGACTGAACAATCTAAAAATTAATGTAGATTTGATGAGATGTATTTTTTTTAAAAAAAATAAAATTAAAAAGTTTTTTTTTTTTTTTTGTCTCATTAGTTACAATTGAAAAAGGATCTAAGAGAAATAATTGTCTTAAACTGTAAGGACTTCAGTACAAGTAGTTTAAAGAGAGTCAACACAATTTATACAAATCAATAATTTCTTATATCACAATATGAAAGAGTTCTTAGAACTTTTTAAAGATATATATATTCCCTTATACACATATAACAAATCTAAAACACTTCTACATACCAAACATCATTCTTATATATTGGAACACTTAAAAAAATCAAAAAGTTAAAATGTGATACAAAACAAGAATGGTTTAAATAAAAGATAATTAATATTTTAAGCTAATAATGTAAAAACAATTTTATTCTTATGATTTGAAATAATTTAATTTTTATTTATTTTAAAAATAGTACTATAAATGTAACTTTAATTTTTCAAAAAATAGATGGACCAAATACCACATACATCTACAAACACAATAAACTATTTAAAATAAGAATAAAAATGATAATTTAAAAACTAAATATCATAAATATATAATAAAATAACATTTAAATTTAAATTCTGAAGTAGAACATTTAAATCATTATTAATAAAAATAAATTTATTAATGTTTCAAAAAACTCATATTAAAAATACAAGAATAATAGTTTTCCAATAAAAAAATAACTTACAGAATAAAATAAAATAAACATTTTAAAAAAATCACTAAACTTAGATGTTTAGTTACAATAAGAAAGTTTACAATTAGTTTTTGCATTGTTCTTAGATTTTAATTTTTTTTTAATGAACTTGGTAAAACAAATATCTACTCTTAGATTGGTTTGTAAAGATTTACAATATAGTGTATGTTATGGAAGCAAATGACTGAAATATTAGATTCTAAACATAGTTGAATATTATCAATACAATGCTGTCTCTCAAATTTGCAGACACATTGATTATCTTTTAACATCTTACAACAATGTGAAATGAAGATTTCTTTATACACACATATATATATATATATATATATATATATACATAATTTGGATTACTTCTCAATATTAAAAAAAATTAATAGAAGATAAAAATAATGTAACAAACATTTCAAACCTATCAAACATTATTACATAGCATTCTACAAAGTTGTGCAAAATTGGATTTTATACAAAATTAGAGAAGTGTGGTTAATTAATCTCAATTAGATATTAGTATTTTCTTTTATTTTAATATTTTCTTTAAAAAGTGATTCTCAAAGAACCAAAAAAAAAACATTAAATAATTAAAAAATTATTTCCTTTTACAAAATATTACTAATTTTTAATAAAATATATTAGGTCAATTTTGATTTATATTTTATTCAACTTTTACAATGTATTTATTAAATGATGTTTCATAAAAGCTCTTCTTCTTATACAACTCACATACAAAAATAAATACACCAAAAAATGTTACTATTTTAATTTGATTTTTTTATTATACATAGACTTACTAATATAACAAGAATTGTTAAATATATAAACTAAATGAACATAATTGGCACCAAAAAAAAATGGTATATAACCAACATCAAATAATTATATTATTATTATAACTATTTCTTTTTGAAGAAACAACAATTCTATTAGAGTTTTTATTTTCTAGTCGTATTTATGAAATTGTACAAATTCGAAATTAAAAAATATATATATTTTAGGAAATTATAATAAATTTTAACTTTGAATACAAATTATTTTATACTTAAAGTACTTTTAAGATTATCATCAACCAATAGATTATTCTTTGAAGCCATTGTTTATTATTATTGTTATTATTATTATTATTATTGTTGTTTTAACTTCCTTAATGTTTACACTTATAACACATGATCAAAATGAAAAATTGTAAGTAACAAATGATTTTACAACAAAACCTAGATGTACAACAAATTTAGGACTGCAACCATATAACACACCCTTATTATTTGGTGATTTGAATTTTAAAAAAAGAGCAATTTTGGAATATAATCCATAGTTTTATTTAAAATAAATTTAAAATATATCAGTACAAATTAAAATTTGGAAGTAATCATTAAATTTTGACAATAGTTCTCATTGTTGGCTTTAAAGATCTATTAACTACCTTAGAGATGGTTTAATAATAAATAAACTGCCTTAGAGATGATTTAGAAACAACATATCAAACATGGGATTTTAGACATATATGTGGATTTGTAGAATTAATAAATGTAACTGCTTCTTCTACAATTTGTTGCTAGACAAGAACTAATGCTACAAACATAATTGTTAGATCTTTATTTAAATTTTCAAAAAAGTTTATAATTTTCTAGAAAAAAAACTTGGAAGTCCAGTCTTGTTCAAAAGTTTCCTCGTAAAACATCTGAAAATAATTTGGTCACTAAACCGTTTTAAAAAATTCTTCAAAAACATATTTAAGAATTGGTCTGCAAGTCTAGTTCAAAATCTTTTTGGTTTGGCAATTCTGGTCCATCAACTTGTTATAATATAATCAATTGTTGTTCAATACTCTCTCTATGTAATTGTAAGCTTTTGAATAGCATTAACAAACTCTGATTTTTTCTAAAAACATTCAGTAAAATCAATATTCAGATTTGATTCACTCATGTGTTAATATTTTGCATTAAAATATGCAGTGCTATTTATTTTAAATAAAATATCTGTATTAAAATATTAAATTAAAGTATATCTTCCAAAAGATAAAATGAAAAATAGAAAAGAGGTAGATTCATTTCATCTGCATGTCTTAAATGATGGAACCCCTCAAGCAATGATGCACCTAGTGAATACATGAAATCCAAATCATGCAAGGGTTCATAAGGCGACAGACGAATGACTCTTCAAACGAACAGACGAAGCAAGACATCCATCAGACAATAACGGCATACATTCATCCATTCTATTTGGACAGACATTTATCGTCACTTCATCCATCCATCCAGAGCGGGGGTGCGCCGCGGAGACTGAAGCAGCGGAGCGGTGAGGGGGCACAGTATCCGCGGCACTGTGATTCATCGCAGCAGGGCAGGGCTGTCTACAGGCGGATGGCAGCAGCAGCAGCAGCACAGGCAGGGCAGGGCGAGGAGGAGGGGAATCGGAGAACACGCACCCTCCCTGCACAACCATGCCGCGATCCCTTCCAAGACAGTCAAGACAAATCCACCTCTCCCCCCCCCCCCCCCGCGCCACTCTGTAGCCCTGCCTCTCTCTCTCTCTCTGCGCCTCGCAATGCTGCCCATCCCATTCCTCACCCTTGATGCTATCGAGCGAGCGAGCGAGCGAGAGATGGAGCGATGGAGAGCGACGCTGCCTGCTGCTGCTACTGCAGCCCATTAGAGCTCAGGTGACTGCGCGTGGCGCAGACTGTCGCTCCCACCAGGTCGCGCCACGCGAATGAGCTGGAGAGGGCACACTTGCCCATCTGTCCGCCTGTGTGCCTGTCGCGTGTGATCTGTGGCACCTTCACTCCCACGCAGGCAAGGCAGGCAGGCAGGCAGGCAGGCGCGCAGTAGTGGTCTGCTGAGATCTGCTCGGATGGGTCACTTTCTCTCTCGCTCTCTCACTCTCTCTTTCACTCTCTCACTCCTGGGCTGTGGAACAATTCTCAGGGTCATTCCTTTCTCCCTTCCTTCCTTCCTTCCTTCTGTCCGTTGGTCCACCCGTCAGTTAGTCCCGATGCGGTGGCGACTGAGGCGATGCGGACAACCCCTGTGGTTCACTGACAATCCGTCGCTGTATGTGTGTGTGAGTGTGTATGTGTAAGTGTGTGTTTGAACCTTCTCGCCACCAGGACCACATTCGACGCTACCTGCTGCTCTTCCGACTCATGGCTGCCTCCTCTATGCTCTACCAACTCCTGATCCATCCTTCTTCGATGTCTTCATATCACTTCCTATTTGTTCTACTGTGCATACTTGTGTTTGCGACCATGCATTTCTACCTCATTTTTGTATGTCTTCATTGCTTTTCAGTGCACTCTCTGTTTAAAACCTCATCACGAATACCATGTCGGTTTTCTTTTGCAACTATATTCATATCATATGGTTCTTGGGAGAATACAGTCTAGACTAGAACTGCAACGATTATTTAATAAATATAGAGATAAAGAAATAAATTGCAACGATGCAATAGGAACGTTTCTGCTCCGTTGTGGAATAAGTTCAGTGACTAGTTTTTGTAAGAAATAGATAAACAATTGAGAAAGTGTGAGATGGAAATTACATTAGATGTTTGTGAATTTAACAAAAGCAAATGAATAAGTATACAATGATTTTTGTGTGAAAGAAATGCTGCATTTGATTTTGAATCCCTATGAAGTGATTTGGTACTTATGATGCTTAGATAAAGAATCTAGTTTCTATGCAAATACAAATTGTAAAAATAATCTTTACTTTGTAATGTTGTAAAATGTAAAATGATATTGTATTTAAAATTGTATTTTGTGGTGTGCATATGGTAAAGATTGTAAATTAAACAAAGATATATCTTACATGGTATGATTTAACAAAGGCAAAAAAAAACTTATTTTTAGTGTGTGCTGATTTTGTAGCTTTGCAAAGAAGAATCTACAATTGTTATTGATTTTGATATTAAACACTTTTACAATGTACAAAAACAACCAAAAACATAAAAATATTTTAAGATATCTTAAAATTTTAGAATAAAAATTGTGCATATTTTTATGCATAAAACTACTATTTGTAATTACAAAGTCCATTATTTGCTTTCTTTACGATTAGAAGATACATTCTTTAAAAAAAAACCACATATATATATATATATATATATATAATGCCACCAACAATACCATGAAATTTATTGCTTCAAATATATTATTCTTTCTTTTTAAATTTAATGGTAGTTTTTCTGAAATTAGTTCAATGTTTGCATGTGGTAAACATCTACAATTGGAATCTAATATGTTCATATTATGACAAAAAAAATTACCATTTTAAAGATTTTTAAAATTTGATTGAAATAATACACTTGAAGTTTTGATTTGGTTTATAATTCTAAGTTTTAATGTGGAATTATTGTGGTATATTATGTTGAAAAGTTTTTTATTTTATTATACTTTAAAAGATAAAATTTTTAAAAAATCAAATATAATAAAGATTTTAAAACAAAAAATTATATAAATATTAAAACATAATTAAAAATACCTTCCAAAATATTATTTGCTACTTTTAAAAAAATATTATAAAAACCATATTCAATGATGCTTCTTCTCTTTTTATATATTTATAAATATATAAAAAATATACATTTTAAAAAATATATTATTAGAATATTTTAATTTAAAAATTTTAAAAATAAAATATAGCCATACATATTTTTTGATATTAAATAAATTAAAATATTTACTTTATTTTATTATTTTTTTATATTTTTAATATTTTTTATAAACTTAAATAATTCACAATCAATAATATGTTTTGTTAATAATTTTTTCTATACATTAATTGTACTTATTATAGACACACCACTTAACTAATACAAGACTCTAAAAGTTTAAAGAACTAAGACAAAAGAAATTCACTTTATATCACAAGTAAGAAGCTATAACAAAAAATAAGAACAAGAACAAGACAAGAAGGTTCAAGTTAAGTAACAAAGATTGGAATGTTAAGATTAAAGATTTCCTTATCCTTAACTTCTATATATATTAGGTGTAAGGAAGCTGCTTAAGAAGTTTCTTAGATGCTTGGAAGTGAAGCAAGCCTTAGATCCCTTTTTGGCAACTTTTTAAAATATCTAAGCTTTAAAGAACCTTCTATGACCATCTAAGATCTCTTAGAATCTTTTAGGACCTTTTGAAACCTTCTTAAAATCTAATAGGATCTACTAGGATCTTCTTGGAACCATTAAAAATCTTCTAAGATCAAATAGAACCTTCTTTTATTGTATTTTTGTGACATCACATCCCCCTTTAGCTTTGAGCTCTACAAGAAGACATAGATTTGAAGTTGATTAAAGGTGAAAGAAGTCAAAAATGTGGTGCATAGTATTTGCCACATACTCAAGTTATCTTTTGCAAGTTAGAAGATTTGTTGGTCCTTGTAACCAACAATAGTAACCAACATCTTCTACTATAAACCAAGCTTGAACTTCCATATCTTTGTTACAAAATTGTCTTTCAAAAATTGCTTCAAGATGTTCTTTATGGATAAATTTTACTTTGGTAATGATTGCAATAGGACAACTTTTGGATATTCTATGATATCTTCTTTGTTTAACCAATGTCATGTTGTGGTTCAACTATCATATGAAAATATTATATATATATATATATATATATATATATATATAATTTTATTACACAACTAAATAAGAGCCATTTTAATAGGTTTTATTAATTACAAAATGTGATTAGGTTGTTAGTTAAAAAAAATCTATCTAAAATGATTATTATTGAGATTTATACAATCTTACTTTCTTTTTGGTAGTGACTTTTGAAGTTGATTTTATATTGATAATAACTTTTATATATCTTAAGTCACCTTTATTAGATATTGGTGGTCCTTAAGATCTTATTTATTTCTTTTATTTGGTGTTTAGAACACATATTATGTAAATTTTATAAAAAAAAAGATTAGAAAGGGATTTTTAGTATAAAAGGGGATAGTTAGGCCATCCATGTGAATGAATGGAGATAGATGATAGAAGTCTCTATTTCTATTGGTCAAATATCATCTCCAATGGACTTTAAGGGCTTATTAGGCATTAGGGTTTTTTTTTTCCAGAGGAATCGAATATCAAAGGCTAGTGTCAACAAGTTTGGATTTTTGGATATGGTTTTGATGAATTTTTTTTGTAATTTGGACTTTTTATGAAGGAGATATAGGCATTCAAAGTTAAGATGTCAAAATTGTATCTACTGTCATTCTTTTAGGCATAGCTCGTGCATATAGAGAGCAATAGAGGATTGATGATTGGGGTTGAAAAAAACACTTTCTTGACTATTCTTTTTGTATATAGCTTGATAAAATTCAAGCTAGGATGAAGGAGATATTGGAAGTTGAAGTTAAGAATAGTAAGTGATCTTGCTTAAGTAGTACTTATATTTTGAGCTATATCTTAGGAAATTTGATAAATTTTCGACTCAAAATTTTTAAGAGTATATATGTTTATATCATAAAACTATGTGCAAAAATTTTGTGGCATTAAAATTTTGGATTTGTAAGATATGAAGGAAATAGTGCTCAAGTATCTTTGAGCTAGGATTTTAAGCATGTGCTAGGATTTTTAAGATATTGGACAATTGAGAACAAATTTGAGATCAATTCTTGTTTTTTGGTGAAGCTTAAGAAAATTATCTACACTTTGAAGAAAATTTTATAGAAACTAAATGGTTGGATCAAGAGTTATTGAATTATAAAGTTTGAAAAGAAATAAGTCTTTGTGGGTGAATAAGGTATTGAAGGATTTTGTGGCAATTCGAACCTTTTTGTACAAACCTACTTAAATACAAAAGGATTTATCAATATGATTTCTCTATTGTAATATCATTGTATTATTTTTTTTTCATTAAAGACAAATCACTTATTAGAGTCTTGCCAGTAAGTTTCAAATAAATTATCTACAACCAAATATCCAATGTATTTCCAGATAGAAGTTCATGCTATACAACATTGGTTCATTATCTTGAAATCAACAATATAAAATGCTCACTTGAGATGGCCTAATTGGCATAATATTGTCTTTTTGATTATCTATATCTAATGATATAAGCTAAATCAAAGATGTGTTGTAATCTAAAAGTGGAATGGAACTACTTTTGGATTTATTAGTTTATATATTCATAAGGATTACGCTTTGAAACTTTTGGGACTTCTTCCAACTCTCTTATAAAAAAATTATAAAATTTAGAGTGTATCATATTCATTTATGTCTAGTAAAAATATTATCTAACATATATTACTACTTTAGATCTAGAAGAATGTTGTTAATAAATTTTTTATATCTTTTGCAATGCATTGATTAAATTTAAAGCTGACTCTTATGTGCACTTACTAATGTTATAACCACGCCAATACACAAAGTATTCTAATTGTCCTTACCTTAACCTTGAATTAAATATCTTTTCTACTTCAAATTCTTTATAACTATATACTTTAATATAAGGCAATGGCAGTTGTATTCTTCTTAATATACTTGATTTTTAATAAGATTTTAAAAGAGAGATATAAAAAATAAGATGTATCTTCATAGATTCTAATAGTTTTAATTAATAAGCAACAAAATTAATTTATTTTTAAATAGAAAATAGTCGCAATCTTTAGTTTTTTCCAACTAAAGTATCAAAGTAGCTTGAATTTTAGCAATTTGGTTTACAAAGTCATTTATTCTTAGATTTTTGGATCTATTAATATATAATATATCTAATTTTAGATGATAGAAATGATTGAAGTAAAATAGAATTTATTGAATAGATTCATAAATTATATTATTATAGGCAAATTTGGCTAGAGACAAATAAGATATCTAATCATCTTATTGATAATTGATGGTATACCTTAAGTATTTCTCTAAGATTTAATTGATTAGCTCTGTTTGGACATTGATTTATAAATAAAACACTAAATTTTTTTTGATGTTTATTTGAATAATTTTAAAAACTTAGACATAAATTGCAGTCCTTGATATGATATAATATCATCCAACAATCTATGGTATTAATAAATATTATTAGTA